>CM023450.1:194015078-194275078 GCA_013339765.2 Haemaphysalis longicornis | reverse complement strand
GAGGAAGTGAGCGCTATTGTGAGTAGAAGGGCTTTTTAAGGAAAACTTTGAGGAGGTGACCCTGTGACAGCTTGAGGAGGGAGTGAGTCGCGTCCCTGATGCGGCTCCTGGAGCTTGCGGTATTACCGCCCAGGTGCTAATACTTTTATTCAACGAGTCTCCAGACTTTCTGCTGCACGTGAGTAACCACTCCCTACAGCATTCATGGGTCCCATTTGAGTGGCGACTGGAAAAGATTGTTCCCCTTCTTAAAAAAACGTCGTCTTGGATACATATTACGCAATATTAGACCTATTGCCCTAACGTGGAATTTTATAAAACTAGTACATAGAAAGAATTTTGTTTAATCGAATTTAAAAGATATTAGAATGTGAGGAGCCTCAAACAGGTAGGATTCAGGCCTGGCTGCTCCGTATGGTCTGCCCACGTTGATTTGGAGAGCTTTATTCAGCTTGTACGCCAACGCAAAGAAGTGGGTGTGTTGGTTACTATGGATATTGCAAAGATTACGATAGCGTTGAATACCAAAATATTTTTGACACGATCAGGCGTTATTCTCTTCGAGACTATATTTTTTCGTTGATTGGCAGTTTTTGTCAGCTGTAAATTTTTTTTGTTCACAGCAAGCCTTGTCCTCTCATATATACAGCTAAACTCGGACTTGTCCCCATGGTTCTGTTCTATCTTTTGCGCTGAATAACACTTTATTTAGTTCAATTCTGGTAAATCCAGACGTTTAGGTGTACATGTACACGAATGATATTGCTTTTTTTTCCCTTCAGCCACCGATATTCAGATGTTGTATCTGCGTTTGCAGTCCTATTTAAGCACCTTAGAGGCTTGGCTGGATGACCTCCCTTGAACCTAAATTTGAGTAAATGTGTTGTTCTACTTCCATTCGCAGTGAGAGGGCCAGTCTCCATCTCTCTCAGTTACCGTCAACAGGACATTCCTCAGGTCAATTCCTCAAGATATCTTGGAATGTTATACGAATATGCTCTCAGTTTGCTCCCACACGTACAATGCATTACGACTTAAGGGGCTCGGGCTGTATCATTTCTGAGAGGGCTAAGTCGCAAGAGCTCGGGCATGGGTCGTCACACACTACTACTGGTTTACAAAATATATGTGCGGCCAATTCTAGAATTTGGTTGTGTGCTGTTCTCTGGAAGTCCCCACTACAAACTTCTCCCAAAGGCAGGCTATAAAGTCATATATGGGTCTTCCTCGTCATGTGCCACTTAATGTTTCATACATGGAAGCCCGAATTACTCAATTAGCCTACCGTATGCATGGCCTCAACGTAGATGCGTATTTACGAGTTCTGGAATCGCCCATATCCAATCCGCAAATAGCCTTCATTCCATTGCCTTCGTTGTTCTTCGGTTGTCATGGCCGCGGTTCAAACAACCACAGGTGGTCTTCGTACAATCTCTACTTGACCCTTCAAATGTGGCCCGCTTGTCGGCTTCCGTACTTGATAGTCTCGTACTTAGATATTTTTTGATGAAATTTCCCCTCTAATGCTAGATCACTCCCTTTGAATATTTTGGCAGGCCTCCTACAGGATCACCTGAACAGTTTCCCTTCCCCCGTCCTTATTGGAACTCATGCCACTGTCCGGAAGTTGAAGGCAGGTGTGGGTATTTTTTCTCCCGGTCTAGATTGGGCCTTTTCCGTCCAGTTGCCAAACTTTGTTACTTCTTTCCCCTCAGAAGTTTTCGCAATACTCTTGGCACTTCTAAGCTTGGTTATGCACAAAGCACTAATTCTCCATGGATTCCATTTGCCGTTTGCTTCTGACTCACCCCAGCTACGTCGAGCTCTTGCATCTTATATCGCCTTCCTCTCTCCGAGAACTTGAAGTACTTTATTTTGTTTGGTTTCCTGGACATTCCGCTATCTGGATTAATAAATCTGCGGATGCCCTGGCGTATATGGCATTGGATGGTCCTTGATTAGAAGTTCTGCCACCCATTAACGTCATCACTTCGGTTCGCTTTCGTAGGCTGTGCCTACATCAAAGTATGCCTGATTCTGTTTACAAAGACATGGAGCTAGACACCTCCGGTACGCATGGAAGTGCAGCATAAGCTACTCGCGAGCTTGCGAAGTCACCCTCACTAGCTTTCGCTGTCTGCCAAATTTATATTTTAATTTAGACCACTGTAATCTTGCTCCGTCACTGCTATGCGCATACTGCAAAAAAACAGAAACGATCGGCCAGGTCTTCTTCTCCTGCCAACGGTTTCCCTCTATAACACGAAAGTACTTAGAAAGCACATGCAAGCGGAAACGTCCCACTGCCTGCTGCACTGAGTTTTTTTTATTCGGGGCTAAATTACTGGGATTCGGCGTGGGGATCTTTGCCATGCGTTACACTACTTCATTCTAGAATCAGGATGTATGCCGTGTTAGCTATTATTTCGCCCTGCTAGATTCCTCTGTCGAAACGTACGCCGCGCCTTGGTCAGTGCTTCATCTGTATCACATGCTCTCTTCGTCTTACTCACTCCTTAATTTTGATGTTTTTTACGTTTGTTTACTTGTCTATAAGCTCTGAGTTTTTATTCTGAAGTCCATCCACGGCTAATCTATATTGTAATGTTTTACTATCTTAATTTTGTTCCCGGAAACCTACACTGTATCATTCGCTAAAGCACCCATTTCCTGTCGGATCCCCTGCTGGTGTGGTATGAGCCGTTGTTTCTGGCACCACAACTACCTGAAGAGGACGACGAGGAACTATGGCCGTGCTCGGACGCGCTCTTGTGTGTATTCTCCATATATATACCGTACTTTTCCTCTTACTGAATAGGTTATAGTCGGCGCCAAAGTGGTGCCGATATCCCGCGGCGTGAACAAACGACGGTATGCATACAACGGTTGCGGCCAATCCCTGAAAATAACTGACACCGACTAGACCATTCCAACAATTCGCGTCGCACAGGCCGTGTGTGGCACATATCTTGGACATGACCGTAACAGCATCCCATCTCCGGCGAAAGAACATTCCAGCTCCGACAACCGTAAAAATTATTTTCCTGGACTTCCCCATACTTGTAAATACCGGCGCAAGAACGCCACCAAGGCGGCGGTGTGCCCGGAATGATAGGAAAGGAATTATGCAGGAAACGACAACGCTGGTGGAAGTACAGATGCAAAGACGGGGGCTAGGACTATATCCTACGCATAACTGTTTTTCGCCGAGGTGGGGAGGTTGCTGAAACTTTATTACACGGAGGACGAGAAAGTGAGCGCAGATGTGAGTAGAAGAGGACGATGAGTAACGATGGCTGCGATCGGACGTGTTCTGTGTGTATTCTAGTGTAAATACAGTCACTCGGCTGCACGGGAGTGTAAACCTCCACTCCCCCGCTGCTACCAGACTTCGCATCTCCACCTCCTGAGTCATACCCGCCATCCATACACAGTCTACGATACAAATAAGAAAAAAACCGCCTTAAGGCCCTCAACCCAACGAGCATTTCGTCCGCTCTAGCCCCGCTCCCAAGATCAGCCGAAATTTTCATAAACGAATACTTCGCCAATGCTAGCTTAACCACAGAGACATTCCGTAAATGGTACTCCCTATCCCTGAAGCCTCGATGTCCGTTCTGGCCTCCTTCACACCCGCCAATCTCCAGCACCCAATTTGGCACTGTCCGAAATTTACCCGTTACAGAACCTTCAACGCTGCTCCTAATGCCTCCTCCTTATTCATCTACCCTCGTGCAATGTAACCCTTACGCATACTTTAATTGTACACTACTCTCTAGAAATCGGTCCTAGCGCGAGCAGTTTGCAGCCGTGAGCCTGCTCTCGTCACCAACGCAGGCTCTTCATCTTCCGCGGTATGAATGAGTCATTCATACCGCGGAGCTACAGTGGCGCTCCCAGCGGAGTCATCATCATCATCATCACCAGCCTATCTACGCCCACTGCAGGGCAAAGGCCTCTCCCATTATTCTCCAATTACCTCGGTCCTGTGCCAACTGTGACCAATTTATCCCCGCAAACTTCTTGATCTCATCTGCCATCTAACCTTTCTGCCGCCCCCTGCAACGCTTGCCTTCTCTAGGGATCCATTCTGTACCCTTAATGACCAGCGGTTATCTTGCCTTCGCATTACATGCCCTGCCCACGTCCATTTTTTCTTCTTAATTCTACTAATATGTCTTTAACACCAGTTTGCTCCTTGACCCACTCTGCTCTCTTCTTTGTCCCTAATGTTACACCTATCATTTTCCAGCTCCATTGCCCGCTGCGTCGTTCTCAATTTAAGGTGAACCCTCTTATTGAGCGTCCAAGTTTCTGCCCCGTAGGTGAGTACCGGTAAGATGCAGCTGTCATACACTTTCTCTTCAGCGACAATGGTAGGCTGCTATTCATTATCTGAGAATGTCTGCCATATGCACCCCACCCCATTGTGATCCTTCTAATTATCTCTGCCTCATGGTTGGGATCTGGGGTCACAACTTGGCCTAAGTAGATATATTCGCTTACCACTTCCACTGCCTCGCCACCTATCTCAACCACTGCTGCTGTCCCGAGGTTATTGATCATTACTTTAGTTTCTGCATTATAATTTTCAGGCCCACGGTTCTACTCTGTTCACCCAGTGCGGAAAGTCATGCTTTGCAATTCGATCCCCCGAGTTACTTAGCAAGGCAACGTCATCGGCAAATCTGAGGTTACTGAGGTATTCTCCATTAACCCCTTACTCTCACCTGTTCCCAATCCAATGTTCTGAATACTTCTTCTAAACATGCTGTGAATAACATTGGAGAGATTGTGTCTCCTTGTATGACACCCTTCCTTATAGGTCTTTTACTGATCTCCCTATGGAGGATGATGGTAGCTGTAGACCCATTGCAGAAATCCGCTAGTATTCTTACAAAATGCTCATCTACCCCCTGGTTCCGCAATGCCTGAATGACTGCTAGGCTTTTGACCGAGTCAAATGCTTTCTCATAATCTATGAAGGATATATATAGGGGTTCAGTATACTCAGCGCACTTCTCTATCACCTGATTGATCGTGTGAATATGGTCCATTGTTGAATAACCTTTACGGAACCCTGCTTGTTCTTTAGGTTGACTGAAATCTAAGGTTGCAGAAATTCGGTTAGCGATTACCTTGGTAAATACCTTGTAACGACTGACAGTAAGCTGATCGGCCTGTAATCTTTTAAGTCCTTCATGTCGCCTTTCTTATGGATTAGGATGATGTTCGCGTTCTTCAAGATTCCGGTACCATTGCGGTCATTAGGCATTGCGTATACAGGTTTGCCAGTTTTTCAAGTACAATTTCTCCGCCATCTTTCAAGAGGTCGGCTGTTATCTGATCCTCACCAGGTACTTTGCCCCCTTTCATTTCTTTCAAAGCCTTCCTTACTTCTTCGGTCGTTACTGGTGGGATGTCTGTCTCCTCTGAACTACTGTCTCGTTCGGCATTATCCTGGATGTCCCGGCTACTGTACAGATCCCTGTAGAACTCCTCGGCCACTGTGACTATTTTATCCCTATTTTTGATGACATTGCCTTGCTTATCCTAAGTGCATACATCTGATTTTTTCCCCACCGCAAGACGTCTCTTCACTGCTTTCAGGCTACCTCCGTTCTTTACAGCGTATTCGATCCTCTCCATATTATACTTCCGTATGTCAGCTGTCTTACGCTTATTGATTAACTTCGATAGCTCGCTGGTTCTATTCTGTCAGCTGCGGTGGAGATTGTCATGGTTTGCCGTTTCCTGATTAGATCTTTTGTCACCTGTAAAGTTTACCAGCATCCTGTCTAGCCATAGTGCCCCCCGACTTCTACTGCACACTCCGTGAGAATGCGGTGTAAGGTGTCGCGGCTTCCAGTGTCGTAAGCTCGGCTTCCTCGTTAAGAGCGGAATATCGGTTTCTGCAGCGCTGATCCAGAATTCTTCTACTTTACGTCTTACTGTTAGTCATTTATCGGCTTCTTTTTGTACTAGCTTGTTGCGGTTCCCTCCTCAAATCTAGACTAATTTGAGATCTTACCATACGGTGGTCACTACACCTTACCCTTCCGAGCACTTCCACATCCTGCACGACGCCAGGGTTATCGCATATATTGAGGGTTCTATTTCATTTTTGTGCTCCCCACTTCGGGCTCCTCCAGCTACCCTTCCGACTTCTCCCGTTTACAGAAGAAGGTATTCATTATGCGTATGTTATTCCGTTCTGCAAAATCAGCTAGTAGTGGTCCCCCCTGGTATTTCACAGCGCAGACCATAGTTCCCACGTGCATTGTTCCAGCCTGATTCTTGCCTACTTTAGCATTGAAGTCCCCCATAGCTACGGTATACTGTGTTTTTACTTTAGCCATTGCCGATTCCACATTTTCATAGAAGCGTTCCACTACTTGGTCGTCGTGGCTGGATGTGGGCGCGTATCCCTGCACCACCTTGAGCTTGTACCTCTTATTGAGCTTAATTACAAGACCTGCTGCCCTTTCGTTAATGCCAAAGTATTCGTCTATGTTGCCAGCTATGCTTTTATTGACTAGAAATCCCACTCCCAGTTCTCTTCTGTCCTCTAGACCACGGTAACATAGGAACGTGTCCATTTTTCAGGACCGTAAAGGCTTTCAGCCTGCCCTCCTAACGTAGCTAAGCCCTATTACATCCCATTTATTGCCCTATAATTCCTCGAAAAACACCTCGAGACTTGCTTCGCTAGATAACGTTCGCGCGTTAAACGTTGCTTGTTGAGATTCCACTTGGCGGGCCTGTCCCGGCGGAGTATGCAGCGGCTACCGCAGGTGTTGCCATTCGTTGCGCTATCCCGGAGAGGAGAGGAGCTTCGGAAAGGAGAGGAGGAATGATGGATAGGAGAGGCGCTTCGGAGAGGCAGAGGAGGAATGCCTCGCATACTACTCACGCTTCCCCTACGGGAAGACGACGACGGTTGTTGAACGCGAAGCTATCTCGTGATGTAATATTTGGTTGGCCAATTCCTAGGGGCATGCTGGCTAACAATCCACCATCAGCGGTGCCTGGCCAGGCATGCGCAGTGGGGGTGTGTACGCCGCACGGCGGAGGGAGGGACATAGCCCCGACAATAAGATTCTCCGCATCTAAAATCTGCCATTTTCTGGAAGCCGGAATTGAATCCGCAACCTCACGGAGGTCCTGGTTTCCGTTGTTGTAGGTTCGATGCTAATGCACCGTGTGCTAAGCCTAGGCTTAAGGGCTAAGCATCTTATCGGGTAGCTCGTTTACGGGAGCGGCAGAAGACGTACTTCCTTCAGCTCAATAAGTGATTGCAAAACCGAGGAACGCACGACTGCGCGCGCAACTCGCGTTATCTCGTAGCGGGATGCAGCAGCGCAGCACGTGTCACCCACAACCCTTGATATGTCGTTTTCACCCTCAAACCTCCACGCTACTCTCCTCCTTCGCTTTCCTCTTCGATCCCTCTTCGGTGTCCTCCCCGTTCTCAGGGTTACAAGTGGAACGAAGGTGAAGGACGCCGCGAAACCACAGGAGCAGCTGCTCAAATGCGGCGCTCTAAAACAGAACGATACGGGGGCGAAGGCGGATGGGAACGAGAAAAGAGGAAATTAGGAAGGTAAGATTCATTCGCAGGTAGTAAAAGCCGAAACCTGAAGCGACACTGATATCACGGAAGGGAAAGCGAGAAGGTTAAAGGGGTAAGAAGAGCTCATTGTGTAGAAATGGTGAGAGGAGGCCAAAAGGAGGAAACTCTTTCTCGGGAATGTCGTCATTCGCAGCGAAGCAAGAGGACACGCGTTATATTCGGAAACAGCCAACTGAGAGTATGCTTTCATTTCGCCATTTAGGAAACCCAAGGTTAGTAGTCAGGTGTAGTGCAGGAAAATAACCAGAGCGCTTTCACAACGATAGCCAGACTACTTCGTGTCGATTAGATTGTTTGTGATACTTGGGAATGCGGATCAAAATGTTTCAGCAAGTGCATTGTGCAGTAGGATAGCAAAATATGGTGAGTGAGAAGATACTTATTTTAGTAAGTGCAGAAAGACACAGGACAGGAAGAGATACAGAGAGGATGGCAGAAGCGCTAACTACTGTCTAACAACAAGGAAAATGGCTTATCATATGCCATGCGCACGCGGCTTTGTTGCGCACAGCGAAGACAATTCGTGCAAAAACTGTACGAAAAGAGAACTACAAAACCAAGGAAACACCGGAAAAAAGCTGAACTGATTAAGTTATACCAAAGATTTATGCAGAAAAGCAACCTGCGCATCCGTAAGCGCAATGAAAGGGTGGCTCACGAACGTGTCTATGCTTTTATAAATGTAGTAAGCATCGGCGATATCCAGCATAGCATTTCTTTTGTGACTCATTCTAACTACTGTCTGATTAAAATTCTGAGTGCAGCCGCATTCCGGGAAGTAGCTGGATAGGTGCGAGGGACACTATCCCTGTATGAGACCCCTTATGCTCTCTTCAACGGACGTTTCAACACCGCCCTGTCGGACCAACATGCTTTCACCGCAAGGATGGAGAAGAATGGAGTACACAACTCTAAAGACAAAGTCAGTGAAACATGTACCCTTCTTTACGAACACTTACCACCAGTATCCGCTCCTTCGTTTTGCACGCACACACTCTTCCCAACTTCTTGCCTACCCAAAGACTACATTGACGTTGTAATCTATGCCCAGCAATATTATCAAGCGGTGCGAGACAGAGTGCAGATTTGCGATAACAGCAAATTTTCTGCGCCTCTCTGAAACTAGGGAGAAGGCTTTCAGATGGGCCCGCTTTTTGTGCTTGCGTCAGTCCATTTAGCAAACATTCTGGCACCGAGGCAAGAGCCATGCACGGAAACCTGCTGCCCCCAACGTAGCAATTTGGCACAAAAACCCTTCGCGGAAGGCATGTACAGTCTTGAACAAATGAAATGAGAACACAATAATATGAACAGAATACGAAAGATCGAAGAATAATAATAGTGGAGATAAAATAATGCCAATGTATTGATAGGTGATAGGTGGGTTGGGGCCGCATGGATTCCCGCGAATCGGTACGTCATTTGGCAGGAATGTGTCTTTCCAAATCATACTTGGACACATTTTCAATATATTTTACTGTAATAAAGATACGGGATAATTTCTCTTGAGCGAAAAGAATCGCGGTAGCGATGGTGTGTAGGTGGGTATGTAGGTTTGTAGGTTGGTAGGTGGATTGTTGGGTGGTTAGGTAATAGGTAGGTAGGCATATAAACAGGTATATAGGTAGGTAGGTGTGTAGGTAGGTAGGTGCCTAGTTGGAAAGGTGGTTGAGGTGGGTACGTAGGTCAGGTTAAAGAGTTGGGTAGGTGGGTAGGTAGGTAGCAGGTAGCTAGGTAGGCAGGTAGGTATATAGGTAGGTAGGGAGGTAGGCAGGTAGATAGGTGGGTGCTGTGGGTGGCTTGTTGGGAGAATGTGTGAGTGGGTGGGGCGAGTAGGTAGGTAGGTCGGTACGTGGGTAGGTAGGTGGGTAGGAAAGTAGGTAGGTGGGTAGGTGTGGAGGTGGGTAGGTAAGAGGTAGGTATGTAGTAGGTATGTAGGTGGGTCGGTGAGTGTGTGGGTGGGTGGATGGGTATGTGGGTAGGTGTGCAGGTAGGTAGGTGTGTACGTGGGTAGGTGTTCAGGTAGGTAGGTGTGTAAGTGGGTAGGTGAATGGGCGGGTGAGTGGGTAGGTCATGTAGGTGGGTAGGTGTGTGTGGGTAGGTATATAGGTAGGTAGGTAAGTACGTAGGTTGGGTGGGTGAGTGTGTGGATGGGCAGGTGGGTGAATGTGCGGGTGGGTGGGTAGGTAGGTGGGTAGGTAGGTAGGCATGTATTGTAGGTAGGTAGGCATGTACATAGGTGGGTAGGTGGGTTGGTGGGCAGATAGGTAGGTGGGTGGGTGGGTCGATACGTAGGTAGGTAATAGATAGGTAGGCAGGTAGGCAGATAGACAGGTAGACAGGTATTCAGGTTGATAAGAGGGAGGTTGGTACGTAGGTAGGTAATAGGTAGGTATGTAGGTAGGTGGGTAGGTGGGTAATTGCTAGGTAGGTAGGTGGGTGGGTGTGTGAATGGGTGGATAGGTAGTTGGGTAGGTGGGAGGAAAGATAGGTGGGTAGGTCGGTGGGTGAGTGGCTAGATAGGTAAATGGGTGGGTGGGTAGGTAGGTAGATAAGTAGGGTGGTGAGCAATAGGTAGGGTCAAGTGGCCTGAAACCACGCCATCCCCATAAGGCGGACGCTCACGTGCGGTTGGAATATTTTTGTCGTTCTTTTTACGAGCTTCTCACGTGGCTATAGCGCACCCGAAATCCTGAACCACGCCAGGTGCTCATGAGGGGCACGGTCCCGTATGCAAGCTATGCTTCGTCTTCCAGTAACGGCTCTTGGTGGAACGAAAGGCTTTTCCCACTCTGCTGTTAAAGTAGAATAAAAACTATCGAAACATAGGTAGCACAAATTGGACACCCGTGCTGCCTGTACACGTGGTCGCCGCGAGAGTTATTGCGCTACATAGAAGGTAGCACTTTATTATCTGCAGCACCAAGTATTTGCATCACCGCAGCACCCTTACCAAGCTGCGGTTTCAGAATTTTTCAGAACGCCTTTTCTGACTGAGTGCGTACACGCGCGGGCAGTGCTCGCGAGCTTCGTGGGAGTAAGCGGAGCCGGCCTGCGGGGGCCCAGTCTTGTTTCGGTGCACGGAGCCCCACAAGTGAGTGATGTAGCTAGTGCGCACTTTCTCCAGCGCTGCCTTTGCTTTAACTGGATTCCAGTAGTCCTTCCAGTTCTCATAGAAGATTGGGTGAAAGGCCTTGTCCGGGTGAACGGTGAACGAGCCGCCTTCGCTCGTGTTTCCTGTAAAGGAAGCAAAACAAAATAAACGTCAAGCACGGGTTAAAAGAGCTTCCGAGGCCTCCGGAAGGTATTGTTTGCAAATCTATTTTTCTGCCTTGAAATAAAAGCCTGCTTGTAGCTGTTTGACGCAACCGAAGCAACTGCAGAAACCCGTTGAACCACACGATCAGGACCTGGATTAATACGGAGATAAACGCAGTAGCAACAGTCCAAGAAGAAAGTTCCGGTTAAGTAAGAATAACTCATTTCAAGCGCAGCCTCTACTTCTATACACCATTTTCCTTGCTAGAGGTGGGCGCCGCCATTTGCTTTTTCTGACCCGATGCTAGCGCCGTCTATGAAGCGACCGCCGAAACCTCCGCGCTGGGCTGTTAAGTGCTCCGTTCTTTCCGTGCGTCTGCTCGGAACCCGTGCATTACCAAGTGAATCGTAGTGGTTTGGCGTTAAGTTAGCGGTTGCAGTGCTTGTATGTGTGTGTTCTGTTTTGTTTTCATCATCTGCGGACGGATTTTAGGTCTGAATTTACTGCCAGAGCGGAAAATGCCGATCCCGGCTGTTGCGAGCAGCAGTAGCAGTATGGTGGTGGTGCCGGTGGTGCTCCGCAGTTGCGCGATGCAAACGAACCGGTATGGCACCGACTGACATAGAAATCGATATGGGGGAGTAAATACGTGTTTTCAATGCCACTGTGCTTGTTATGTTCAACGATTAGTCATGTTTACGGAAGGGCGGACGTCGAATGCGAAGTGCGCACAGCATATGTGGGTCACGGTGATCCGTGCTCGCGATGGACTTTCGACGAGGTGATTGCTACGCTGTTGACATTGCAATGTAATACAATCTTTCTTAACTAGACTTAGGACGGTTACTGACGAAACGAAATTACCTGGCCGGAAAAATGACACGACCGCGCAACCAGTCAAATTACTATTCGAAGGTTGAGCCAAAGGGTCGACGTTCGGGCGAGTTAATATTGGTTGATCATGATCGTGATTATTATTGACCTAACTCTGCGCAGCGCATGTAGCCTGTCGCTCGGAGCCCACCTTTGTGAAACGCTGCTTTCACCACAAATGCTTTAGGCGACCAGCAGTAACTGTTTTGTAATTGAAATTAGATTCCGTGACAACGCAAAAGGATTAGAAGCTTTTCCCTTGACCGCGTTGTGAACAGGTTGAGCTATTTTCCAAATGCAGCGTTCACGCGTATCTTGAGCTGGGTTTCCACATTGGGCTGCCTGCATGCTTATCCTGCTATCGACCAGCAGTGTGCGATGGAGAAAGTTATCCTTTCATATCGTTTGGCAGTGTAATGCATTGGCCTGAAAAAATAAACAAAACGCCGTGATTTTAAAGGTTAGATTAGATGAAAAGGGGATTGTTTAATGCCAATCGGCTGTAATGACCAAACAATATATGGTATTTTAAATTGACTAAAAGGAACCAGAAGTTATTGTAATGTTTTATTGTATCGGCGCTCGTGAAAGATTCCCAGGTGGTCAAAATTAACCCGGAGTTCTCCACTACGGCGCGCCTCATCACCCATGAAGCGTCGGGGCGTTAAACACCATAATGAATGAATTAATCAATCAACCAATCAATCAATGCTGTATTGTAAAGGATAAAGTTGCTTCTAACAGTTCAGGGGGTTCCGTTCACTGTCGCAGCTTTGCGTTTGATAAATGGATTTTGCTCCGTCTGCTTGCCGTCCAAGTGCACCCAACAAACCCTGGAGTTGGTCGTAGGTACAAAGTCGTTGCGATTTATCAACGGCATCCAACAATATCTCAACTCGGTGTGTGTTGGGAAGCGATGCAGCAAAAACGCGCCGCAACCGCACTGCATTTTCTCCAGGCAGTGCCGGGCACATGCGTGCTGTCAGCGTCTGTTTCTCGCTTCCTCTGGTTGTTCAATAACCCATCACCGCGCAGTGCTGACCAAGCGACGTTTGCGCCTTGAACGGCATCGCAGCATTGGCTAAAACAGTTGAAAGGTCCGCAAAAAATAAGCACGCGGTGCGAAATACCCCTGAACTACGCAGCGGAGCACACCGCGCCGAGTGATGTTAGCAGCCCAGCGCGCACAGGCCACACTTGTCGGCCGCCGAGAGAACTGGTTTGAGAGTATTTTCCTCCTTTCCCGGCTGCTTATGGAAAATGGTGTATATATAAGAATTTTTAAAAATGGGAGACGAAAACTCACATGACCCTAAAATACGCAAATTCCCCGCACGGGGCACCTTCAGTAATCTTGGTGACGGTGAGTGGCGACACCGCGTACCCCGAGCCCCCCATACTTAAGCTGTCACCTACCGTGGCTAGAATTTGAAAGGTGAAGGGTTAGAAGCCGTGAACGGCGGCCGTCGGAGCATTGGTCAAGCTCCGGCCGATGGGCTCCCTGCCTGTCTACCAGGCAGGAAGCTCCGGGACCTCTTTGACTACCAGGGTAAGGTCAAAGGAGAAAGTACCCCCGTCTCCCTGCTTTCCAATGTATCATATGGCATTTTCCAAACCCCCCTCCAGACGTGATTGGCCCCCGAAAAGGGGCCGCACCGAAGTTTCTTTTCCTCCTTTGCAATCGATCTCTCCCCCAAAGCCTGACAATTTATCGCGGTTTTTGATCATGGAATCTGTTGACAGGACAAAGCCCATCACTTCCCAGTCTGTGTTTCTAATCTCCAAGTTTCTTGAAAGCCTTATCGGAAAGTCGTACAAGGCCAAGAAACTCACAACGGGAGACGTTTTGATAGAAGTAGAAGACAAACAACAATCCTCTAACCTTCTCAAGCAAACGCGCATGGTAGATGTTCACATCAAGATCACGCCCCATCGCAGCCTCAAAAGCTGCCAGGGCGTGATCTCTGATTGGGATCTAATGAATGAGACTGAAGCAGATCTGCTCGAGGGCCTCCGAGATCAGGGCGTGACAGCAGTGAGGCGAATCACCATACGCCGAAATGATGAAATAATTCCAACCAAGCACATAATCTTGACACTTGACCGCTCTAACCTTCCTGAGTCGGTCAACGCAGGTTTCTTGAGATGTCCAATCCGACCCTACGTGCCGAACCCACGCCGCTGTTTCAAGTGTCAGTGGTTTGGCCACGGCACAACGTGTTGTCGTGGTAAATTGACGTGCGCAAAATGTGCAGCACATGATCATCAAACTGACAATTGTAAATCCGAGAACTTCACCTGTGCCAACTGCCAGGGACCACACGCTGCCTATTCTAGGAGCTGTGAAAAGTTCAAACAAGAAAAACAGGTCATTGCCTTGAAAGTCAATGAAAACATCACCTTCCCAGAGGCACGGAAGAGGTTCGCCTCCTTCCCTCTGGGCAGGTACGCCGACGCAGCTCGCCGGGGGGCGGAGCGGCGTCTGGTTTCGGCGGGGGCCCAGTACCGCAAGTCGGACTTGGTCCCGCCGCCGCCCCCCCTGGGTTGCCTATGGCAGCCCAATCCGCCTCCGCACCGCTCGCTTACCCAGCAGCGGCTGTGGTGGCAACGTCTGTTGGGGATGCCGCTGCATCCACTGCTTCCTCTCCACCGGCCCAAAGCACACGCAAGGACAACGGAGATGGAGACGGAGGCAGTTGCAGCGACCCCCTTCCCCGCCTCACTGCCTGCGCCATCTGTGGTGCTCCCCACGCCTTCGCCACTGGCAGCGCAGGCGAAGAACACCCGAAAGGGTACCACGTCAAGGGGGCCCAGTCCGCTGGGCACCCCTTTGCCTTCAGATGACGACATGGACGTCGAGCCCTTCCGTCTTTCATCGCAGCGGAAGGAACGGGCTGCGACGTCCAGGACAGTAGAGAAGGCCAGAAAACCCCTTCCAAGAGTCCAAGCCCTGAAAGACCCTACATAAATAGTCACACTCCAGTAGCTCCGAACACATCATAATGGGAAGTGAAAACTTAGTTCAATGGAACTGCAGAGGCCTTCTGAATATTCTTGACGATGTATACAAAATACTGCATGCTTATCAGACAAGTGTAATGTGTGTTCAGGAAACACATTTGAATTCTAAACACAGAAATTTCTTGAACAGTTACTTGATATACAGAAAGGACAGGGATGGCTGCACGCACTCTTCTGGCGGTGTGGCCATAATTGCCCGGAAATCCTTAGCCTGCCACCCTGTCACTCTGAACACTGTCCTTGAGGCTGTAGCAATTTGAGCAATAATATTTAATAGGTTGATAACGGTATGCGCCATATACATTCCTCCTGATGTTTCACTTTCGAGCTCTGACTTCGAAGCGCTGGTAGACCAGCTGCCCGAATCGTACATCCTTAAAGGTGACCTTAATGCTCACAACTCCCTTTGGGGCTCTTCTCGCACGGATGCCTGAGGTCGCCTGATAGAGAAATTCCTTACATATTCAGGAGCATGCCTTTTCAACAATAAACAGCCTACATACCATAACATAGGACACAACATATACTCATATCTTGACTTGGCGATTGGCTCCGCAGTTCTCTTTTCTCTTCTCGAGTGGGGTGTGGGCACTGAACCATACGGTAGTGACCACTTCCCCACCTCACTAACGTATATAGGTAAAGGCCCATGCAGTGCATCTTCCCAAAACAGGTTCAATGAAGCAAGGGCTAACTTGAATACATTTACAGAGACATCCAAACTACACCACACATCCATAGGACACCTACAGGTTGAAGAAGCTACCAAACTGCTCACGGCGCACATCCTCGACGCCGCCGAAAGGTGCATTCCCCACGCCTCTGGTGCCCCGCGCAACCAGCGGAGGCCGTGGTGGAATGAGGACTGTAGGTGGGCGCGAGAGGCCCAGAACAAGGCGTGGGGTATCCTTCGTCGGTACCCCACGTCGGGAAACCTCCTCTTGTTCAAACGGGCCAAGGCGTTAGGAAAACGTGTGCGCCGTGAGGCAAAACGAGAGAGTTGGCGTAGATTCATAACATCAACAAACTCCTACACAGACACACGGAAAGTATGGACACGAATACGCAAACTCAAGGGACAACAAACACACAGCCTGCCTCTGGTCAGCACTACAGGGGACACACTCGAAGACCAGACTGACACACTCGCACAACACTTCCAACACGTTTCTAGTTCAGCACACTACACAAACACTTTCATGAAACACAAACAAATGGCCGAAAAGAAGCCTATACTAGATAACAATAGGTCAACATCTTCTTATAACTCAGAGTTTTCACTGCATGAGCTGAGGGCTGCTTTGAGCACGTGTAAACCCTCAGCTCCAGGCCCAGACAACATCACATACACAATGATGCAACACCTGCACGCAGACACTCTTCTGACACTCTTACACCTATATAACAAGATTTGGCTTTCGGGGCACATTCCAAACTCTTGGAAGGAGGCTATAGTTGTAGCTTTCCTGAAGGAGGGAAAGGACCCGTCGCCCCCTCAAGTTACCGTCCTATTGCCCTGACGAGCTGCCTGTGCAAGCTCTTCGAGAAGATAAATCGCAGGCTCGTGTACTTCCTCGAGTACAACGGTCTTCTCGAGAGCTGCCAGGCATGCTTCAGGGCAGGGCGATCCACGAATGATCAACTCGTAGCTCTTTAATCGTATATTAAGGATGCCTTCGTGCATAAACAGTATTGCGTAACTGTGTTTTTTGACCTCGAGAAGGCCTACGACACCGCTTGGACGCTACGGGATCCTCAGTGACCTGAAGTCTTTCGGTGTTTCGGGCCATATGCTCAACACTCTGGCTAGTTATCTGTCCCAAAGAACGTTTCGCGTGAAATTTGGTAACGCACTGTCAAGGATTCATGTGCAAGAAAACGGCGTGCCGCAGGGTGGAGTTCTGAGCTGTACTCTTTTTATAATTAAAATGAACTCTCTTGGGAAGGCATTGCCACCTGCCATTTCTTACTCTATGTATGTAGACGACGTACAGATATCTTTTAAATTGTTTAATATGTCAATCTGGGAACGTCAGGTCCAGCTTGGTGTTAAAAACTTGCCAGCTGGGCAGACAAGAATGGTTTTAAACTCAATCCAGGAAAAAGGTCTTGTGTTGTGTTCTCCAAAAAGCGCGGCATCCATCCGGACCCAGATATTACTCTGAGTGGCGTTTCAATTCCTGTTAAAAAGGAGCACAAGTTTTTAGGCATAATATTCGATAACAAGCTAACATTTGTCCCACACTTGAAACATCTTAAGCAAAAATGCCTAAAAACTATGAATATTCTCAAAGTTCTCTCCCACCAGTCGTATGGTGCAGACAGGCAACTCCTTCTGCGGGTTTATAGCGCTCTAGCGGGATCCCGCTTGGACTACGGCAGTGTTGTATATGGGTGCGCAACAAAAACGGCACTAAAAATGCTGGACCCGGTGCTGCATTTAGGGCTACGCCTCGCATGCGGTGCTTTTCGCACTAGCCCTGTCCAAAGTCTCCATGTAGAATGCAATAAATGGTCCCTAGATCACCAGAGGGTGTACATGGACGTTTTATATGCCTCAAAAATCATGTCTATGACAAATCATTCCTTTTACTCCGACCATTAATGATGCATCCTCACAGCAACTCTTTTTAAATCGTCCATCAATCTCCATGCCGTTTCCTCTAAGAGTGCGAGAAGAAGCCTCTGAGCTAGAAGTCTCGTTTTCAGGCATTCACAAGACGCCCATCATTGATTCAATTCCACCATGGCATCTCCGCCCTTTGTCATGTGACCTGTCTTTTATGCAGTTTAGCAAGAACAGGTCACCAAGGATTGCGATTCTGCAGCATTTCTTGTTTGTGCAGCATAGGTACCGCTGTGAAGAGTTTTACAGTGATGCGTCCAAGACTGCAACTGCTGTGGCTTGTGCTGCGCATGGGCCAAACTTTAACGGCAGTAAAACAATGAACCTTTGTAGCAGTATATTCACAGCGGAAGCATACGGTGTTTTAATGGTTATAAATCACATAGTCCAACATCAAATCCTAAAATCCATCGTGTACACGGACTCTCTTAGCGTTGTACAAGCACTTGCATCAGTAAAGCATTCTAAAAACTTTGTCATCAATCATGTTTTTAAGGCTATCATGTCTGCATATGCATCAAACCTTCAAATAACTTTCTGTTAGGTTCCAGGGCACTCTGGAATTGCCGGGAACGAAACCGCAGATCAAATGGCCACTGTAGCTACACTCTTGAATACAATGGACATAGCAACGGTGCCATAGACAGACATGAAGCCACACATCAGACACCAACTTCGCAACAGATGGCAAACACACTGGAGTGAACAAACAGATAACAAGTTACACGTTATAAAACCACGCTTGGGACCATACACCACTGACACACGCAACAGATACACAGAAGTTGCCCTTGCTAGGCTACGGATAGGGCACACACATGTCCCACACTCGTATCTCCTCACGGGGTCTTAGACCCCAGTGTGGCAGGTGTGGAGAGGCCCTATCTGTAGTTCACATACTCATTCAATGCAACGCACTTCACACAACACGACGCAAACACTTCCCACAGCTATACAGACTACACGTCCCACTGCACCCAGCGTTTTTCCTCTCTGACGATCCCATGTTTTCTATCAAGTGCGTTTTTAAATATTTAGAAGTTCAAATTTAGACCTGATTTCATACCACGCGTGATCACTCCCTGGCCCTATACACCAGCCATGCTCATTGTCGTTTTGTGATTTTACTTTTGTTTTTGCTGACTTTTTGTAGTGTTTTAAGGTTTCACCCCTCATATATGACTATTGTTTTCGCGCTCTTTGCCCCAGTTGGCCTTGCGCCATAAACATCCAACCATCATCAAAATATGCAAATTGCATAACGATAACAGCGCTGCCATAATTAGGACGCTATTTACGTTCCGTATTGACACGCATGTTATTGTTTCAACATACCTTCCCTTTACGAGCCTCTAAACAGTGTGCTGCAACTACCATGCGCAGGTAGACGTGCTCCGAGAATTGACAGTCTTGATATCAACATATACATAAGTGTTGCAGCAAATTGTAAGTTGCAGTAATTTGCTTACTGTTTTTGAGGGAGCAGCAAAGTATGCAATTATATAGAATGTCAATTTATTGCGTAAAGAAACCCGATAATACCATTTCTCGATAAGTTCCTTTCGACATATCTTTCGACCCTTTCAAGCGTATTTCAAATATTAAAGAAAGAGTTCACGTTCAGTATATTTGGACACAGCATGTTTTTGTTTTGCCACCAAAGGCATTTTTGTGCAAGTTTGACTGCGTGATTTTATCTTGCGCGGGTCATCTCTTTTAATGTATGGCGGTCTTCTGCTTTTACGCGCAATATTTTCTCCGTGGTGAATGGTTTTAAAACCGACCAGAATTACCAGGGACTGTGGTAATACCCGCTATTACATCATCACTGCACAGTCTGATTTTTTAGCTTTTCAAAGCCATTGTTGACCCCCCCCCCCGTGTTCGAATGGCAGTCGGGCTACTTCCGTGATGCCGACCCGTCTAGGAAATAGACGGGTCGGGCTCAGTAGAGGTCAACATAAGCCAGGGTAGACTAAGAGTAGAGATCGCCGTAACCCAGAAAGTCTGCTCCACCTTGACAAAATCGGACTGCACCATCTTCTAACCAAGGGCGAACTGGACAGGGCCGCCGATGTGATATTATCGACGGGGGGTGCATTTGCACGTGCCTTTTCAGTTATGCAGAAGGTCTTCTTAACTGCATAGGTGGCCTTGAACTAATGGTTATCACCACCATGCAAGTATAAAAGAGCGTTACATCATCGGTATAATCAGGTATTACGCTACACTGAGATAACAACATCTGCCCCTAAAACAGTTGAAATTTACCAGCCGGATGTACTCACTAAGCGCATGTCAGAACGCGTGACGAGGAGTTATCATAATCAAGCCCAACACAACGTGGTACACATGCCTTGTGAACAACTCAGTATCACGATATGAAATCTTGTCAGCACGTATCATGGACAAATAACTTCGAATTGATCACATTTCCGGATACATATACAGTAGAAGCTCATTAATTCTGACTGGGTTAATTCGAACTTCCGGTTAATTCGAGCTCATGCCCTTGTCCCGGCTCAGCACAGAATTTTTCACGGGGGGAAAATGCCCGATTATTTGAATGCATCGGTATCCATCCAGAACGGTTCATTTGAACAATGATCCCCTTGTTTCCTTTGCTCCGCGCAAAAGCAGTCGGCCCAGAGTGATTACAATGTGTTGCAAATCCAACGAAACGAAATTTACTAGAGTTGCAAAACAACGAAACAGAAAAAACAACAGTGTGGCGCGCGTGCTATGCTCCTGCAAAAGCTATTTCGCTTCTACAGAACGTGCCACGCCAGCAGCGTCACTGCTCCTTCGCATGTCATTATTACTTAGGAAATCACCTGCCACAAACGTGCAGTAGTGCGTTAGTTGGCCATAACGTGTACAAACGGTCGCTTCCTTGCGTTCTGCCAGTGCAGTGTGGCGCGATTTTCATTTATTCTTGTTCCCACCACGCGAATATTGAACTCCGCTGAATTCGAACAGTATTATGGTCTCCTTCGAGTCCGAATTAACCAGCTTCTACTGTACCAAGATCCAAAAAGAGTACGCACATAACGAGTGTTACACTCACTGCCCTAAGTTACAAGAGGGCTGCAAATTTCTGCAGCTGGGCTACCGAGAGGAAGTTTCTACCTGTTACGGCAAGGAGAGAAAGCAGCAGCGTTCGAAGTGCAGATTGAATGCTGCGGCGATAAAAAAACGTGTGACATGTTAAGTTACAATATGGTGTAAATATAGTAAAAGATGGTGTAAACATGGCGCCTCATTTCACACTGGAAAGAAACTTACATCGGTTCGAAGGGTCATAAAAGAGATAATCATAGGAGTAACACTTTTGGCAGAAAACAAGCTTTCTGGACCAGAGAACCAACCCGAGTATATGATATATATAGATTAAAAACAAAGAAACGGATTTGATGGCTTAGGCAGCGAGACAAACCGACAACCGGTGGAAAATTAGAGTACGGAAGTGGATACCAAGAGGTTGTTCTCTAATATGGGAAAGGCGTATAGACGATGAAGGAATGAAATATGTGAAATAAGTGGCCAAAGTGTACTCGAGCGACACTCGACTGTAGTGGTTGGAAGTCACTGGGAGAGGCCTTCGCCCTGCAGTGAACGTATGTAGGCTGCTAATGATGCTGATGACGATGTTGATACCCATAGGGCATTCCTACTCAGTGTATGTTTCAACCTACCACGGCTTGCGCTCGCGCGCCTGCCGATAGCAATCTGGAGAATGAACCACAGCTCCCGTTGACATCGACGTTCCTGCACCCTTGCGAGTTCCTTGTGCACCAGAACAGACACCCTCAACGTTCTGGGTGCTCGTGGCATCGAAACCGGCATTTGGGAGTGCGCTTCGGCGCCCACCGCCTTCTGCAAACGAATGCCTCGCCGGTCGCTCGGCGGCTAGGCCTAACTCGCAGCTTCAGGATCCGCGAATGGCCGGCAGATGTCTGCCGCTGCTGCATGTGCTACCCGCTCTTCTCCTCGAGCTGGCTGCTGTGCCACGGCGGTGGGCGCACGTGCGCTCGTGCCACCTTTATTGACTCCTCCACCGGAAGGACACGGCTCGCCCATGGACCATGACTCATCGACGCCGGGCTTGGCCCCGGTGTCCTAGACAGCAATGGAATGTGCGTATTTGAATTCCGGCCAGCTCCGAGGTACCCTAACGTTGCCTGCAACTACGCCGCCTCCTAAGAGGGCGATGCAGGGACCGCCGGTACCAGCGCCCGACCTGAACCTCCCAAAATAGCAAGGCCAAGCGCCAGTCCTCGATTCTCCCATCAAATAATTTCCTGACATCGACATCTGCAGGGTCGTACAAGGTAGTTGTCAAGGCCACGCTGTGCATACGATAGTCGAAACTGCCCAATGAAGTCACGCAATGCACTGTCGATGCTTGTCTACGCCACCACAGGGTTTAGTGGGCTACACATGGCACCGCCTCACCAACGCAGTCTCTGTGTGGGCGCCTACCCTGGAAGCCACCGCCAAATTACAGACTCCCCAATCAATACCGGTCAGCATGAAACGTTACCCTCCCAGTCCAAGTCCTAACCTCCCCCCTGAAACCGAATAGAACGGGCTATTGCCTGTGGTTCTTTTACGCGTTTTAAGGGGAGTTTTACGCGTATAGGATGAACGGCAAAATCTCATCCCAGTTTTTGTGGCGAGAGTCAACATACATACCAAATCATGTTGGTGAAAGTCATGTTGGTACGCTCGGTCAAGCCCTTTGTCTGGGGATGATAGGGTGTCGAGTGACGAAAGTGAGACGAAGAAAGGCGCAGGAAGTCTTCCGCAACGTCAGCGACGAACTGAAATCTATGGGCGCTGATAATCACGCGGGGAGCACCATGCCTAAACATCACGAAATGGAGCAGGAATGTCGAAATGATGTCTGCCTTCGCAGCTGCTACAGCCGCACTTTCTGCGTAACGCGTCAGGTGGTCAACACAGACAATGATGTAGCGATTACCGGTCAAAGAGCGTGGAAACGGACAGAATAAATCAATGCCGACTTGGTCAAAGGGGAAACAAGGAGGTGTTATAGGTTGTAGTAGCCCAGATTGAATGCTCGTAGGACTCTTGTAGTGCTCACATCGGAGGCAACTCGACACATACTGTTAAACTTCACGGCGCATATTCGCCAGAAGAATCTTTCTTGGGTGAGGTGCAAAGTTCTTATGTAACCCGTATGACCGGAAGTAACATCGTCATGCATGGTGCGTAGAACTGAAGCACGCAAAGGTTTTGCACGATGAGAAGAAAACGGGCTCCCCAAGGCACGTAGTCATTCTTGTAGAGTAAACCGTCATGCAACGAGTAGCGCCGAGGAGCCGTAGGATCAGCCAGCAGCAGCGAAGAGGTGCTGGATGCTTGGGTCTTTCTGCTGTCCTGAACTCAAGGTAGCAACATCGGGGAATTCTGCGTCTATGGCTGCCAAACAGTTGTCGAAATGGTCTTCCTCCGATCAGTGCACGCATTTGGAAGCCGGTGAAGACCATCAGCGTCCGCGTGCGGACGACCACTCTTGTAGGCGATAACAAAGTCGTACTCTTGGAGCTTTAAGGCCCACCTTGCTAGTCTGCCGTTAGGGCCACGGAGGCCAGTCAACCAGCACAGCGCGTGGTGGTCGGTGATGACTAAAGGGACGGCGGTACACGTACGAACGAAATTTACTGATCGCGAAGATGACAGTCACGCATTCTTGTTCGGTGACTGTGTAATTGCGCTCAGCTTGGCTAAGGCAACGACTGGCGTAAGCGATCACAGTGCTCGGCACTGCTATGCCGCTGTATGAGCACCTGCACCAAGTCCAACACAACTAGCGTCCCATATATTTCGGTTGGAGCGCCAGGGTCAAAGTGGCGAAGGGTAGCGCCCGACGTGAGGAGATATTTAAGGTGGGAGAACGAAGCTCCACACTCGGCGGTCCAAGTAAAGGCAGTGTCTTTGTGCAAGAGGCGAGTCATCGGAAAACATCCGCTGAGAAGTCGAAGACAGAGGCATTTCGAGAAAGGATGTCGACCAACGCGTTTCGTTCATCCGAGGAGAGCGAGTTGTTAACCATGCTGATAAGCTTCGAGTTCGAGAAAATAATGTCAGCAGAAGCAGCCTCATCGGCATACAAAGCGGCGACTGAAATATGGTCGTTTGTCTCGTACTCGGCCAGTTTCATATCCGGCGGTAACACCACGCTCTGCGAAGAACAGTTCAGTTCAGTACGCACAAATAGCTACGTCCTCGCTCAACAGATACAACACAACGGGGCATGAAATGTACCTCGCATAGTTAAGAGAGACTGGTTCCAGTAAAGCGTCAAATATACTGGTGTCACTTACAGCAATCACTGGTACGATCGCCAGAGACCACGCAGGTGTAAATGTATCCTAAGAAGCACGCAAGGTATCAGTACTGTCATTGGTATGTAGCTCATCCATCTAGTGCAGAGAACCGTAAGCTGCTATCAGAAAGTTCGCCCGCCGTGCAATCGACAGTGGCACCGCAATCGCGCTAGATGTCGATGCCTAAAATTATATCATGGGTTGACTTGGCAAGAATTGCGAATTCCGCTTTGAGGTCCGTCTTCCCATTGAAACATTGACTGTACACACACTAAGAGGGTGCAGCGGCTCGCATCGACTGCACGAAACGAGGTTCTCTTGCCCCATCTGAAAATCACTTTACGTCCCAGGCGATCTCTAAATGCATTACTCATAATTTAAATCACTGCACAGTGTCAAATAAAGCCCCTGTAGAAACACCGTCTACGAGCCCTTGAACTTTGTCATCATACATACTGCCAGAGGTTGTTTATCTATCGAAGGCTGTCCGGCTACCTCACCTCCATCGGTCGCGCCGGCTAGTTTCCCGATGAAGGGGGTGCTGCACGGCGACCAGGCGATGGGGACCGGTGCTGTCGTCCAGCGGGTGATGTTACGCTGCGATCGGGGGTGGTCGGAGAAGCGTTGCGCTGCGAACTGGTCCGAAAAGTGTTGGCAGAAAGCGGGAACTGAGACCAGTGACTTTCGACATTGTTGTTAGAAAGGTCCTGAAGCACTATACCGGGAATTCTGTATTTGCTCTTCGCGACGACGACGGACAAACCTTGCACGGTGGCCCGGAATCCCACACAGTAGCAAGCAGGCTGCGGGCGGCGAATCTTCTCGGGTTGCATGAATGCAGTGGGCTGTGTGTGATGTCTGTAGGCCCGTGGACGTTCACCGTAATATTCGTCATCTCGGCGTAAGTGCACACCATGTGGTGAGGGCCAGGTATTTGTTTCAGCTGGTTGAAATGAGTAATAGTGGTTGTAGCAGCTATCAGAGTTCCAAGAAGGGTGGAAACGGTGACCGTCAAAGCTAGCAGTGTTCACGGACAGGATGAAACTCTGTAGGAGACTATGAACGTCGGGAACGTCATCTCGCAGAGCGTTGTAGCTGACCGGTGCACGTCGCATCAGGGCATCGTATGGCGGATGGCAGTCACAAGTGGTGTCGATGCGATGTACTGATTCGTCATGTCGGCGCAGTTCTTCCCGAACTATTTGCCTGATCGTCGATGACAAGTCCATGGCCTGGTTGTCGTCTACGCTGGCTATATTTGTGACCTTTGGCAAGCGACCAAACTTTGGTGCTATACGACGTGTCTTCAGGGTGCGAATGCCTCACAATGTACTATGACGTCTTCTACTGTGTCCAAGCTCTCCCTACTGATGAGGAAAGCATACACATCTTCAGCGAAACCCTTAAGAATGTGGCCAACCCGGTCTTCCTCGTACATTGCGGGATTCACAATCCGGCACAATTTCAATACTTCTTTGATGTAGGTCGTGCAAGACTCCCCAGCCACTTGTGCTCGCTGATGTAGCGTCTGCTCTGCTGGCTTCTTTTTGGCCATCGAATCACCAAAGCACTTCTTCATATCCTCTACTAGCCGGTCCCAAGTGGTTAGCTTCGCCTCGTGGTTTTCAAACCACGTCAGCGCGGTGCCCGTCAAGAATACCTCGATGTTTGCCTGTTTAGCGGCCGCATGCCAGTGGTTAAACGTGCTCACCCGCTCGTAGTGGACGAGCCATTCGTCGACGTCGTCCCCTTCATTCGCAGAGAAGGTACGTGGCTCCTTGTACGGCTGCCAGTTGGCCATTGGCATTGCTTGGACTGTTTTTGAAGCCCCAGTCAGAGGTACACTCTGCGGGGAAAGACCGGCGACTCGGCTGCTTCGGCGAAGTTCCAGTGGCTTCGTCTTCCTTTCAAGGCTACCCCGCACCGCCACCACAAGCTGTTACGGTGAAAAGGGTTTATTTAAGGCCGTAAATAGGAATAAGAGCGTTGAAGGAGGCGGCCACCGATCCTGCGGTAAGTACGAGTGCAGTTCGTCCTCCACTACCTCTTCTGCTCCATCCTTTGACGCATACCCCGCTTGGAGATTGGTGGCGACCAGTTTAACGCTGTACAGTTTCGAGCGTGACAATACAATGCTCTGACCGAAACTTTATCATGCGGACGGCCAATGTCAGAGTTTTCTCACAGGCGCCTCAAAGAGCTAAAACACGCTCGTACTATCATTATAGAGTACCCTGTGGGGTACTGGCGACGCAAACAGGCAGTGGTTGATATGTGCATAATAAAAACAAAAAACGAGCTCCGGATATAGTTGCTTGATTACAGGGGCGCGTTTTGGTTAAAGGAAGTAGCGTTGCTCTCTCCAGAGCATGGAAGACATCGAAGTTACTGATTTACGGAAGAAACTACCATAATCAGTTTTTGACCGTATAGAACCGGAGAATTGGAATGCAGCTGAAATTATCAAAACGTGGAAGGCTGGAGAGCCTCAGTGGTAAAGGCACAATATGAGGGAAGAGAGAAAAGGCGGAGGAACAGGGGGAGAGCGTAGAGCACGGGAAGCGAGCAATGACCCTTAAAGCCTATTATGTAAACCAAGACGTCCTCTTTGAACGTCTTTTGCAGAGCAGCAACAAGGCAGGGGGACAAGTTTTTTCTATTGCCCTCTCTTGTTTCTTGACGATTATTTTCCATTCGTAATAACGGGCCTTGCGGCGTTACGACACGACAACAAGACCCAAAATGGGGATATTATTGTAATGTATACACATACCTAGAGATAATATAAACTAAGAGGGCGAGCTAAAAAAGCGCTACTGGGTTGGTTTTCCCGAATTATACGAAGTGACTGTACACGTAACAGAGTAAAAAAGAAAAGAACTACCTCTCTGGATGGCGACAAACCCGTTCTCTTTGCCAGAAAAAGATTTCAAAAGGCGCCCCCGTTCGGCCACCTAAATAGAAACTGGATACTTTTGGACATGAATACTCGCTTTACTGTCGGTAACATTTGCTGCGACTATCCTAAGAAAACGCTTGGGCTTCCTGTCGTCAACCGGATGCGAGCACCAAGAACACAGAAAGCGGCCACAAATACGGTAAACAAGATACTGTGGGAATACGAGGGTCTCTAGGGGAAGTACCATACGTGATTACCAAACAGCTTGGGATACACAATGTAACAAAACTATTTCCTGAGTCTAATAACAATTTTAAAACTGTCAAACAGAATTTTAATTTTACCTTCACTTATTTCATGTAGAACAGCCAGAGCCGCACTTGCTCAGTAATCTGATGGATCGTAGATCGCTCTAAGACCAGATAGAATGCCAAGACAATATCGCCAAATCATTCGCACTTGTTTTGCGAACTAGAAACTGCCCAGGAACGAGAAATGAGAGGCGTCGTCGGCGATGTTCAGTATAAAACCCACGAATGTCGCTTTTTTCTTTATGTGTTCTTTCTCTTTAAATTTCGCCAGGTAGGTACCGCGGCCGTGTTTAAAAGTAACCACAAACACGGGATACCTGAGAGGCTGCACTTCATAGATGCAACCATGATAGGAGTGCTCCTTCGATGCCAACAGCCCTCCTGACCACAAAAGGTTTCAAGGATTTTCAAGGATTTCAAGGATTTTATTAAACATTTTTCGGTACATACACATTGCACGTAGTTATTAGTACAGAAGGAGGTCCCAAAGTAAAACTGTCGGAGGGACCTCCTGTTAATAATGCGAAATGTTGTTAAAAAAGATCCTCGTAAAAAGGTTCTCGTAAAACTCATGTACGCACCCGCCTTCCACGCATGCGGAGTCCAATTCTTAGCCCTCAGTCAACAGCATCTGTAGGGCACTTCATAACAGCGGCGGGACGCTATAGAGCTGATGGCACTATGAATATCTGGGTCTGGAGGGGCCGCTTCAGGAACTTCAACTTGCAGCATTCCTTGCACCCCCTCTGTGTATCGAGGGAAGCTTACCAGTACTATCGAGTAGGTCTTGTACGTAAGGTGTGATATCGTAGTTAGACGCAAGGTTACGGGAAAAGGAGAACTTTTCGTGAAGCTGATTAGCGGGCATAGGACGTGTTACCCAGAGCCTCATCAAAAGAAAGAACTGCGCGTGCACTAAAAATCAGGCGTCCGTAGTACTAGATTTCTTCAATGCCTTTCTGGTCATGAAACTTCGCCGTCACGCTATTGGATAGCTTGTGCGCTGCGACGCCGTGGCGCTGGTGTGGATCGGAGGGCAGCCGGGGGTGTGGTCAGAGCGCGTTTGGCATCGAACGGACCATGGAGTAAGATAAAACAGACTCTCGCCGCCTTAACAGCAGTACACTTTCGCTTTACGTGTCGTGGGCCGCTCAAATGGACTTATCATTTTGTGACTAGGCGAAAAACTGGTGCGAACTGGGATGCTGCTACTGCGTTCCTGCGTGCAGGTCTGGCTACACAGCAGCGGCGGCCGCCCGATGCCCTCCGATCTGAGGTTGCGCCGCTCGTGGTAGCCTTTGTCCTCGTACGAAACTTGGCCGGGAGTTTTATGACCAGAGAAGTATTGAAGGACTCTGGTAGAACATTCAAACGCACCTAAGAATTCGAAGCTGCGCAAGTGCTTCACGGCCCTCACTAAAAACAAATTTCAGGACTAAGATCTTCCGCGCCCGGATGCTGGGTTTCTCGGCTGGGGCGACAACGGCCGTCAGCGTAACCGTGTAACCGTGACATCGGCCTAACCATGTGAACGATCGAGCCACTCCTGCAGGACGAAGATGGGAAAAAGCGTTTGGCGAGAGTGTGAGGGGAGCGAGGCACGCGATGCGAAGATGTCATCTCCTACACCGTTGCCGCGGCTCATTCACCTCCCCGTCTCCCCCTCTGTGCCAGACGCTCGCAGCCTAATGTGGCTCATCTGAACCAAGAGGCATTTGCGCGGGAGGTTCAAACACAGAAGAGAGTTTTAGGTGACCGTTTTTCATGGTCCGCTCCGCTCCGATAGCAAGCGGGAGCGCCATTGCGCATGCGTGGCGCGCTTGGCCGCGAACGGCATTGGCTCCGGTTGCTCTAAGCGGGCCGTCGATACCGGAGCGGACCGTCGTAAACGGTCAGCTAAAACTCTCTAATATGCAACATGCTCAGTGGCACCAAAGCGCTGGCAGATAACGGCCGAGTAGCACACGCCGCCGTACGCTCGCTGATTACGCAATCACTTCCTGAGATGCAGCAGTTCTGCGCCGCGACCGAGATGGCGGCAGTTCGCACTGGACAAACATTTCGCATTTGAGAATATATAGTAATCGCCATTGCAGGTCGTGCTGCACAAACATTTCGCCTCTGTAGGGGGTGTAGTAATCGTCATGTGACTTTTGCCAGAATTTAGCTTGGCACCATTGATCATGAAAGAAATACTTCTTGGCGCCGCAACGTACCTTTATAAGGAGCTTCAGACGGAACACAATGTGTCTCGTAGGACGGAGCGAATTCCCTTGAGACGCGATGTTGGCAGCGATAGTTGTTTCTGAGCACACGTTGGAATGAATAAATGCTGGCCTGTAGAAAAATCTTAGGGTCGTATTTTCTTGAAAAGTCCGCCATTAAAACCTGCACAAAGAAATTCGGCATTGGGTACTCAGTGAGGGCGGGAACGAGGCGACCTCTCGACAGAAATATAGGAAGTTCCAAGAAGGACCAGTCCACCAGTAAATATAAAATGAGAGCTAGGTGCATTGCTTAAATAGTGGATTCATTGTGCGACAAAAAGATTTTGCACTAACGACGACAGCCAGCTCTGGTGTGTAGTTTATTGAGCCAACCCGTTTACGATCCCATTCTTGCACCCTTTTTGGGAACCAGGCAGGCCAACCACTTTAGCGGAAAACTGAGGGAATGAAGCTTTGCAGCTACTAAGTGATCCCCTTGCAATCCTGGCTAACAGAAGTGCAATATAAAACTTTTTTACGTGGGCGTTGATTGTTTTCCAAAATCATCTCTTAGAGACTTGTACACACATGAATGTTATGTATTTATTGATGGAGAGAACGGATGTCTTATTTGCAATAGTTATGCAGAGAGACAGTTGTGTATCCCCAGTGTAGTTGTGTTATTCAGAGTTGGCTTTACACTTTCCTAATTTCTCTCGCCTTGGAGGGTTGTTGTTTGCTAGGAAAGAACTTGAAGGTTTGCTTCTGTAGTGAATAATAAAGGGTCCACACTGCTGAGACTGACTTCTTTTGCATCAAAGAAATACCTAGCCACTGCATTACGATGACCGACTTGCTTGTCCCAGCACGGGGCACCTCCGGTAATCTTGTTGACGATATCGGCGACACCGCGGACCCCGAGCCCCAATACATAAGTTGTAACGTACTGTGACGATGTGTTTAAAGGTCGAGGGTTAACAACCACAAACGTGGCCGTCGGAGCACAAGTCAAGCTGCTGCAGATGGGCTCCCTGTCTGTTTACCAGGCAGGGAGCTCTGGGACCTCTTCAGCTATAAGGGTATGGCTTACAACGAAAGTACCCACCGCTCCTTTATTCCTGTTCTTTATGGTTTTTTATTTAATTTTCCAAACCCAATGATCGGCCCTCTAAAAGGAGCCGCAACGAAGTTTTGTTTCCACCCCTTCCGAGCATCAAAGTACCAAAACTGAGATGTACCCACACTTCTTCGTAATCAAATCTCTTGAACAAACCAAGCCTATTGCCTCACAGTCGTTTTCTTGCTTTCAAAATTTTTAGAAAGTATTATAGGGGAATCCTATAAAGCTAAGCAACAAAGAACCAGCGAGATCTTGGTCGAACTACAAAGCCAGCAGCGGGCCACAAAACTCCTGTACCCTACAGTTATTGCCAACCTTGACAGCAAGGTCACGCCCCATGCTAGCGTCAACAGCTCGCAGGGCGTGATCTCGGAGACAAATCTAGCAGACGAGACAGAGGCACATCTTCTTGAAGGCCCGAAAAGTCAAGGTGGGATAGCAGTCAGGCGCCGATTCACCATAAGAAGGGACGATAACGTAGTACCAACTAAACATATCATCCTGACATTTGACCATTCCTTCATTCCGGAACACATCTTCGCTGGTTTCATCTGGTGTCCGTCCGAGTGTACATCCCGAATCTTCGGGGCTGTTTCAAGTGCAGGGGTTCCGGCATCGTATTTATACCCCTGATACACTAGCATCTGAATGTCATTTGAACCAAATGTCATTTCACTCAAATGCCAAGTTGTTTTCCTACACTAGGTTTTGAAATGTCATTGGGCTCAAATGACATTCGAGCCAAATGAGCACCGACAGAGACATTTGGAATTTCAAATGCCATTTCTAGCACTGTCGCACGCAGCATTCTCGATCGGCTATAAAAAATTGTAACTTCCGTACGTAAAACAAACAAAATACTTTTGTTTGTGCAACTTTGTTCACTCTTCATTTGCTTAAAATGTGAAATCAACATATTTATTTTTCATACTCTCAAACCCAGTAGGTCAGTTGCAAAAAAATAAAACTACGCAAAGCGCCGCCACATTAGACTCCAAACTTGTGTCTCCTCTAAGTTGATATCATTTTACTGTTTAGACTGCTCCTACATTTCAGTGTTGGATTATTGTACGAAAACGGAGTGGGACGACAAAAGCGCCCCTACGGCACGGCGAGGAATTGTGAAAGCTTTCAAATTCCATAGAAATTGCAGTGTAGCACGGCGGATTCTGAATGGCATTCGAAGCACCCCATTGGAGGAAATGACATTTGGTTCAAATGACATTTCACCCTAGAGTAGCCAAGGTTTAACTCGGGTCGGGGACAAATGATCTGTGCCAAGTGTGCCCAACATGAATACTCCGCAGATAATTACAGCTCACAACTCCTCTGCATTAATTTTCAGGGCCCACAAGCAGCCTTTTCCAGAAAATTTGACAGGTTCCAGCTCGCAAATAATGAACTTAAATGTCACAGAAAACATCACCTTCCCTAGGCGCGAAAGAGGTTGGCCTTGTAGCAACATCATGGCCATCGTCATCATCAGCGCCACTATCATCAACCACACCCTTTCACCACGATTATCATAAGTGGACTAGACTGGCACGTTGGAAGGGGCACGCGCCACGGGATGGAACACGACCGAGCGCCTGGGCGGTAGCTCGTTCTCGCCGTTATAGAAGTTGAAGCCGGGCCTTGCGCAGCCGCAATAAATGTAGGAGGCCACAGCACCCAACCGAGTCTGCTTCCGACATGTGGTGGCCCGGCCGTTCCTTAGAAGTGGTGACCCGGGAATTCCGCGCCATACACCCCGCCAGCGGCACACCGACATGGCGACGTGGGGGGACGCACCGATGCCGGTGTCCGACGCACGCCACGTAAGAGAATGGTTTTCCAAGTTCGATGCCACCCTCTGGCTCTACCACGTCAGTGTACAACAGCCTCTAAAGCACTCCATCATCTGGGAGACGCTTCCGCTAGAACTCCGCCGCGTCCTTGTCCTACCACCGCCAAGCGCCACGCCCTACGATGACCTTCGTGCTGCCGTGCTCGCGCACTAAGGCTTTACTTTCGGCCCGCAGCAGACCCGGTTCAAGCACGCTCTGCGCACGCTTCACAGCCGCCCTCGTCTCTTGCCATTAGTGTCGCTCCCATGGACTCCACCTCCAGCACGGCAGCCACACTTACACCAACAAAACTCACAGCCGACGTCGTCACGGATGCCAACCGGCCGCAGCCTTCCTTCTCCTCATCCACCACCCCATTCGCGGGCTCCGGTGAGTGCCCTGTGACCGTTCAATCTTGCCCAACCCAGCCGACTGCTGCCCCACCAACGCGCATCGTGTGCACCACGACGCCAGAACAGTGCTCTGCTCCAGTGCAGTCGCAGCGTAACTCGCGCGAGACGGGCGTCGTGGCTCCCAACGCCAACTCCGATGGGCTCGCGTCTCCCACTGTGCTTCCGTCAACGCCTAAGCTTGAAGTTAGAGGGTGTGAGGCCCCTGGCCATAGCGACTACATCCCGGCCTGACGGCTCCCGGAGAAGCACGCGCAGGTGCGCCCTGGGCAGCACTTTCAGAATCAGAATCAGAAAATCTTTATTTCATGAAGAAAATCAGATACAAAAAATAGGTGAGAAGTCATCTGGATCCATAGCCGACATGGCTAGTAATGGATCCATAACATAATATACACAAAAAACACAATCCAACACAATATTACAAAGATAAAATACAATGTGCACGAGAAAAATATATTGGGCAAATTTAACACGGTGAAGCATAAAGCTCAGACATGAAGTATTTTTTTAACGAAGGAGTACTATGTCTGTTTCGTTTTAATTCGACTGGTATATTATTTAATAGTTTGGCTCCCAAGAAGGAAATGGTACGGCGACCATATACATTGTGTATTTTTGGTAAATTTAAGTTGAATTGGTGGGCGTGTCTGGTATCTAATTTGGGTTGTATGAAATTGAATGACCGGTTAGGTGTGTTCAGCATTTTTTGGGCCAGTAATGTTGTCTTGAAGTCTCTTGCTACAATAAATGGCATGATTTTAAGTTTTGAAAAGATCGGGGGTGATGGTGCAGTGGTAGGTGCGTACGTCAATATTCTAATCGCTCTCTTTTGGAGTTTCGCAATAATGTCACTATATGACGCATATGTGAATCCCCAAGATTCTATACAGTACGTAAGGTGAGAGTGGAAAATACTATGGTACAATAATCGTAGTGTTTTACTGTCAAAGTGTTTCCGTGCTTGAATTAATGTGTAGCAACCAAACGACAACTTTTTGCTAAGTGCGTCTATATGGGGTGCCCAGTTTAGCGACTTGTCAATTATTACTCCTAAGTATTTATGTTGCTCAACCTTTCTAAGTGCGGTATTTCCCAAGAATAATTTGCAATCTACTGTTACGTTTTTTCGATTAGAGCAGAAGACTATAAAATTTGTTTTTTTAATGTTGAGAGCTAACTTATTACAGGTAAACCACTTCAATATATTACGTAATTCTAGGTTGGCTAAAGTTTCGGCTTCTTTTAAATTGCGATCAGAGATGAGTAAAGCTGTATCATCGGCGTAGATAGTGGTTTCGGCGTGTCTTAGCGAATTTGGAAAGTCATTGATAAATAGAGAAAATAATATGGGACCGAGTACAGACCCCTGGGGTACACCAGCTTTGACAGCTTTTAAGTCAGATTTGCTGTCAGCTATCTGCACGAACTGTTTCCGGTTCGTCATGTAGCTGCGAAAAAAGTGTAATGCTGGCCCTCGAAACCCATACCGGTCGAGTTTTTGCAAAAGAAGGTTGTGGTCAACGGAATCGAAAGCCTTTCTAATATCAAGAAATATGCCTATTGTAACACGATTATTATTTAGGGCTTGGTTAATTACTTCTGTAACTTCACTAACTGCCGTTGTGGATGAGTAATTTTTTCGGAAGCCGTGTTGTTTCGTTGTTAAGATATTGTATTTTTCAATGAATTCCATTACCCGCTTTGCTATTAGCTTCTCAAATAGCATATTAATACACGATAAAATTGTTATAGGACGGTAGTTTTCAATTAAGTTTGGATCACCTCCTTTATATAGGGGCACTACTCTCCCAATTTTTAGCTGCTCGGGGTACGCTCCAGTCAAAAAAGATTTATTAAATATTTTTTCCAGTGGGTAGCACAAAATGTCAATGTTTTGTTTTAATATGGTAATCGATATTTCATCATGACCAATTGCCTTGTTTGATTGCATATTTCTACTCACATCGATTATTTCTGAGGCGGTTATCTCTCTGAAAGCGAAGCTGTTAATAATCGGCGGAGGTAACATGGCGGTTTGTTCATCGCTGAAGGTATTAGTTATCTGGTTGCTTATATTAACAAAGAAATCATTGAACTGCGTAGCAAGGGTAGCATGGTCGCAGTTTAAAACGCTCAAATCAGGAAGTGTGCTAAGCTTGTGTGAAGGCTTTATAACAGAGTTTATGATGCGCCAGATTTCTTTTGAGTTGCCGCTATTTTTTAGTATTAATTTACTATAATAATCTTTTTTCTGCTTGCGTATCAGTGAAAGAGACAGGTTACGCAGAATTCTATATTGTTCTTTATAATAAGTATTATCTTTGTGTTGTTTCATTTTACTCAACCAGTGATCTCTCTTTTTAATCACTTTAAGTAAGTCAGTTGTCATCCAGGGACAAATGGGAGTTGAGAAGTGCAATGCTCTACGCGAGCTGTTCGCTGTTTTGATGCAGCTTTGTTGTAATGTTTTAGAAAAACGTTCATACAATAAGTTAATATCAGTATCGATATCTTCGTTAAAACTTCTTTGTTCTATTATTGTTCTTGTTTTTACATAGTCCCATCGTTGTGATTTATGTATTGTAGATTTAACTCTCGAAATTCGACTGTTTGGGGCAATGATGTAGGTAGGATAATGGTCCGCGACATTTTCCGCAATAACGCCCGCTTCAGTTGAATCCGGACAAAAATTAGACAGAATGTGATCGATGATCGAGGAAGAGACGTCAGTCACTCTAGTAGGGCGTGTAATGTGGTTTTTAAAGCCGTATGAGTAGAGCAAGTTTTGATAATCAGTACTTGAACAATCTGCTGTGTTAATGTTGAAATCACCGCAAATTATCACCTTTGTGTTCATGATAGCAAAGTGTTGCAATATTTCTTCAAACCGTTTTAAAAAGACCTGTATTCGTGAGCCAGGTGGCCTGTAGATCACACCGATTGTAATCTCTGCATCGAGCTCAACAAACATCATTTCGTATTCACTTTTTGTTTCCGTTATGTCATTTAGTTCCTTAAATGTTATTGCATTAGTCAAGTAAAGTGCAACACCACCTCCTCTCGAATCGGTTGTTCTAGGTAGTGAAAGGAAATTATAATTAGGCATATTGATAAATTCTTTTTCTTTCAACCATGTTTCCGTTATGGCTATTATGTTGCATGGAAACGTGAGCCGAGACACTAAGGTTACTAAATAATCAAAATTTTTGTTAAGGCTTCTAACATTGCAATGAAGAAGGTTTAAAGTGCTGCAGCTAATGTTCGCCATAGCAGTTGTCGGTTTGCCGTTAACGCTAAATGGGTGTTCACACTATTTTTGCTAAGTCGGCCCGAGTAGCAATGTGAACTATACTGGAGTTTTCTGTCTTCCTGGCAAGTATCTTAGATTCAGCCACCCATACGAACTTCCATTTCTTTTCTTTCTTTTTGGCGATGGCCATGCCGAGCAGAACTTTGTATTCGGGACACAGGTGCTCGTTCACATATATTGGACATGTTTCGGCGAAACCAATATCGCTAGTCGTTAGCCTTTTCTTCCTTGCGGCCTGCAGTAGCTTATCTCTGGCTGACCGTGACCCAAATCTAACAATTATGTTAGTCTTGGTCGGCTCTTTCGTGGGCACGCGGTGAACTACGTCTATGTCTGACGGCTCCAGCTTCGCTTCCACTTTGTCTGCTATTCTCTGGATGATTTCTACTAGCGATTCCTTAGGTTCCTGTGGGATGCCCTTTATTTCAATGTTTTGCTTCCTAGTGAACTGCTTCAGTTGCGTCATTTCTGTTTGCATGTCGCTCACGTATCGCTCAAGTTCTTCCTTTTCTATTTTGAGTGTGGCGTGCTCTTTTTTCAGTGAATCAAGCTCCTGTTTCGTTTTGCGCAGTTCTTCAAAAGTTTTGTTCATGTTTTCCATACCCCGTACTACGTCATCAAGTTCTTTTTTGACGGAAGCGTTCTCGTCTTGCAACTTTGGCGAAACATCCGCGACTGTGGCGCTGCCTCAAGCGCCATGAGAGGATTACCCTGCACGTGATCTTCAGAATGACCTGACGCAGCGCGACATGCCCACGGAGCACTTCCGGCGTCGTCAATCGATGATGTCGCCGCCAGGGGAGTGCGCTGTTGCACTTCGACGCCGACGTCGCCATCGACGTCGACAGCACCCGCCAAGAGGGCCAGTGTCGTCAGTGACACTCCTGCGGCGCACTCCCGCGGGTCATCAGCACCGCTTTGCCCAACGTCTCTCGCACGACCGCGGTGGACGGCGTCTCGGGATTTGTAAGGGCGCATGTGCGGCTGCTCAGCGGCGTTATGGGACATGGACGTCTCGCTGTGGCCGAGGTCAGTGCAGGCATCTTGCAACGACCTCAGGTCCGGCCCGCGCCACAGGGCTGCACCTCACCCGGTGCTCAGGACTTCATCTTCGGGAATACCGGCCTGTGCGCACATGCGGCCGAATGTAAGTGTGCCTGCGGGGCAAGGTTTCTGCAAGACGAGCTCCCATTCTGCCAGCGTTGCCCCGTCTGCGCAGTGGCCGGGGATCGCGCCACTTTTAAGTGCGAATGCACTTTATAAGCGACCCCAAACCATCCACCGCCGGCAGCGGCGGCGGCGGCGTCGGCGTCCGCAGTGCTCCTCTATATTTAAAAAAGAAACAGGATCCGGCGCCAGGTTTCGATCCGAGGACTTTGCGGCCGCAGCGCGACGCTCTACCGACCAAGCCACGGACGCGACGGTGATATCAGTGTTAGTGACGCGCTTTATATCTTTAACGCATTCAAACTACGTCGTCAGCGGCGTGCGTTGGCGACTCAGCGGCGTTATAGCGGCTTGATAACTGCGTGGTGTACACGTGATACTACAAACCCGATGGAAGAGAAGGCGGCGAGGCGGTGCGCTGCGGGGGCCGAGCGCAAGCGCCGCAAGCGGGCCGACAACCGTGCATTCGCACTTTCACATTCTCCCCCTCGGGGAAATGCGGGGGAATTTTTTTAAGTGCGCACTTTATAAGCGACCCCAAACCATCCACCGCCGGCGTCGGCGGCGGCGGCGGCGCGTCGGCGTCCGCAGTGCTCCTCTATAAAGAAACAGCATCCGGCGCCAGGTTTCGATCCGCGGACTTTGCGGCCGCAGCGCGACGCTCTACAGACCAAGCCACGGACGCGACGTGATATCAGCGTTAGTGACGCGCCTTATATCTTTAACGCATTCAAACTACGTCGTCAGCGGCGTGCGTTGGCGACTCAGCGGCGTTATAGCGGCTTGATAACTGCGTGGTGTACACGTGATACTACAAACCCGATGGAAGAGATGGAAGAGAAGGCGGCGAGGCGGTGGGCTGCGGGGGCCGAGCGCAAGCGCCGCAAGCGGGCCGACAACCGTGCATTCGCACTTTCACATTCTCCCCCTCGGGGAAATGCGGGGGAATTTTTTTCTTTGGAACTGCTCCACCCTGCGCCACCTCCTCCACGGCTCCCCTCCCAGCCAAGGCCCCCGAAACCCATCTACTCCCCGGACGCTCTTACCTGACTGACCAGTAATCGTCACGCTCTTAACTCGAATAAGGACACATCTGTAAATTCGCTGTACTGTATATACCTTTACATAGTTATAGTTTCCCACCACACTTGTTCTATATGTGTCCTCTTAACGCGCTACACGCAAGGGGGTAGCGCTGTAGCGACATCATCGCCATCGTCATCATCAGCGCAACTATCATCACCCGCATCCTTTCACCGCGATCATCATCAGTGGACTGGACTGCCACGAGGGAAGTGGCACGCGCCACGAGCTGGAACATGACCGAGCCCCTGGGCGGTAGCTCGTTTTTGTCGCTCTCGATGTTCCGGCCGGGCCTTGCGCACCCGCAATTAATGTAGGAGGCCACAGCACCCAACCGAGTCTGCTTCTTACAGCCTCTTTCACGTGGGGAGGTACACCGACGCAGCTCGCCGGGGGGGCTGAACAGCGTCTTGTTTCGGTGGGGTACAGTAGTTCGGTACAGTAGTCTTGCCCCCCTCGGGTTGCATCTGGCGGCCCGTCCGGCTCCCGCAGCGCTTGCTGACCCAGTGGCGGCTTTGGTGGCAGCCACTACTGGTGGGGATGCCACTGCGCCCACTGTTCCCTCTGTACCGGCCCACGGAGGGGCACTGAGAGCCTGGAAGCGGAGGCACCTTTGGCAGTTTCCACCCCGGTCGCACCGCGTGTACCACCGGGGGTGCTCCTGACGCCCTAAGCAGTCACAGCCCGAACGAAGGGCACCGGAAAGGGGGACCTAATCTCGTGAGAAGATAGGTGTGAGACATTTCCGGTCTGCTACGTAGAGGACGGAGCGGGTCCCTTCATCCAAACCTCCAGAGAAGGCAAAAAACCCTTACAAGAGTACAAGCCCCAAAAGACCTTACATAATCTCTATCTGTTTGTTTTATGGTGCAAGGGCAACGATGGCCAAAGAGCGCCAACGCAATGGTTGGTCATTTTGGATGATGTTTTAGTAAAATGCTGCAGTAAATGTGACGATATTAAAAGAGGTTAGTGTGGGGGTGTATACCGCCCCTCATTTAAAACAACAATAATATTGGGGAAATGGGAATGGCAGGGTAAGAATGCAAAAAATATACACTCATAGCTTCCCCCCACTCTGATTGGCCCCGAGGTTACACGGGGTGTGATATGCGGTTTAAAAAGCCAATGTCTCCCAGGTAAGCCAAAAGGCGTTTACTTGGAATTAAGGGTTGATCAGCTAAAAACATCGAGGGATGAAGAGGAATCATGTTAGTGCAGAGTTCCCGGAAGTGCTTTTTCCTTGCCTTGTGGAAGTACCCACACTCAACTAAGAAATGGCTGATGGATAGGCGATGTCCGCACCTGTCGAATTGTGGCTGTGGTTTGGCCTGCAGAAGGTGCGAGTGAGTAGCGCATGTATGGCCTATTCGTAATCTGCACATGTATACTTTCATTGTTCTGTTGTGTTTTTCTGTGTAGGAGCTGCCTAATTGGGGTTTTATAGTGTGGAGTTTGTTATATGTCTGAGTTTCCCAGTGTTGCTGCCAGCGTTGTCGGATTGCCTTTCGAATGAATGGTTTCCAGTCAAGATAGGGAAGCTGCTGAATGTCGACGCTACAGCGAAGTGCTGCCACAGCGGCGCTCTGGTCGGCGAGTTCATTACCAGGAATGCCACTGTGTCCAGGCACCCAACACACGTATATGACCTGTTTTAAAGCGTAGGCTGCCATTATCTCTTAAACTAACCTGTTCAGCACAATTTTCCTACTTGGTTTTCCATAATGCAGTGCTGTCACAACACTCAATAAGTCTGTGTATATAATGGATTGTTGTGTCTTTGTTTGTATTGTGTGTTGTAGCGTAATTAACATAGCATGTGCCTCAGCCGTAAATATACTTGTGTTTCTCTTTAGTGTCCTTGTGCTGGCAAAGTGGGACCGTGTGCAGCACATGCCACAGCAGTGGCAGTTTTGGAGGCATCTGTGTAAAAAGCAGTGTATGGGAATTTGTTTTGCAAGTGCAGGAAGTGTTGTCTGATGAGTTCTGTGGGTGAATATTTTTTTTCCTTGAACGACATGTCACATGTGACAGGGCGAAGTTGCCAAGGCGGCATGAACTTAACGAAGTCACTTTTGTAAGATTCAGATAAAATAACCCCAAGTTCCTCTGCCTCCACCTTCACTCCGATAGAGAAAGGCAGAGGAAGCGACGGACAGCTCAAAAACAGCCTTTGGAACGCTTTGTTTTGAAGAATAGCATTTAGAGGATGACTATTTAAGGATGTCGCCCTTACGCAGTACAAAAGTGCCATGCGTGTACGCTGGTGCTCTAAGCACCTCTGATCCGTTTCTGCATAGAGGCTTTCAATAGGACTCGTCCGGAAAGCCCTGGACGCCAGGCGGAGCCCCAAGTGCAGCACTGTGTCCAGCATTTTAGAGCTGTTTTTGAGGCAGACCCATACACTACACTTCCGTAGTCCATACGGGACCTGACACGACTGTCAGAAACACGTAAAAGGCTTGTTGTATCTGCACCGTATGACTGGCGGGAAAGGACTTTTAAGGTTTTCATCGTCTTCATGGATTTCATTTTAAGCTATTTAATATGTGGGATGAATGTAAGCTTATCATATTGTTGTGTCTGAGATTCCAAAGTGGACAGGTGCCGCCGCGTATTTAAATTCGCGCAACTACACGCGTGAGTTCCCCAGTGCTACGATGGGTGGCGCCACGTCCCCGGTGGGCACCTTTCGGGAGACAATCACGTGACCGTTTTTTTCCCCGCCAACTCTCTCGGCACGGTCTCCATCTTGTGCACCGCAAGTCATGTAAACCTCGGATGAATAAAGTAATTTGCAGTACTCAACAAAGTACTTAACATTGGCGACGAGGCGGATCACCCGCGGCAGGGAAACCCCCAGTGCATCCAGTAAGTCATGGCTGGCCGCCAGCATGATTTTTCGTCACGTTTAGAGGAGTTCACGGGCTCCAACTGGTCATCGTGGTTCGGCCGACTACAATTCTTCTTCGAGGCCAACGATGTCACCGACCCTGTCAAGCAACGTGCACATTTGCTTACACTGTGCGGTGCTCACATTTACGACGTGGTTTGTGCGCTACTTCAACCGAAGACGCCGGACCGAGTGAGCTATGCCGAGATCGTGGCCGCACTTCAGGCGCACTACGACCCTCGCCCGTCGGAGGTCTACAGTCGTGCCATGTTTCAAAGGCGGGATCAGCTTCCAGGCGAGTCGGTGAACGACTACGTTGCGGCACTACGCAAGTTAGCTACGAGCTGCAATTTCGGCACGCTGCCGACGGCAACAGCACCCCCGGCGACGCAAGCTGGTGGAGCGGCATCAACACAGCAGGGAGCTACGGACTTCAATCCAACGCTTCTGCCGTTAGATGTAATGTTGCGGGATCGCTTTGTGTGTGGTCTCCGCGACGAGAACCTTCAACAGCGACTGTTCGCAGAGAAGGAGCTCACGTTTACAAAGGCCTACGATTTCGCTATTCGAGCGGAAAGCGCCGTCCAGCAACAACAAAAGATAAAAACTGATCACGCGGAAGTCAACAAGGCAGCAGCGCATGCCAGCGACAGCGCTACGAACTCCAAGGCGCATTCTCAAGGACAACGCTGTTGGCGCTGCGATGGATCCCACAGTCCCAAGACATGTAAGTTCATCAAAACAACGTGCAATTACTGCCGGAAGCAAGGCCACATTGTTAAGGCTTGTATCTCAAGGAAGAAGGCTGAGAAAAAGACGTACCAGCGCAGCATTTCCTTAGGAACTTCACAGACTGCCAACGTGACGGAGCAAACCAAACCAGACGTTTCAACGCTCCATGATCTCTGTACAGTGGCAGACGGGTTCAACACCCCGAAGTTCACCCTGAAGCTTACAGTGCATGGCAAACCAGTGACTTTTGAGGTTGACTCCGGTGCAGCGTGTACCATGGTTAGCAGAGACACTTTTCAAACTGTGTGGCCAACGCACGCACCTACACTTCAGCAGGACGACATTCATCTACGCACCTGGTCAGGTCAGCAACTCCAAGTCATTGGAACAGCGACAGTTAATGTTGTTCACAAGAACGCGACTTGTCAACTACCACTTCTTGTTGTCCAAGGCACAGGATGCAGCTTGTTGGGACGCAACTGGTTTGACAAGCTGGGCATCGAGCTTCACGGCATTCACCAGACAACGGACGAAGGCATTTTGACCAAGCTGCTACGGAAGTATGATGACGTTTTTTGTGAAGACACCACGGGACACACAGGCCCACCAGTTAATCTGGAACTGAAGGAGGGGGCAAGCCCCAAGTTCTTCAAAGCACGGCCTGTGCCCTTTGCCATGCGCGCATCATCGGAGGCGCAGATTGACAAGTACGTAGAAGACGGTATTTGGGAGCCTGTCCAACACTCAGACTGGGCTACACCCCTAGTATGGGTACGGAAAAAAGACGGAAGCTTGCGTGCCTGCGGTGACTACCGCTGTACCGTAAATGAGGCTGCGAAGAAGACTTCATACTCCTTGCCTACAACAGAGGAAGTGTTAAGCACTTTGAAGGGAGGGCAAGTTTTCAGCACCTTGGACTTGGCCCAAGCTTACACTCAACTTCACGTCAGTCCTGAGACAGCACAGATTCTCACAGTCAACACCACGAAGGGTCTGTACAAAGTTAACAGGCTTCCATTTGGCGTTTCAGCCGCTCCAGCAATTTTCCACCGCTTTATGGAGACAACCTTGAGCGGCTTGCCAGGAGTATGTGTTTACCTGGACGATATCATAGTGAGTGGTGAGCAACAGCGAAAGAGCACAAGACCGTCTTGCGGCAGTTCTGGAGCGACTGGCCAGGCAAACCTTCGACTGTGCAAATCCAAGTGTCAGTTTGGTGTGGCTGAAGTCAAGTTTCTTGGTCACAAGATTGATGCAGGCAGGGATCCACACGTCAGATGACAAGGTTGAGGCCATCGTGAAGGCACCAGCACCCACAAGTAAGCAAACACTGCAGTCTTTTCTGGGCAATGCTGGCCTTCTATGACCGCTTCCTGGAGCGCCGCGCTACAGTGGCGTCAACACTGTACGAGCTGCTGGCGAAGGACAAAACTTGGAAATGGGAAGCAGCGGCCATCAAAAGGCATTTGATGAGCTGAAACAGTGCCTTGTCGAGGACTGTCTTGGCACACTATGATGAAAAGCAAGCCCCTCTTAATTCCATGTGAATGCTTCGCCTTATGGCGTAGGTGCCGTGCTTGCTCAGCTGGACAGTCAAGGGCAGAGAGGCACCAATTGCATTCGCATCCCGGACATTGGGTTCCACTGAGCGTAACTACGCGCAACTCGACCGGGAAGGACTTGCTGTAGTCTTTGCAGCCAATCATTTCCACAAGTACATTGTGGGCCGAGAAGTCACTTTTTGACGGATCACCAGCCGTTACTCGGGATTCTTGGGCCACGAAAGCCTGTACCTGAGATGCTTTCGCCCAGGATGAAAAGGTGGTGCCTCAAACTCTCAGCGTACAACTACAACCTCCAGTATCGCGCCGGTAGTCGTCACCAGAATGCGGATGCGCTTAGCCGACTTCCACTGCCAGACCCGCATTGAAGAACCTCACACCACCTGGAGACATCCTAATGTTTGAGGCGTTACCGCCGACCACCGTTGACAGCTGACGTTGTATCCACACTCACTCAAGAGGACCCCATTCTTGCGGAAGTCTTTTCAGCAGTACAGAATGGCACCGTGCAGCGATAACAGGGAGACAGGTTCACTCCATACCGAAGAAGAGCTACCGAACTTGCTATCCATCGAGGATGCATTAGCTGGGGCTCAAGAGTTGTCATACCTGCGGCAGCTCGAGAACAGGCCATGTCCTTGGTTCACGCGGGACATCGTGGAATTGTAGCCATGAAGGCTTGTGCGCGCAGTTACCTTTGGTGGCCTGGCTTGGACGCCGAGATTGAAACAACTGTCAAGTCATGTAAGCAGTGCCAGCGCACCCAGAGCGATCCCAAGAAGGCTCCAGTTCCAATTTGGACGCAGCCGACGACACCATGGCACACCTTGCATGTGGACTTCGCTGGTCCGGTGGAGGGACATACCTTTTTGGTCGTCGTCGACGCTTTCACCAAGTGGTTGGAGGTGCGACCAGTGAACAGCCCGACATCGACAGCAGTCATCAGTGTGCTGCGTTCTCTGTTCGCCACGTTCGGCATACCGCGTAAAGTTGTGTCCGGACAATGGGACTGCGTTTGTGTCTTCGGAGATACAAGGCTTCTACAAAAGAAACGGCATCGGAGTGTAACGTCAGCCCCATACCACCCTGCTACGAATGGGCAAGCAGAACGTTATGTAGGAGAACTGAAGAGGGCGCTCGCAAGAGAACCGTCCGGTTCGCTCAACGTTCGCTTGTCGCGTTTTCTGTTCAGGCAGCATACCACTGTGCATCAGTCGACAGGCCATAACACCCGCTAAGGCTATGTTTGGGAGGGAGCTACCAAGCAGTTGGACCTAGTCAAACGCATCTGAAGGACAAAGAGATGACCAAGCTGAGCTACCCCAAAGCCCGTACACTCGTTGAAGGAGAAAGCAGTATGGGTCAGGCAGTTCAGCAAAGCCAGCAGGGGGCCCGACTGGACAGAAAGGAACTCTGGTTAAGAGGATGGGTCACCGATCCTGGCTTGTGCAGTGTGCAGGAAGGAACGGTAAGACGCCATCTTGAACCAGCTCAAGAAGCCGTGCCGGGGAAGTAACCCTGGACAGACAAGCCTCAGCGACACTCACATGGGGCATGGACAGTAATCCAACGGGAAACACACTAGCGAAGCCATCATCACGTCAACCGGAATCTGGCACACCAAAACGTCCAGCACGGATTAGACGACAGCCTACATGGTACAAGGCATCCTTCTCCTTCTAAGGGGGGAAAAGTGTTGTGTCTGAGATTCCAAAGTGGACAGGTGCCGCCGCGTATTTTTAAATTCGCGCAACTACACGCGTGAGTTCCCCAGTGCTACGATGGGTGGCGCCACGTCCCCGGTGGGCACCTTTCGGGAGACAATCACGTGACCGTTTTTTTCCCTGCCAACTCTCTCGGCACGGTCTCCATCTTGTGCACCGCAAGTCATGTAAACCTCGGACGAATAAAGTAATTTGCAGGACTCAACAAAGTACTTAACACATATAAAACTACTCCAAGAAACTTGTGTTCTCTTTTTACGGGTATGTCAACTCCCTTAAGTTGTATGGTTGGTTGCAGATGAAACCACGCTTCCTGGAAAATAGAACACAAGTGCTTTTCTGCGGATTTAGGATAAAACCCATTTTGTATGCCCACTTGGCTAGTCTGTTTACAGTAACATGTTTCCACAAATGCCGAAATATTTAAGGTCATGCACGATGCCATACCGCCAAGTGGTGTCATAGGCCTTTTTCATGTCAAAAAATACAGATATACAGTGTTGTTTATCAGCAAAAGCTTCTTTAACATAAGATTCAACAGATATAAGATTGTCAGTTGTTGACCTGCCCAAGCGAAAGCCTGCCTCGCAGCTATCAAGGACACCATGATATTCCAAGAAATAGATAAGCCGTCTATTGATCATCTTTTCAAAGAGCTTGCTCAAGCAGCTTGTCAAAGCAATAGGGCGATAGCTTGTCACAGAAGAGGCATCTTTCCGCTCTTTCAATATAGCCAACACAATTGCCTCTTTCCAAGCATGAGGAAAGTACCCAGCACACCATATCTTGTACAAGAAGGGAAGAGATGAAGGTATCTATGTGCAGGTGCTGAATCATTGTGTATGTTATTTTATCAGCTCCTGTCGCCGAAGCACGGCATGTGCTGAGGGCTACTACAAGTTCCTGCAGCGAAAAATTAGAGTTATACCCGTCATTAGATTTCTTGTTGTCACGAATAGGCGTTCTTTCAACAGATTCTTTGTATCGCAAGAATGTCTCAGTGTAGTGGGAGGAGCTGGAAATATGTTCAAAGTGCTATCCCAGGGTGTTTGCTTGGTCTTCAAGTGCTGACCAGTGCTTGGCCAATGGTGCATGGCCAGTGCTTGGCCAGTGGTGCTGACAAGAGGTTTGACATATGATTTCTGCCCCTGCAGTTTCCGTCGCAGTTCCAAACTTTGCGCGCATTGGTTTAGGAATTTATTGATGATAGAAAAGATCTCCAACTATCTGTTTTTGCCTGACGTCGGATTCGCCGTCCCATGGCTTTTGCGCGCTTGAAGGAAATTAGGTTTTCTGTAGTAGGACACCTGCGCAGGGCCCCCCAGGCCTTATTCTGAGCATTTCTGGCTTTCTTGCAATCGTATTCCACCAGTGCCTCTGAAGATTACGTGTGGTACCGGAGGTCTGGGGAATAGAAAAGCTAGCAGCATCAAGTATCTGTGCTGTGATGGAGAACCACGCTTCATCAATACCTAAGTGTGTTATTGATGTGTAAGTACGTTTCGACATCTCTTTAAAAGTTGCCCAGTCGGCACCAGCTTCTTTAAACTTTTCATGTGATGTGTAACTGTAGGGGCATTTTCTAAATATCTCAGGGTGACTGGGAAGTGGTCCCTCCCGTAGAAATTCGTATCCACTTCCCATTCGATGAACGGAAAAAGAACGGGGAGCCTATAGCAAGATCAATGTGTGAATATGTGTGGTGTGCTATATTGTAGTATGTCGGCTGTTTACTTTATAATACAAGCTCCGTATGACAAGAGAAAGTTTTCTATCAACCGGCCTTGGAAATCTGTGCGTTCCGATCCCTATAGTGGGCCGCGTGCGCATTAAGGCCACCAACTAGTAAAAACGGTTCTGGCAGTTGATCTATAAGGGACTCAAATTTGTAACTAGACAGGCGATATTCAGGGCCAACGTACAGTGAGCAAATTGTTGTTAAGTTATTGAAGATAATTGCCCGAACAGCAACCGCTTCTATGCCGGTGCGCAAATGAATAGATTGAGAAGGGACAGCTTTTTGCATAACTATTGCCACGCCACCAGAGCAGTGCGAGGAGCTGTCTGTCTCTTATAAATACTGAGTATTGGTTTAGGAAGTTGGTATGATTAGAGTTCAAGTGAGTCTCTTGTAAACACAGGACAGTTTTTTTTGGTTTGTGTAGGATTTCATAAATATCATCTAGGTTTTTAATTCATCGTCTCCAGTTGCCACTGCGCAACTATTTGTGCTACCATAAATGTTTAAAGAAGATTTTGGCTGGTGAAGACTAGGGATGGATGTATCACCTACCACACTCAGGTATGATTTGGGCCAGTGACACGGGGGGCTGCTGGCTTTTTTAAGTGCGAATGCACTTAAAGGGACCCCAAACCATCCAGCGCCGGCGGCGGCGGTGGCGGCGGCGGCGTCCGCAGTGCTCCTCTATATTTAAAAAAGAAACAGCATCCGGCGCCAGGTTTCGATCCGAGGACTTTGCGGCCGCAGCGCGACGCTCTACCGACCAAGCCACGGACGCGACGGTGATATCAGTGTTAGTGACGCGCCTTATATCTTTAACGCATTCAAACTACGTCGTCAGCGGCGTGCGTTGGCGACTGCGCGTAAGCTTGATAACTGCGTGGTGTACACGTGATACTACAAACCCGATGGAAGAGATGGAAGAGAAGGCGGCGAGGCGGTGGGCTGCGGGGGCCGAGCGCAAGCGCCGCAAGCGGGCCGACAACCGTGCATTGGCACTTTCACATTCTGCCCCTCGGGGAAATGCGGGGGAATTTTTTTCCCCGCCCCGCCATGGAGCGCCGTTCTTTCACCGCCTTTGGTGCTGGCTGAGACGGTGTCATGTCTATGTCCTCGTCTGAGTGCTGTGACAGCGACTAGATGGAGTCCTTGCGGACTCCGACACGGAATATGTTCGAAGTGAAGGAAGGAATCTCTCCCACCACCGTTTGTTGAATGTTCGACGCAGAGGCGGTCGAAGGACCCGCCACATCTACATCCATGACCACCTGAGGTCTGGTAGCCGGAAGAAGGGGACCAACGGCGGAGCCGTCACTCCTGGCGTTCGTTGCCGACGCAACACTTGCGGATGCCACAGGTGTTGTGTCAGCTGGTTGGGCTGCCTTAGGCAGCACCTTGGGGGGCTAGGGCGGCACCACGACTGCCTCGCAGTACTGGGTGGCCGCAGTGACAAGACGCCGCTCCGCCCCCCGCCGAGCTGCGTCGGCATACTTCGCAGAAGCAAAGGCGCTGAGCCTCTTACGTGCTTCTAGGTAAGAGATGTTCTCGCTGACTTTAAGATTGAGTATTTTCTTCTCAAGTTTGAATGTTTCACACGTCCTTGAGTACACTGTGTGCGGCACTGCAGTTCGGACACTTTATCAAAGTGCTGTTGCAATTCTCTTTGTGGTGGTCCTGCTCTGAGCACTTTGCACACGTTAAAAGCTCATGGCAGTTGTCAGTACTGTGCCAATAACGTTGGCACTTAAAGCACCGACGCGGGTTGGGGATATATGGTCGGACGGTACATAGAAGAAAGCCTGCATTCACAAATTCAGGTAGGTACTGCGGTCAAAGTGAGGAAAACATGTTCGGTTTTCATTTCCTGATTTTCTCGACGCATAGTGATCCTCCTTACTGGAATGACGCCCTGGTTGCGCAGGCCCTCGAGTATGTCAGAGCCAGTTTCATTGCAGAGATCAGATTCGGATGTCACACCTTGGGATGTATTTAGCGTTCAGTGGGGAGTGACTGATTTTCAGGTCGCCAATGAGGGTTTGTTCAAGAAGGTTTTTTTGATTGTGCCGGGTTGTTTACTGCTACGAGGATCTCTCCAGAGGTCAGTTTCTTGGCTTTGTAGTGTTTTCCTACAACACGTTCAATGCCACTTTGCTATTAAGAAAACGGATGTTGATGTCACTGGCTTTGCATTCTCTTCGGACGATACATCCTCACAGGAAACGTGAATCTGCACAAGTATCTTTGGGGGTCTTCTCGCAAGGATGCCCAAGGTCGCCTAATAAAAACGTTTAATTCATCCTCTGGAGCATGCCTTTTCAACAAGAAACAGCCGAAATACCTCAATATAACACACCAGACTTATTGCCTTCTTGATTTGGCTATTGGCCTATTGGCTCCGCAGTTCTCTTTCCATGTCTTGAGTGGGGCGTGGGCACGTACCCATATTGTAGCGATCACTTCCCTACTTCAGTAACAAATATAGCTAAAGGCCGAAGCAGTTTATCTTCTCATAATAGGTTCAATTCAGCAAAATCTATCTGCGATACAGTTCCAGTGACATCCAATCCTTAATACAAATGCATAAACCACCTTAACGTGGAAGAAGCTACCCAACAAGTCGCGGTGCACATCCTTAACGCCGCCGAAAAGTCTATTTGCCATGCCTCTGGTGCCCCGCGTAACCACAGGAAACCTTGGTGGAATGGGGACTGTAGGCGGGCGCGAGAGGCCCAGAACAAGGCGGCGGGTATCCTCCTTCGGTACCCCACGTGGGATAACCTCCTGTGGTTCAAAAGGGAAAGTTATTTGGAAAAAGTGTGCTCCGTCACGCAAAAAGAGATAGTTGGCGCTCACGCATAACATCAATAAACTTATACAAAGGCGCAAGCAAGGTGTGGACATGAATGCGAAAACTTAAAGGACAACAAACCCACAGGTTGCCTCTGGGCAAGACAATAGCGGACACACTCGAAGACCAGGCCGACACACTTGCACAACACTTCCAACACGTGTCCCGTTCAGAACACTACACAAACACGTAAAAATAGGGGCGAAATTTTGTAATTGCCGACACCACTGCGATACACTGTTTTTTTTCGGTTGTAGAGTAGTTTGACTCAGCACGCGAAGTGGTACGGCTCGCGTAAGCGATAACACTTTCATGGCGTTCCTGCAGTTGCATGACCACAAGCACCCAGTCCGATGGCAGCTGGCGTCCGTGTGAAGCTCAGTCTCTGCGTCTTCATCAAAATGCGCCAGCAGAGGAGATAACTTCATACGACGGCGCAACTTGTTGAAAGCTTCTTTCTGCTCAACTCGGCAACAAAACGGAATGTCATCTCTTCTGAACCGGGTAGTAGCTGAGCAATTTTGGAGAAACCCTCAATAAACCGGCGGCGGTAGTAGGCGCCCAGGGCTAGAAAACGCCGGACGGCCTTGTTATCTCGAGGTGCGGTAAAAGAAGCAACGGCAGCTGTTTCTTCTGGACCTGGTCGTATCCCTTCGGCACTGACAATATGTCCCTAGAACTTAAGCTCTGTAAATCCGAAGTGGAATTTTTCGGGTTTTAGCGAAAGGCCGACTTTGCACACTGCCTCGAGTAGTTGTCTCAGCCGGGAAAGGTTGTCTTCAAACCTGGCTGAAAAACCTACGACGTTATCTAAATACACAAGGCATGTCGGCCACTTGAGGCCGGTGAGTGCAGCGTCTATCATTCTTGGAAACGTGGCTGGCACAGAACAGAGGCCGAAAGGGAGCACCTTAAACTCGTGCAGTCCATACGGCGTGAAGAAAGCGGGTTTTCGCGGTTCTTTTGTCGAATTCGATTTGCCAGTAGCCACTTCTCAAGTCGATTGATGATAAGTACTTGGCCCGCCGAAGTCTGTCCAAACGTCATCTATACGTGATAGAGGATAGACGTCGTTTTCTGTCACACGGTTCAGCCTGCGGTAATCGAGGAGAAAGCGTACAGTCGTGTCTGTTTTTACTACCAAGACAACTGGTGATGGCCATTGGCTGTTCGATAACTGAATAACGTCGTCGTCAAGCATTGTTTCCACTCGGTTTTGAATAGCTTCTCCCTCTTTGTTAGATACGCGATACAGCTGCTGGAGCAGGGGTTGCAGATTTTCGTGCGTCATTATGCATCGTTTTGTCAATTTGGATTGGCCAACTTTTGATGAGTGAGAGAAGCAGTCTTGAAACTCCAGTAACAGTTTCCGAGCCGTTTCTTTTGATCTTCCGAAAGATCAGAATTGATATCGATATTTTCGCCTGAATGCGCGTCCTCGCTTCTTGCGTTGGCCACCATCGTGATTTCTCCAAGCGGGAAACAGTAAGCAACCCGTGAAATTTTCGTAATGTGGGCTACCCAGTATGCCGAAAAAGCAGCCGGTGCTCCTTGCTAAAATTGGACACACGCACACGCATTCTTCCTTGCTGCACTTTCATGACGCCTCTTGCGATGCATACTGCCTGCATAAAGGGGAGCGACAGATTACCCTCAGCGACTCCTTCACCATCGGTCATGTCATCACACGAAACCTCAACAAAAACGCTTGAACGCCGTGGTATGGTAACGACATCGCTCTTTACAGGTTAGGTTGCTGTGCCTGTGACATTCCAGCCGATTTTGATTTAAGCTACTGCTTACAAGAGGTTAACAGGACTGTGAATGAGCAGTAGCGGCATTCCGCGGCACCTACAGCGCGAACCATCACTGGTAGTAACTTCCAGGAAAGTGTTGCGGAATACGCTGACTTTTTCGATCGGGCGGACCTGTATCTATAACCACATCCATCGTGATTCTCAGCATGTTGTTTCTAGGCTGTTTGATTAGGCTACAAGCCATCTTTCTTTTTCCAAAGTATCTCGCACCAGACCATAAAAGTTTCCGAAAGGCATGGATACCTACTGATCCGTGTAAGAGAATTTAATCTCAAAACAGGGTTTTTTATGACATCATACATTCACGTTTACTATCCCAATTTTTAATCTACAAAAACACAGAAACACGTTGTTGTCGAAACAAGGGCTAAGAAAGACTATACTAGAAGACCTTTCAAAGGATTTATGATAAGCAACGCAAAATCACTTAGCTAGTAAACGCTCTGACTGGCAAAAATGGAAGTGCTCGATGTACCAATGATATAACTATAACCTGTGAAGCCTTACAGGGAAGAGATAAGGCGATGCTTTCAACGTGAACATTTTACCAATCAGTACAATCAGAATTCACTCACTCGGGACGAGAATTGTAACATTACGCACAGCATGGACATGATGATAAACGCAGCTAAAACCACTCTACACTTGGCTGCATGCTAGTGAAGGTAAATCAGGGGGAACTACATATAGTAGAAGCTTAGCTTCTGGAGTCTCAATACAGCTAAAAAAGTAGGAACGACGCTGAAGAGCCTGAAAGGATGGAAAAATATAGCTCACGATGGCATAGCTGCGGATGTTTTGAAAGAGGGAGGAGATTGTGTTCCAGAAAAGCTTGATGCCTTATTTTTCGAATCATTAGGGACGGGAAAAGTGCGCAAAACCTGAAAAAACGGAAATATACTCGGATTCAAAGAAGGGAGATACCAAGAACTTTAAAATTTTTAGACTCATTAGCCCACTCTAAGGGGTTTGCAAGCTGTTTAGCGAGGTTATAGTCACCCGCATATGGGACTGTCCGGATTTCCAACCACCGAGAAGGCAGCCTGGGTTTAGGAAAGCATACTCAACCATGGATTGAAGTAATAGAAAGATCCCCAGAGTAAACTAAATCTCTTTACATGGCATTTATAGATTTTAAAAAGGTTTTGATTCACTAGCCACCGCAGCCGTGCTAGAAGCACTGAAAGACCAGGGAATGAAGGAAACCTACACAATACTCCTCGAAGACACATATAAAATGTGCACTTCCAGGAGAAGCATCCACAAGCTAAGCGATAAATTTTCGATCCCAAAGGGAGTGAGACAGGGAGATACCATCTCGCCAAAACTAATCACGGCTTGTTTGGAGGGGATATTTAGAGCTTAAATTGAGCAACAGAGGACTAAAGGTAAGCGGGGAATGGTTCGGATATTTCAGGTTCGCGGACGACATAGTCTTGCTGAGTGACATTGCAGAACACACGGGAAATATGCTTGATGAACTACAATTCGAAAGCACGGCCGTGGACATAAAAATAAGTATGAATAAGTATAAAGGAATGACGAATAAGCATGCAAAAAACGTCCTATTTGGGTTAGGAAACGAAATGGTAGGAGTAAAAGAATATAACTATCTCGGACAGATGGTTAGTGCCGACCCCGAGAGAGAACTTTGTAACATGGTTTTAGTGCTACAATTCGAAGAACACAAGAAAGATGACGGGACAGGGGCTGCTAACAACTGGTTTTATTGCCACGACGTCCAACGAAATATATCGGAAAAGAAAGAAGCAAGAAGAACAGAAAAGGTGTGCGGAGAACTTCACTAACCAATGTAGGAGGGTGGTGTCAAACCAACTCATCTCGCAGGCATACGGAGATAGAGACGTGTCGCTAACACAGTCCCCTTCTTTTTATTTATGTGATAAGCCTCTAAATGTTCACGGGCTGTTTGGTTTCGACTTCTGTCTAGAATTTTGGCCTGGCAAAACATCGGGACACATGTTGTACAGCTATTGCAGTGAGCGAAAGGTGGGCCCCTTCAAGTTTCTTTTAATTTTGCGCATGCTTCCTTAACCGGTAATTAAGGCAGCGCCTCTATCTATATCTCGATATGCCTGCGAGATGAGTTGGTTTGGCACCACCCTTCCGTAGCCTCCTACATTGGTTAGTGAAATTGTGCGCACACCTCTTCTGCGCCTATTGCTTCTTTCTTTTCCTATATAATTCGTTGCACGTCATGGCAATAAAACCAGTTGTTAGTAGCACCTGTACAGTCCTCTTGTTTTCGTGTATTTGTAGCGCTAAAACCATGTCGAGAAGTTCGCACCAACTCGCCGAGCATCAACTCATTCTCACGAGACAGAAAGCCGCCGAAAATAAGTATGGGAATGGAAGCACGGGGCAAGAACTAGGTCTGCTATTCAGAAAAAATATACAACAGTGCATACTTCCGGTGATGACGACGGTGCTGAAACTTGGTGCCTTGCTATTCACATGAAAAGTCAACTCAGATCAAGAAAGTCAACTCAAAGTCAAGACAGTACATGGAAAGTCAACTCAAAGGCAAGACAGTACTATTCGTATAGCCAGAAAACGGGCTTCCTCGGTAAGGAAAAAAATTCGAGTAGAAGATATCATCCTCCAAATAAAAAAAAAAGAAATGGACTTGGGCTGGCCATGTAGTGAGAAGAACCCACAACCGGTAGATAATCAAGGTTACCCAGAAGCTGCCAAAGATGGGTATAGAAAAAGTGAAGGGTAATAACGCGATGGAGGAATGAAATAAGAAAATTCGGTGGGCAAAAGTGGACTCGAGCGGTGCACAACAGGAGTGGTTGGAAGTCAATGGGAGAGGACTTCGCCCGGCAGTCGGCCTAAGCAGGCTGTTGATGATGATTATAAATGTGCACTCGTACGAGAGACCTACTATAAGCGGACACACCGGCTTCAAAGGACACTGAAGTGAATTTTTAAGCTCCCGTTTTCGTATGCACTGCGTACAGTGGCTCAAATCATCACACTTTTCATTCTTTATCAGGTCGATAAGGCGGTATTTATTTTTAAAGCCTGAAAGAAGAAAAACTACCATGCGTGGTTTGCGGCACCTGCGCAGCCTAACCGCAGTGACGTCAAGTAAAGGTGATACGTGATTGAACGATGTTCAGTATTTCCATTTGAAGAAGTTTCGGTTTGAGTTCCGTGAAACAACATGCTTGGAATCCGTCGTTATAATTTTATGGGCAATCTCAATATATCAGTAATCGCCATACCGCGCTTTTGCCATGTTGTCGGCTATAAAATGTCTAAGACAGCGCTAGTCCTGTCCACTTCTTTCTTATTGTGTCCCTGTTAGTTCGCGCTGTTCCCCAAGATGCAAGTACACCAACTCGCCCAACTCGCCACCCTGCTACAGTCTAAGATAAGAGTCCCAGGACGGCTTGGAATCCTAGCAATCAGTAGCCGAGGCCTACGCAGTGGATGAACGCCCTCCGCCTCACACAGATTCTCAAATACTCTGCGCTTTATCCCCATCTTTGGAGCTTGCCTCACTGATGTCTGTATCGCAAAAAGCCTGTACGCACTAGGCCAAGGGCCTGCTGATTCTGGCCTGCGCCCACTTCCCGCTAGCAGTCGGCGCTTACGGCAACATAACGCCACGAGAACTCACTACGAATTCGCTGGTAGAGCAATGAACGTTACAATGCAAAAACGGTGAATTCAGTAAAGAAAACATCGGCCGAAAACGAAGAAATCAACTTACAAAAAAAAACGCATGCTCAGGGATTCGAACTTGCGACTTGCAAAATGAAATACCTAGCGGTCCAGACCACTCGACACGAGCCAATGCTGCCACTGTTAGAAATATGAAGTGTACAACGCATAAGCAGTTTGCATTTTTATCTATATGTCGCATTTCAAGGAGCTCGTATGACTATTTTTTGCATAGTGCTCGTGCAGTGAGCATCTCCTAAATTGTCGCAATATCTCAGGTTTTGCAACTGCATTTCTTCAACGAAAAAGCGTTCGCAGATGTCTGGTCATGCTGGTGACCACTGTGCTTGTTCATCCAGTGCAAAAAAGTCCTTCCTGCACGTTAGTTTTACACTGTATGGTAAACGTTTCGGTTGATTTTGTTTTCTTAGTACCTTAATAACTTCGCTGACTATTCTCCCGCCTTCCGTTGGCATTATATTTTTTTACTAGAATACCAGTCAGCGAAGCGTCGCATTTGCGTTTGTGCAGCGCTTGTGTGAAACGACTTCGACCTAGAGCTTCATACAGTGTACAAGCTAACAAACTAAAGAAATGCACATTCTTCCATTCACAAATGTGTCGTGGCTTAGTTTGAACTGAGCGAACGAATGGCGACGACCCATCAACGGACGGCGGACTAAACGCTCGGCCGACTGAATGTCGGAAGGTCGGCGTGCTGTGCAGTAGCGCGTGAAGCCAAGCCATTTTTTGTGACGTCACACGAAGACGACACAGAAAATGGGCGAGGATCCACAGAAGAGGACAACATTTTCAAGTTGATTTTTCTTGTGAATAAAGTCGCGTACGCAGTGACAGAGGTCGAAACAAGGTCTTTAGACTCTTGACTACAATTTGCGCTCGTAATCCTGCAATCTTTACTAATCACTTCAGTGTCCCTTTAACTGCTGACTCTGTTGCGTCTCAGTCCATCTCATTCAGAAGCCTAAGAAGATGCGATTTTAAACTTAATCCACATTCTTAAAACCAACATAGCATCAGGCATAGATAAAATGGGGCAGTAGTATTACCAGTGATATCATCGCTGATCTATAAAATTGTATGTTTTATTATTAACCTAAACTTGCCCGTAATCATTTTTTGAAACAGTTATTTCGGTACTTCAAACCGTATCTACAATATTTGAAGGGGTGATGTATAAGGGAATAAGATAATTGTGCGGGACATAACTCATAATAAAAACATAACATGGCCTAAACAAGCATTGGTCAACTGAGGAAACTATGCATACATGAAGGAAAGGAGCACCGTAATTATGCAAAACAGAGAATACACACCCACACTTTTCGCAGATATCCAAAAGGCATTTGGTTCAGGTGTCTGATTTGCTGTAAACCAAGGTCTACCTGTGGTATTACTGGGATAGCACGACAAACTTCAGAAAACCACTTTAATGACCTATATCCAATATATGGCATCAGGGATGTCACAACTGCCGAACTGAAATTGGAAAATTCTGTGTCGCAAAGATATCTGCTTGGCTTATCACTATTTCTGGTGTACATTAATGATGTTGTTAATATACCTGGTTCTTCGGATATTATTAGAGGTGCGTACGCCACAGATAGTTTTCTTCTCATCAAGCAGTTATAATGTTCTTCCCATGTATTGAAACATATTGTCGCGATTTTACTTGGACCTTCGCCATGCGGCGTAGGCTCAGTCGTTTTGTAGGTTTGGGACAAAATAGCGTTTGAGGGCGAAAATTATAGTATACCGTAAATATCAGCGAAAACCTACTTTCAGTCACCAAAACAAGTGCGCACTACCAGTGCACCACAAAATCGATGGTTTACCCCAAATGTAGTGGATGTTTTTTTTTGCTTTACATTGCTAAACCAACTTGCTATTTGGGCATGTCAATTGGACATGATGGGAGAAAGACAGTACAAATAGCCTACGGACAGAAACGATTGATCTGGACACACACAATCGCTTGGATTGTTTCAGTCTATCTTTTTGTCCATTAACCAGCAGCTCTGTCTTTCCACTGAACATTGTGGACCAGTATAAAATGTAGCACAACTATTGGCGGCTTGGTAAGGGGTTGATTTATAAATTTTTCATTTCCGAATTATTTGTCTTTTGACAGGGTGGCCTAATCATGGAATGCAGGAGGCTGACAGACAGACAGACCGACCGATAGACAGAGAGGTATAAAAATTTCCTGTTGAGGTATCCCAAGAAACTAGTTGAAATTTAAGTGCGAATTTAAACAGGTCGAAAGAATGGTGAACGATACCGTTTAAGTACCCGTTCTAGTTGGCATCCATATTACAAATATGTATCTTCAACAAATGGTCGTCACCCCCTTTGAATTCAAGCAATACTATCGTCGTCAAACGTACGTCGCGAGGCTGGACATACCTGCAGGATTGGGTGTTTTTTCTCTAGGACTATCACAGCATTATTTGGTAGCCGATCTTTCATGGACTCGCCCTCGTAAGCGATGCAGTTTCTTAAAGCGGTCATGCGCCTCCTCACCACCACGTCGCCATCGCTGTATATGCCGCCGTGCCTCCAGAGAAGAATCAGTCGAATGGCGTCGCTTAAATGCAGCCACCTGCAAGAGGGAGCACGCTTGTACTCACAAAGGCTGAAGTGTTTACCAAACTCAAATGCATGAAACCCATGTTGACTGTTACTGTAGTTTTTAAGTGGCACGACACGCCCCATGTAATTAGGTTTTCAACGAGTTCCACGTTGCTGGCATAAATACCACATCGCAGATGTTCGGCAATGCTGATCATTTTCTTAGGCATACTGTCTTTTTAGGCAGCTTTCTTAGAAACAAATATTTGTTCGAGCAATCAACCCCGTTGGAGACTTGGTGTAAGTTCATAAAGTTGATATGGCTTGTAAGCAAATTATAAGCAAGTGAGTTGCGACAATTTAACCAATGCTTATTTGGGCTTCCTTGTCCTAATAAATCCGGCGTCATCAGCGGCGTTGATAATTACGAAAGACCGGTGTTAGCGAAAAAACAAGTACTGCCACCTCGAGAAGGCGCTACCGCACTACAAGCGAGGAGATGGAACGTTTCTTCAAAATAAAGATTGCTGTGTCATGCAAACTACGTCAGTGTGGACCCCAGCAGCATAGCAAGCAATGACAACACGATGTTGTTGGGGGCCGGTAACGCTTTTGCGCTGTTCGCCTTAAAGATAACTATAAGCTTCGCACAGTGGTCTCCTTATATGAGAAGATATGCAAGCGTCAAAAGCTAGGCGGTTTCAAGTATTCCCTTTTCCCGCCTTTGTTTCCTAATTTGTCATAAAATACATGATGTCGCACTTGCTGTGGAGATGTGTTCACTGTGTTCTGAACACCCTGAAATTTCTTGTCTTTGGTCTAGGGATCAGGTGAAGCCTGGAAGCATATTTTATAAAGCCCTTTAGTGGTGGACTTGGCTTCAGTATAGGTAGTTTTTAATGCAATAATGTTGTTTCCCAACACGAGTTATTTAAATTACTACGACCTGTTTATGAGTGTTTCGTACGATATATATTGCCTGAGGGGGCTACATTGCAGTTGTAATTGAACGGTATTGTCACGTAAGCAAACATGGCGGAGTCTTCTTTAGGAATGAAATTTATTAAATCAAGCTTGTGCCTCATAAAAAAATGCAGCAACCTCAAGAAGCAGTCCACAAGATCTAGTGAAATTTTTGGCTGCTTCTTTGATGTTTCTGCATTTTTGAGGTTTCTGCAATTCGCCACTCAAATACCACCCGTTTTTCCCGTCCACCATTTATCTCTCGAAACAGCTCTTTCTTGTACTATTGAAGCAGATGAGGAATACTGTAAACCCAAGAAGACAACGTGAGCTTGTCGACATATCGAAAACCATTCTATATTAATTCGGGTGGCAGTCGAAGCCCATCGAAAACAGAGAAAACCAGTTTTTACCTCGTGCTTAGTGTTTATCGCACCAGGCCGTGACCGTGCTTAGCGCGATACGGTCCGGCTCTTATAACAAAGCATAGCGAAAACCTTTTTGCGGCAATACATAAACTTGTAAAAACATGATATTGAAGTTACATTTAAAATGTAACGCCATTACTTCCAGCCGAGAGATCCAATATTGATGTTAGTTGTTAAATAAAAACGTAAGGCATTGAAATTTTGGTTTGTATTGTTTCTTCTAAATTTGTTTTGTTCTTCATTCTGAATTTTTAATCTATTTGTTCTGGTCAGTGCTCCTATTAAAAATAGATATCGTATAACATTTTCTTTAACAAGTAATGGTTTTACAGTTTTCGGACAATTGAGCAGCTACGGTCCTTCTGCGCCCCCCTCCCTAAACAGCACCGAGAGCCCAGATCTACATTGCCGTCCGGCGTCAACAGTTTCCCTCCGCCGGCCAGCAGTACTCTGTATTCCCCAAAGGCCCTGCCGCCACCACGCGGGACACCTTCGGCAAGGTTCTTCGCCAACTGACGTCCGCGGGCCTCGCTGAACGACTGTACCGCCTACTGTAGTGCTAATGGCTGGCATGCTCAGACTGGCTTGGCCAAACCTTTGTTCTTTCCTCTGTATCTCTTTAACATTCGGCTCTACGTTTTCACTCCTTTGCTTTTTTATTGCTCTGCACAGGATTGCGTGCACATGGGATACCTGCTGAGCAGAATAATACCCCATGCACTTCTCTTCCTTTTAACAGCCAAGCTTTTGTTGCTGAACGTAATGTGTGCAGTGCGCTTCGAAATGTTGTTGTTTGGTGTTTGTGGTTTGCGGGAGAGGAAAAGAAAAGGAAAAAGCACTGGGGATATTTTGAGCTCGGCAGGGAGCTCATCTGCATACACCCCTCTGTAGAGGACGGGAAGTAGAGGGGGAGTGACAGGATAAAGTGGAGAGGGACTCAGGGAGAGAGAGTGAAAATGTACAAAGAGTCCTAGAGTCAATCAGTCATTCCTAGAAACAGTCAGTCCAAGAACGCTGTCAGTTCGGGCAGATAAGTTCGGGCACTGCACTCCCGGCTACAGCCGCTGCGTGAGGCCGGTCGTCTGCAGGTAATGGAGTACATGGCTGAAGACTTCCCATTGGTTTGCCGCAGTCCCCTTCGGGAACAGAAGGTCCTCCGTGCCGGCGCTGGGAAGGCCTCGACACTGGAGCGCTCGGTGGAGCTCGGCTCTCGGGCTTGCGTGGCGGGGGTAAAAGCAGAGTAGGTGCTTTAGCGTGTCTGGTTCCAGGCACTCCAAACATGTGTGGGAGTCGCTTCGCTCCGTGTCAGTGCACGGGCTCCGCCGAATTGCAGCAGTCGAGCCGCATGCGGAGAAGCAGGCGGCAGGCGTCCCTGTTGATGCGTGCAGGCAGCGGCTGTGGGAGCCAGGCACTCACAACGCGAGTGTCGAAGGGCATCGCTTGCACCATGCGGGCCAGGGCGGTGCGGGCCTCGTCGAAGGCGGTGACGTCTCGGGAAACTGGGGTGCCCTCCTGGTGGGCCTTCCTGGCTCGGGCGTCGGCGTCCTTGTTGCCCCTGGATGCCACTGTGGTCCGGCAGCCAGTGGAGCCGCAGGTCGCAGCCTCGGTAGGTCACAGTGTGCAGCTTGGCTGCAAGGAAGCGCTCCGCGTAGCCGCTGCTGTTGGTGGTCTGGTCGGCTGCGTGCAGCCGCAGCAGGGTAGTCCTGGAGTCAGTGAGGATGACCACCCCGGTGTGGTTCTCGAGCTCCTTATCGGGGACGAGGTCGGCGGCCAGATGCAGCGCTGTGAGCTCCGCCCGTATGGAAGGGGGAAAGGCAGGTGTGAACTCCGGCTGGCTCGTAGCTCAGGCACCACGCACGCAGCCGTCCCCTTGCTCGTGCTGTGCTTGACGGAGCCGTTCGTGAAGGGATGGAGATAACTGCTCAGCTCGCCTTACAGCAGGGCGGCCGCCTCGTGGCGGATGGCCTGGGGCGGTGTGGTCCGCTGGGCCACACCGCGCAGGGCCTCCCCGGTGTCTGGTGGTGGCGGCCCTAGGCGGGGTCAGTTCGGCCTCTCTATCTCCTCCTCGAAGATAGTGAGCAGCGCTCCCAATGTTGCCAGTTGGGCCGGCTACAGAACCTCTGCAGGAGCGCAGCCCCGTCGCGAGCGGTCATCAGGCGCTGGATGTACTGCAGCCCCATCTACAAGTCCCGCATCTCGGTGGGCCAGGTGTCTGCATCCGTGTAAGTTCCCGCCACCGGGAACTTAGAGGGGAGGACCCTGCAGATGGGGATGCTGCGGCGCTGGTCGATCTCCAACTCCTGCCAGCGTCGAGGTCTCAAGTAGGCGAGTGGAAGCGCATGCAGCACAGCTGCGGAGGCCATGCCGTGGAACACGCGCTGCGCCACTTGATGTGAGCAGCCATTGCCTCGAGTCAGAAGCTGCCGGACCCCTTTGGAGCACCCCTGCTGCTGCGTACCCGGAGGGCTTTGACGGCCGGCAGCCATGTGAGCTGGCAGTCGATGAGCAGCCCCAGGCACTTCACGATCAGCAGCCAGGGAAGAGGCAGTCCGTTGAGTGTGATGGTTGGTATTGCCCGTTGAGCCCTGCATCTCACGGGTTTAGCCTAAGGGCCTGTGTTTTGGCCTCCGACAACTGCAGGCCACGGCTATCGAGGAAGACTGAAACTGCTCCCAGAGCCTCCTGCAGGCACGCCTTGACTGTGTGGCAGGCTTTGGTGGGGCCATATGTCCAGGGCGCCACATCGTCAGCGTACAGCGCCACCTCACCGGGTGTCGCAAGCCTTGATGAATGCAGTCGGGGAGAGGAGCCAGCACAAATTTGGATATGAACGGACTCAGCACACTTCCATGGGGTACCCCGGAGCGGACGTCTCGAGGACTGCTGGTCGCCCGGCCGACCCTCACCTGCAGTGTGCGGTCACGCAGGAATGCCCGGATGTAGCCTCGCGGCGCCCCACAACGCCCATGCCGTCCAGCGCCTCCAGGATGACACTGTGGGCGACCGTGTCGAATGCCCACGCATATCCAGCAGGAGCAGATAGGCCCCGTCCTTCTCGTGGCGGGCCTGTTCCAGCACTGAGATAACGTCCCCCAGGGAATCAGCCCTTCAGCGGTGCCACCTGAAGCCGCTTTTTTGCTCCCGGAAGACGCCGCTTTGATCCGCGATCCACCGAAGACGGGCCAAGTCTGCACTCTCTATGACCTTCCCCGCAGCCGACGTCAGGGACATGGGTCGGTAGGACTTTGGCTACATCGGGGGCTTGCTGACCTTGAGAATTGGCAAGATGAGACCCACGAGTCAGGGTAGCGGGAGGACACCAGTCTTCCAGACCTGGTTAAACAGTCCCAGAAGCGGCTCCACCTCAGTCACGTCCAGGTTCCGCAGCATCTGGTACGTCACCTCTTCTAACCAGGAGCACTCCGCCGCTTGGGGCAGCGATTTAGGGCGGCTTGCAGCTTACGAAGTGTGATGTCCTTGAAGCAGAGTGACACCACTCCCTGATCGTGTGGGGCGGCTGGCGCCACGTCCAGTGAGGCCGCAGGAACTGGAGGCGGGGTTTGAGTGGCCCTGGCAAACGGGTCGGCGAACAGCTCCGCCAGGGCCTTTTCGGTGATGCCCAGGACTATGGCGACCGCAAGAGGGTACGCCGGCTCGTGGTTCTAGGCCCCAGCAAAGCTTTAAAGATACGGCAGGCTCTGTCCGGGTCCCTGCGAGAGTCCATGGAGGAACACAGCGAGTTTCAGCCCTTCTGCCGAAGCTGCCGTGCTCGTCGGCGGCATTGGGTGTCTGCCCGCCGGTACTCCGTCCAGTCCTCTGGGAGCTTGCTTCGCATAGCCTTCCTCGGTAGCTGGTTGCGGCGGGCTCGAAGTCGAAGCAGCTCCATGTCCAGGAGTGGCGTGCAGAGAGGTACCTCTCCCCGTACCGCTGCCTTGTCGGCACTCCACACAATGACTGCGAGGAAGTGGACTTCCAGGTCCTCAGTGAATTTGGTCATTTCCTTGCGGAAATCGACACAGCTAGTGATAGCGTAAGCCCTTGTGTCGGCTCGCTTGCGGTGGCTTTCCGGGCTGACCAGTATGGGGTAGTGGTCAGAACCCCATGTGCTGGCGGTGGTGTCCCATTAATAGGCGCACCGCTGCGTCGCCAGCGTTAGGTTGGTGCAAGACTGCTGGACCGTGCCACGACGACGACAAGGGCGAAAGAAGAAAGTAGGGACTGCCGGTATTCACCACGTGCAGTGCATAGGAAGTGTCGGCGTCTAGCAGCTCTCGTCCTCTACGGGTGGCTTGCTGACTCCCCCAGGCCGGGTAATGGGCGTTGAAGTCACCGCACACTACAGCGTCCATACCCAGGATTGCGCGCACCCGGAACAGTGCTACGGCATACCATTGTTTCTGCGGCCGGGTGTAGACACTGGCCATGGTGATGTCCGTTGTCCCCATGCGCACCTTCACGACAGCACACTGCATGGGGCCTCAGCAACTGCGGCCAGGTCAACAGGAGCGCTGTTGAGGGTGGCCCGCACGTAGACCGCTGCCCGCGTCTTTCGCGGTGGGTGGGTGGCGTCGCGGCAAGGTGTGCTGCTCCATGACCCTCAGGCGGCAGCTGGTGGCGCTGAGGTGACAGACGTAGCCCGGCAGGCGCGGGGTGTCGCCGTAGATGTACACCTCCTGCACTGCCAGCACGTCGACGGACACTCGCAGCAGGTGCTCAATACCTGCGCGCTGCGGCGGCCCAGAGCGTTGCAGTTCGACTGCAGGATGCGTGGCCCCTGGCCTTTCCCACAGGGTCTGGTAGCCATGGTGGAGACGCCGAGGGATTTCAGGAGGGCCAGGGCGTCGGTGGCCGCCATCCGTGCAGGGTCATCGGAGGGCAGTCGGCCCGCCAAGCTGTGGGCCAGGGGTAGGAGCACGGACATCAGCTGCTCTGGGCCGGGGGGTTCAAGCTAACCGTCTAGTGCTGCGGACGTGGCAGGCTGATGGGCAGTGGGATACCAGGCTGCTTCCCGCTGTGCTGCAGAGTGGGCTACTGTCATCCCTGGGGGGCAGTCTGCAGTGTCTGTGGGCCAAGCCGTGGCTGCCACTGGGTGCTGTGGCACCTGACCATTTCGGCGTAGCTGGGCTGTGCCGGTCGAACCGACGCCTCGACCTCCGCACGTGGCACTGGTTCCAGCGCCTGGGCCATGGCTGTGGCCATACGGCGCTCGTGCTGCCAGCGTGGGCAACTGGGGTCCGTCACGCTGTGGCGGCCACTACAGTTGGAACAGCGGACAACAGCTGTTGTGCATTGTTGTGACTTGTGGCCTTCCCCACAACGCGCACACCTCGTCAGATTGTCGAGTCTCCAACATGGGCCGCACTGGATAGGTCTGGGGTGGCATGCACTCACGGGGAGCAGCAGCTTGTATAGATCGACGAAGGGAGTGATACCGGTCCCGCAAAGTGCATCACCGCGCTGCCGGGACACCGCACTTACAAGCACATCAGAGTTAATTTTGGCCAATATCTCGTCCGACGTAAGTTGCGGGTCCCCGCCGAAGATCAGGCCGAGACTTGTGCCGCGATCGACGGGTCGCTCGGCTGATTACGGGAATATCGAAAATTTCCCCTCTTGAAGAGAGGCACTCAGTAGTCTCGGCATAGGCGGCAACAACGTTTACGCGAGTGTTCATTTTTACTTGGGATATACCGGCGACAGCGGCCAATTCACGAGCGACGGCCGCCCTCGATACCGCCAGGAAGGATGCAGAGCGGTCAGAGTGGCGGAGAAGGCAGGTGCCGACAACAGGCTGGTGTATCCGTCACCTGGCAACAAGCTTCCGTGATTTGTGGTGGTGCCTTGGAGATATTTTGCGTCCACTGGCCCTCCACGACGTCAGAAGAAAGTTCGACGTTGGATCCCCCTTCTGTGGGGACCCTGTGGCCGCAAAATTCATTCGTGTGACTACGCACTGCGCCGTATTACCATCTTCTTCCTCGGCCAGAAGAGAGGACGCGGACGCCGCTCTGTCACGCAGCTCAGCGGCGCGCTGCCCAAAGCACACAAGCTCGTTTGGCGAGCGCGTCGCCACTCGGTGAGGTAGCGGGGGCGCCATCCGATGAGGCAGCAGGGCGCTGCCCTGCTGCCTAAGCAGTTCAGCGGTGTGAGCATGGCTGGCCATGAGTTTGCTGCACCAGGCTAAGAGGAGTTCTAGGCTACGTGCACCGTCGACGCTGCTACTTCGGCGCTGGCGCGCCCCTTGACGGCGTACCTCAGCTGGCATGAATGTCGTTGTTATCGGCCGGCTGCCTTTAGGCAGGCTGTGGCTGGGCGAGCTTGCTCCTTGCATGGGCAAGCCGGTGTAGCGAAGAGAGCTTCTTCGGCGGCACGAGGGGCCTCTTCTGCGGCGAGAGCGCGTGCTTCGGCTGGAGATGCATCGGCGGCACGTGGCGACAGCGGCGACCGCGCAGTTGGCGTGGCAGCGAATTCGAACTCCTTGGTTTGGCTTGGCGAGTCCCTGGCATGACTACGCCTTCGGAGGTGTGGTTCCTGGCGTGTTCGCAGTCAAATGCGACAAATGATGGATCAGAATGATCTTGAAGACTTGCCGAGTGGAGTAGACCGCGTTGTTAGGGTCACAGGGTTGCTGGCTTGGAGCGATTAGCATATATTGCAGAGCTCGACGTTGCGCCGTCTCTCGAGCGAATAAGTGGAGTAACAAAGATACAAAATGGCGTTAGGACTACCAACGCCAAACCAACATTGTTCCCAAAAGCAAAATAGAAACATTTATTGAATATTGTGTTGCAGGGAGGTCGCGAAACTAAATTAATTTTACTGAATTGTTCAGCTTTCGTGTGGCAGGTCTAGAAATTTGGGAAAAATAACTTGGGGGACAACATGTTGATCCGGAATGTAGAAACAATTTCTATTGCCAGAACACTATTGAATGATACAGTAAATATAGATATATTGTAACGTCCGGAAGGGATTTATTCAGGCGAGAGCGCAGGCGCCGAAGGCAGGAGAAAGTCAAGCACCGTTGAGGAGGCTGCGAGCAGAGATGCGGTTTCTTCTTTCTCTTCTACGAGTTTAGCTCCCGCATCCTCTTCCTTTTCTTCAGCTAAGCCAGACCACTTGGCCAAGGAAACTTTGCAGAAATGGTTTACCGTTTCACTTCCCCCATCGCAGACAAATCCCTCTGGGCAAGTCACACTGTGGTGCGGGAGCTGTAGCGTTTTAAGGCGCACCACATTTAGAACTTGTGTAGTCTTCGATGGTCGACGATTGATGCTAAATCGTGACAGCACGTAATTAACTTCGCCAACACATTTCACAACGACAAAGGCACCGGCATAATGGGCGAGAAGTTTTCCGCAGAAGACACGTCCACGCTGTGGGGATCAGAGCCAGACTAGATCACCTGGGGCATAGGAGAGGTCCCGGTGACGACGGTCATATCGCTGTGTTTAGCAGTCTTGGGAGGCTAACGTGCGTAGGCGCGCAAGCCTGCGGGCCTCTTGCGGGTCTCTCTTGCGGGTCTCCTCTTGCCTCTTGCGGGTCTCCTGCCTGCTCCCTTTGGGTCATTAGCGCCGGATACACCGCGTCTCACTGAAAGCGTCGCGCTCAACACAGACGTGGGTTCTTGATTTGTTTTAGCTGAGGGCGCCAAAAGCTAGCCTAATGTCATTTTCGCTAAAAAATGCCAATTTTAAATGCCAGAAACCTCACATTCAGTTGGCGTTGTACACTTCCAAATGAATCCCTTTAGGCGGTGAATGCAAGAGTCCTAAACTGCTGATATACAGCGCTGCCTTCAGGCAATGAGCCATATATAAATCGTTGCACACAAATTTAGGCAATAAGCTTACATGTGGGGACTCTTCGTCCACGCTTTACGCTTGAACCAGGTGTCCATCGGAGTTTCGGAGAATATATCGTCCAGCTGGTCCAGGCGCAACACTACCACGTTCGGCATCTCATTTAAGGCTTCATAACGGCAGCTATCCGTGACGTAGTTCAGCCCCTGCACACGGGTAAGGTTATATCAGACGATATAAAACAATGAGTGGATGGCCGACATTCGATATTTGCTGCAATTTTGTTCTTATTCCTTCTTGAATAGACCATATATATTAAAGAAAATATTTTGCTGAAAATAAGCACGAGGGAGGATATAGTTTTATAAACTTGAAGGCGAAGAGCCGTCCGACATTTTAGTTCCCCGAGCGACTACTCCGGAATGCCACCTCCAAAACGTTTGGTTTGGTATTATAGGAACGTCTTGAGTGTCGTGGCAGAAATGCATAACCTTTAATAGAGGGAAACACTAAGGTTAAGGAAAATTGATTTCTCCAACTTTGAATGAGGGTTTATCTTTTCTGAGGCTATCATGGGTACAGGATAGTGTTGGCGTGCTAATTAACGCCAAATAACTTAATTGAGTTCGAGGTGGATGGCACCGCCAACAGGCTGAACGAAGCTGTCGGTAGTTAAGTAGTAAGGAAGGATACAACATTATAGCAGCAAATGTAGGTAGTTGTTTTACTGAAATGAATCATTAAAAAAATGCATACTTCCAAAATGCGATAATTATAACATTCGAATAATGGGAGGTTTCAAACTGCATCCACCATACCCAATTACAATTGCTTAATTGCAGGAAGGGTTTTGCTCTTTTTACAAGTAACCTTTTTTGGCCGGTATTTTAAAGATGGTTAGGCAGGGATGAAAAGCAAGAACTGATAATTTAACTTTAAATTAACCTTGATGCCGGTTTAAATTTTAACAGTGGCAGGGATGAGTGCTCAATGTGAGAAAAACCTGTAAAATTCTAAAAAGCTAAAAAATTAGTGTTTTCTATGAGCGCTATAACTATAGGTAGTGAAATATTTTTGACAGGCCAGCATTTTCGATTCAATGTAGCAGAAATATTCAATACCAACTAAATAAAAGAAAATGACTTGTTCAGCACTCTAACACGATCGCAGGATTGCATGGAAATGGGTGGCCGATAGGTGATTATCTTCCAGTATGACGATCATCATCAAGAACAGCCCACGTATGTCAATTGCAGGACTAAGCACTCTTTGAGTGGTCTTCTACAGCTGCTGTACTAGGCTGTTGCAGTGTGTTCTTTGCACCTAATTTGCTTATTTCGTCACGCCATGGCGTATTTGCCCGTCCCCTCCTAAAACCGTCTCTGGGAACGCTCTCTGGTACTCGGGTGTTCAACCGGTTGTCATCTCAGCTCACTGCAAGGCTAGCCCAATTCTATTTTGAGTTTAATTTAGACTAAAATATAATCTGCTCGAGTTTGTTCCGTAGCCAGAAAGCTCGCTGCCTGTCCCTGAGTGTTAGTGCCGGGTTTCTACGTTTTATGGCCTGTTGAGCGCAGCTTAGTTTCTTCCAGTTAGTATGGAACCACGTTTCTGCTCCATATACTATTATTTGCTGAACACGTTGGTTTGGTTTTATACACTTCTTTTGCGTGATAGAGGTCGCTTACTGTTTAAGTGCTTGTGAAGTGTGCCCCAGCCCATACCTATTTTGCGCAGGATTTCCCGCTGGTTACAGGGCTCAGCACTGACAGCCAGTACAGTAGTGAGAAATCACTGCATTGAAGAGAAATCATTCGCAGTCACATAAAAGTATGATAATTGCAGTTCTTGTGTTGTATGTGTAGTTGTGGGAAGCGTTCGGTCGTGAAGCGTCGAGTACTTTGCAATGAATTATAATATAAATCGCGGTTAGGGGTCTACACGCGTGCTACGTAAAGTTCATGGTTTAAGTGTGTTATGTTTAAGTGTGTTACATGAGGGTGGCCTATCCGTAACCTTGATATATGAACTTCCACGTGTCTGTTGTGCAAGTAGGTTGTGTATCGCTGCGAGTGAGGTTTCATTACACCAAAATATTCTGTGTGTTCATGCTAGTCTTCGTGCCATGTTATATGAAGGTGCTGGTAATTGAGTGGCTAGAGGTCAATAGGGTATTGTTATTATATATAATGTGTTTCGGAGGGCAACACTGGCTCATCTTTCATCTTATACCTCATCTCCGCCACTCGTGGAGTGACCTGGCACCAAAGACACACTATGTTCGAGATGAGAAACGTATTAAGAGATCATGGTCTTATGAACAAGAAAACGATGTGATTTCTAGATGACGGTGCTGATGAAAATGTACGCACCACACTCAGAGAATCAGCATAAACTGCAGACTTCCGGACATGCTCGATGCTGGAAACCTGCACTTGAGGTTTCTAAGAACACCCTTTTTTAAAGAATACGAATGAACGACCTGGACATGCCTAGTGCATACAACTGATTTACTAGAATTTAAGAAATCTTTGCTTGGGACCAAATCGTTTAGACAAGGTTGCAAAGTACAATTCTAGAAAGTGGGGATGGGGAATAGAAACCACAAGTTTTAATAAAAGCAGGTGCTAAGCATCGTATTGTGTTCAATGGTTCTTTATATTTGTTTATAGAACAGCGCTAGAGCGTTTTCTGCGGTTGACGCTTTCGTTTACCAAGCCTTATTGCTATGAACAGCTCTTCATAAATTTTATATCAGGCGGGACAAGCACGATTGAGCATGAGCTCGCGCATTCAATCTGCTGTTCTAATACACGAAATTTTTCCGAGATATCGCGTGTGGTCTAGTTGTGTGACTTTGCCAGAACTAAAGTTTCGTACATCAGTGGGTTTTGCTCACATTTTTGCAGTGGGTCGTTTAATAGCATAGGGGGGGGGGGACCGTTTGCTTACATGCGTATTAAAATATCCGCTATTTAAATACTTGTATTTCTTTTCATGATTGTACTAGTATTAAATTTTCACCGTTATCAGAACAAGACGCGGTGGGTGGTGTTTTGGACACATCACTTCAAAATTCTCCAGAGCGATATTTTTAACAAAAAAATCCAAACATGCAAACGCGCAACAGACGGGCAATCAGAAAGATCCTGGTTTTGGATGTATTACTAAAAACAGTCTTAATATTTCGTTATTCTTTCGTGGAAAGTATTAGGCGGTATTACATTTCAACAAAGCGTCTCTGGTACGCTAAGAACTAGTAGAAGCGATTGATGTGCTATATTCGGACTGGGCTAGTATGGAAAGCACCCCAGCAAAAGCGAAGCCCAACAGCACCGCTGTGTGAAACTTTTACAGCTCCTTACGCGGCTGACTCAGGCACAACTTTGCTAAACTAAAATCAATTAGAGGCTCTACTAAAGGGTTATAACCACGCAGCGGAGTTGTTTGTCTGCGCGGTATGATGCGTTTGAGAGGCCCTTGAGAATGTTTAGTGTAATTAGGCCTTGATGTATAAGTTGTTTCATGTGGAATAAACTTGTGTTTGTCGTCCAACGCTACACCAAAAATCTTATGTTCCTTTGTGGCAATAGTGGAGTCCGCCCTTATTTTTATATCAGGTCGGGCCGGATTCGCCGCATTTTTGGCAATAAAACGCCGGCTGTTTTTTTCTGGAACAAGTGTAAAATTGTTTTAGTTGGCCGATCGAGAAACCTTGCTCCCAGCAAGCTGTCATTGACGTTCATGTATAGACATGATGCATGACTTGAAAGATAATTGTAAATTGGCCGCGCAGACTTAACAAGAGAACAAGAAGACTACCGAGGCATTCTGAAGAAAATGCATAATAACATAAATGACGTTCAGGTCAGAGCACTGCCTTGAGGCACGCCATTTTCCTGCACGTGCACCGCCGAGTGTGCTGACCCAAACGGGATGCAGAATCCTCATTTGGACAATTAAAAAGAGTGTTGAGCATGTCACCTGCTACACCGACATAATTTAAAGGGGTACTGACACAAAATTTTGAAGGCGAGATAACTTCGGAGATAGATTGGTGTGAACACATATACATCATCTGCCAAATATAAGCGGCGTATACAGCCTAGAACATATTTAAAATTAATTTTAAAGTGTGCGAAACGCAAACGAGCAGCCAGCAGAGAAACACGCGCAATCGACATCCCGTGGATATTTTTAAATAAACAACATCCAAACACGTCACGAGTTTGTGTTTGCCGCTTCCGCACTGCCGGCGTTTTTCGCCGGCTCGCCCGGCTCGCCGCTCCAATCGGAGGGCCGGAGAGCGGAGCTTCTGCTTTCGAGAACGAATGACCCGATCGTTGGCGGCGGAGGCGCCGTGATTTCGTCGGCTCATCGCGCAGCTGGCCACGACCAAAGTTCTACAGCGATTCCAGTCACTTTGTTTCTATTACTTTTTATTTACATTGGATGCGAAAACGCGCCTGAGACACGAAACGCCCACTGAGCGAGCCGCACGGTCGCTGTGCAGGCGGCGGCCACGGACGTGAAGTGGCCCAGGCCGGCGCAGGTAGCTCGAGTGATAGCTTGTTACCGCTGCCAAGTCCCAACCATGGCAGCTTATATGAGAAAGGAGTTAGTGATACGATGGCGGGTTGCATTAAAAATTGTCATCTGCACCGCTTACGAGAGCGGCAATCGAATATCCGCCGCAGTGCTAAGCCGAACACATCTGTAGGCGGACCTGTAGGCAGACCGGCCGGCTGCTCCCAGCGCGTCTTGCCACCCACTGTCTCGAGCGTCGCGCGTCGTTCTTTAGGCGCGGTAGCATTTGCACTCGCAGCGCCTGCGTCACGTCACGGTCGCTTTTTAATTAAGCGGCTCACGAGATCAGTACGTGGGGGCATTCGCAGAAACTGCCGGCGATGCGGATTCGACAGTGTTACGGCAGCTCTGCTCTGTGATATCCCTCCGATGGTCACGTGGTCAGCTTTGTTCACACAATATCCATCGTTTCGCGGTACCCGCTGAAACCGAAACTGCGACTGGCCGCATTGAAAATGCCTCTAATTAAACAACCGTCGCACACTGAAGCAAATGAGGTTTCTACAGGTTATAAGTAGGTCACTAGCTACTTATCGCAACAAAAAAAGCAAGATGCAAAATTTTTGTGTAAGTGCCCCTTTAAAAAATACGTTGCCTGATGCCGTATTAAGGGCCTTTCTGATATAAAATCTAGGGATATGCACTATTGTTACTGGATAAACATATTTAGATGTATTATATGAGGGTGCAAATTTCATCGTTCTGGATCGCCCCAAACTGAATCCTGCCTGGCAACTCTCTTTAAAGCCATTGTACTCCAAAAATTACAGACATCTCCTGGCAATCATTTTCTCAAGAAGCTTGCCCACGCAATTTGCTGAGAAATTGGTTGATAACTTTCTCAGAGGATGTGTCCTTTCCACCCTTCAGGAAAGCGGTTACAATCGCCTCCCCACCTGCGGAGAAGGTGCCGCAAAAGCGATATTTGGTCTATTCGTGGACAAGCGATAATAGAGGCATGGGTTTTTTTCTTCCACTTGAAAGGAACTTACAGAAACTGTTACTGTCCGAGAGGTAAATGACTCTTTTCCAACAGCGCACGTCTACAGATGTGCCGCCGCTGGCCTTTGGTTACCGGAGCCAGCGGGTACCGCGTTCTTTTCGACGTCAGGGGGTCTTTGTTAGAAATGCCTGCGCGGACACTACCTCCGCAATAAGGAGTGATCAGTAGAGAAAAAACTTGAGGAAGCGCACCAGGTGCCCAATTTGAGTGGTGTAAGGCGCCGGCCTATGGGTAAGAGGTGGTTGTGGGCCGATTGCCACTAGCACGACAGGTCTGTTACCTCCTCTTAAAGGGTGTATCAAAGCTTCACTCAGTCAAAATACAGGCGGACGTATTTTCCGTGTTTCACTAGGGGAAGGCTTTGCCTTCACGATGAATGCATCGAAACGGTGCAGAGTTTGTTGATAAGAAAGACGCAGGTACAATGCCGTCAAGGACAACGGCATGTGTGCATGTTCGAAAGTCCATGAAATCAATCGAGTAGGCTTGGCATGATGACTTGACCGCATTTGTGACGCCTAAAGGGACCAATTCAAGGTCATGCCCTTTGGTCTGTGCAACGCACCGGCTACCTTCTAAAGAATAATCGACCCTCTTACGTGGCTTAAAGTGGTTGACCTGCATCTGCTACTTGGACGACGTCATCGTTTTTTCCCCGACATTTGAAACTTATCTCCATCGTCTTGCAGACGTCCTAGAGCTTTTCCGTCGTGCCAGTCTCCAGCTCAATTCCTCAAAATGCCGTTTCGGTGGTTGGCAACTCAAGATCCTCGGCCACGTAGTCAAAGCTGCTGGTGTCCGACCTGATCCCGAAAAGTACGCGCCGTCCCAGAATTTCGAATCCAGCGTTCGGCAAAGGATGTTCGCAGCTTTGTGGGACTATGCGCCTACTTTCGCCGTTTAATCGAGAATTTTGCTAAGATCGCCCGGCCATTGAGAGATGTCCTAAAGGCCGATACCTCATTCTCTTGGGGCAGCACTCTTAGCGCCGCGTTTGCCGCTCTCATTGACCGCCTGACTCGCTGCCCAGTTTTGGCCCATTTCGATCCGTTGGCTCCCACAGAAGTTCGGACGGACGCGAGTGGTCACGGGAAAGGGGCAGCACTGGTTCAGAAACAGACTGGTTACGTTAGGGTGATAGTCTACGCCAGCCGACTTCTGTCCCCCGCTGAACGTAACTCTTCCATCACGGAACGTGAATGCCTCGCACTCGTCTGGGCAGTCAGCAAGTTCCGTCCATATTTTTACGGCAATTCCTTGCGGTTATTACCGACCATCGTGGCCCATGTCGGCTTTCTTCTTCAAAAAATCCGTCCGGACGACTCGGCCGCTGGACGTTAAGCCTCCAGGAGTATCACTATTCCGCGGTGTACAGGTCAGGTCGAATGCATCGGGACGCTGACTGCTTGTCTGGTCATCCTGTTGATCCGCCTGATCAAACGTGGAATATTGATTACCCCTGCGTATTTGCCCTGTCCGACTTGCACGACATAGCCACCCATCAACGACGCGACCCATCGCTTCGGCAGGTCATAGACCGCCTTAGCTCAGAGCCGTCCAACCCATCTCTGCACGCCTTTACACTGGGTAATGGCGTCCTGTTTCACCGCAACTTCCGGGCGGATGACCCTGACGCCCTTCTCGCCGTACCGCAGCATCTCCATCCCGATATACTCCACTAGCTTCATGACATGCCGACTGCTGGCCATCTTGGCGTCACCCAGACCTACGACCGTGTGCGGCGTAGCGTTTACTGGCCCGGCCTTTACCCGTCTGTGCGAAGGTACGTCACGGCTTGTGACCTTTGCCAATGCCTCAAGACGCCTCGGTCACTTCCAGCAGGCAGCAACTTCCAGCAACTAATTGATGTTTGTTCTTAACCATTCTTCCGGGTTGGATTAGACCTTCTCGGTCCTTTCCTCTTGTCCCGCTCTGGTAACAGGTAGATCGCCCATGCCACCGATTACACCATGCGTTACGCCATCCTTCCTACCAGCTATGCCACGGACGTCACCGATTTCTACTAGACGCGGTCGTTCTGCATCATGACGCTCCTCGTCAGCTGATCACGTACCGTGGTCGGTGCTTCTTATCTCAGGACGTCGACGACCTTCTTCGGTACTGCCGCATTAAGCACAACCTCACCACGGCCTATCATCCGCCGACCAATGGTTTCGCTGAACGATTTACCAAGACGCTCACCGATATGCTCGCTATGTACGTGTCCACCGACCACCGTGAATGGGACGTTCCTCTCCCTTGCGTTACTTTCGCCTACAATACGTCGCGCCTCGACACTGCCGGCTTCTCTCCTTTCTTCCTCCTTTTGGGCGGTGACTCTGCCCTGACATTGGACACCATGTTGCCTGACTCGACCACGCCACGAACTGAGTAGGCACATGATCTCATTGCCCAGGCTGACGTGGCCCGGCAGATTGCCCGAGCAAAGCTTACGGTGTCACAGGCAAGTCACAAGCGCCGCAACGACGTGACCCACCCTGATGTGTGCTTCCCACCGGCTCCTTGGTCCTCCTTTGGACACCTTCACGCCACGTTGGGCTATCTAAAAACTACTGTCCCACTTCAAAGGCCCCTATTGCATCATTCTCTTGGTTACTCCTGTGACGTACGGAATTATTCCAGCCACACCCCGCCGTCAACTGCGCAACCAACGTCTCAAATTGTGCATGTGTGAAGCCTGAAGCCCTACTTCGTCCGTGATTAAGTTCAGTCCTCAACTTCTACAGTCTTCAGCACCGGGACGTTGCTTCTACCACCGGGAATATAGTCACGGGCTCGGTCCCTAGGCTGCTTACTAAAAACGGAACAAGTGTCCAACCCCCGCTCTGCGGGTTTACGCCATCTGGGATAAGTGAACCCAGATACTAGAGAAGAAGACGCTCGCTGATGTTGGTGTGGCTGGAACATCGCGGCTGCCTTGTCTGGCTTTACTATCCCGTTTATTTTTTAAATAACCTCTAAATACATCCCTTCGTTGCCACGTCACAACATTTTCGGCTGTAAAATGCCTAAGATAAGCCTCCCAGGAGAACTTCGAATCGTAGCAATCACTAGCCGAGGCCGACGCAGAGGATGAACGCCTTCCGCGACACCGCAGACGCTCAAATGCAATGGCTTTTCCCCTATATTTGTTGCTTGCCTCACTCATACATGCATCGTAAAAAGTGTGTTCCCACCAGGCCAAGGGTCAGCTGATTGTGGCTTGTGCCCACTGACCGCAAGCAGTCAGTGCTTATGGCAACAGCACGCCAACGAGAACTCGCTTTCGCGTCAGTGTCAGCCTGCTAGTGTTCTGCGAATTCACTCATGGAGCAGTAACCATTACCGCCCCAAAATGCCAAACTCAACAGAGAAAACATCGGCAGAAAACAAAAAAATCAACCTACATCAAAAGAATGTACCCTCGGAGATTCGAACTTCCGACTTGCAAAATAACATACACATAACTCCAGACCAGTAGGCTACGGGCCAGCGATGACGGCATTGCAAAATGTAAGGTATATAACGTATAACCAGTTTACACTTTTGTTTAGTTTTAGCATTTCAAGCAGCTTACGTGATTATTTGCTGTATAGCGCTCGTGCAGCAGGCGTCCCGAAATGTCCACAACGTCTAGCAATTTCGTTTCTTAGACGGAGAAGCGTTTGCGGATGTGTGACCGTGCTGCTTACCGCGGTACTTGTTCACCCTTCGCAAAAAGTTCTCGCTAGTTTTACGGTGACGGTGAAGGTGAAGGTTTATTTTATTTCCTCAGTACCTATATTGGCTTCGTTGACCCGCCTTCGTGCGGTCTTACATTTTACTACTGCGTACCAGTCGGTGAAGCGTCGCATCTGCGCTTGTGCAGCGCTTGTGTGGAGCGACCTGGACTTGGATCTTGATACAGTATACAAACTAATAAAGTGAAGAAAGGCACATTCTTCAATTTACAAAAGTGTCGTGGCTTCGTTTCAGCTGAGCGAACGTCTTGCGACGACCACTTGGCGGCCGGCGGACTAAACGCCGGGCCGACTTACTCTGTCGGAAGGTCGGCGAGCCGTGTAGTAGCGCGGTCAAGCCAAGTCATCTCCTGCTGATGTCACACAAAAAACGCCACAGAAAATTTGACGAGGATGCTGGGAGGAGGACAGTATTTCCGAAGTGATTTTACTACTACAATAAATTCGCCTAAACGCACTCAGACTGGTCGAAACATGACCTGTGAACTCCGGATTACACTTTGCGCTAGTAATCCTGAAATATTTACTAATCACTTCAGTGTACCTTTCAGGTGCAAAACGCAGAACTCTCGTTGGGTATACATCTCGTACAGTTAAAATTTTCTTTCTCTATCCGTCTGTGTTATAGCTCTGGCGAACCAAGGACCCAGCTGTTTGCCCTTTGGGTGCACTCAGCCGTGTTACCTCTGTTTTGCCAGAAGAATTCTAGGCATAGTACAAGTTTGCGTGACACATTGTTGACTGCTCTTATATAAACATTCGAAAGCTACACGACGTTTTCAATCGCAATACTGTATACGTTATGACGCTAGTTTTCGGATTGTTAATGAAGTCATCGCTTGTATTTGTCACTTTCTCTTCTTTCTCGCACTCCAATTGCACTCAAGTGATAGGTCACACTATTCATAATAAACAAAATAGGTCTGTATCAAAGATAATTAAGTAAACAAAAAGAGAAGTAAAGTTTTTTGGAGATATTCGAACCTCAGAGACGCCCTCCGCCCAACAGGATTATGAGGGCGAAATTTGTTTGGTTTATAAAAGAGACTGTTTTGAATAGATAACCATAAAATAACCATTGCAACTTAAAATAACCGAGATAACAGAAAGTAATCTTGTAGCCATTGGGACGCCACAGCATCTCCACGGTGATGTCTCAATGACGCCGCTGATTGCTGTTCGCGCAAGTGGGGGACAGTGACTATAACCACCGTGGGGAAGAATGACGGTGAGTCTGTAATTCGGCCTAGTCCTATCATTTGAAGGCTAAGGTGCATTTAAATTATGATAAGTATTAGTATTCCGCTTAAAATACGTTACGCCAGCCTATATCACGCTAGTTCAGGCAGAAAATTCCACAGTACTGTAAAATGTCGTCGCTTTTTCGGTGGAAAGCGTTTTTTTATCTTAGAATAAAGCAGAGTGGGTTACCTAAAGCAATTTTTTAATATTGACCAAGTGAGAGACGATAGAAAGCAAGACCGCTTTATTCGGACACTCTTGCCAAGAAACGTTCCAAGTGGCGATGATTACTATGTACAAGTGATGATGATGCCGAGTCCATTGGAGCTGACACTGATGATAGTGTGCTTATTCTGAGAAAGAGTCCGTAACGTATTGAAGAGCATAGGGAGCGTAGTCAGAGCATTCCACATAATTACCGCTTTGCGGCAGAGAGCGGCCGCCTGGCCGCGAGTCATTGTAAGGGCCTGTAGTTGAACGGCTTTCGACGACATACGCGTACCTTTTCAGTACCACGGCGGCGCCGATCTGAAGACAGTTATTCTGGCCTCACATGGTAAATAACTGGTGAAGTCCGTTCTATAATTTTGTATGAACCAAGAAAACGGTGAAGAAATTTCTCGCAGAGACCGGGTACACGAACAGGGGTCGATAACAATACTTCATCGTACCGCTAGTGAACAGGGTAATGTGCCACGTCGTATTGAGTTTTGCGTTCCTGCTACTGACTTTCCGTTCGACTTCACGTGAGTTGGCGGCAGTGGCCAAGCCGTGAAACATACTGCTCCTGAGATGGCGCTTCAGAGGCGACAGGAGCATAGCAGAAAGTTGACTCAATGGTGATAGAGGGGGAGCGGCCGAAGACTAGGAAGAATGGTAAGTACCCAGTCGTCTTTTGCGTTGCCGTATTATATGCGAAACTCGCAAAGGGAAGGATGATATCCCAGTTGCGATGATCAGGACTGTTGCAAATGAAGACAGAGAGGGTTCGATAGAATCTCTCCGTTCAACCATGCGTCTGGAGATTGTAGCTGCAAGTTGTTTTGTGCACCGTGTTGGAGGCATGCAGAAGATCTTCCGAGTACACAGGGGCGCAGTGGCGCAAAATATTGTTGTGCAGTATGAAGTCTGCGACTTCAGCCGCGGTTCCAGCGTGAATGGGCGCGGTATTCAGTGTATCCTGTCCCGTGGTCGACAGCCGTGACTATCCAACGGTATCTAGATGGCGTTGGAGGTAGTGGTCCCAACAAGTCGACGCCTATGGTCAAGAAAGGCGCCGACGGAAAAGAGGTTGAAGTAGTCCTGCGGGAGGCGTCGTTGAGGGTTGGTGGTGCTGACAAGAGGCACACGAGCGTACGTATTTGGACACAGACGTGGAGAGGCCGGGTCGAAAGTGGCGACTGCGTATTCGCATGCAAGTTCGTGAGCAAGTATTTTTTGTTATGGCCGTAGTCAGGCCTACACCAGGAATCACGTCTTATCTAGGCAGCTTGTCCTACAACGTAGCTTTCCAAGAGGCTAAGCGATGCACATGCCAGGGCATATAAATCGACAGGTTTTCTGAGTAAAAACACATGGCTTCATAGGAACTTTAGATAAAACAAAACGTTCATGGGCCGCTCTAACAAGAACGTAATTGCACTCAGATGTCATGAAAACACCGCTGAATTTGAATGTAAATTGCTGACGGGGCCTTTCCTTGTATCAAAAGGCCACCTATATATTGTTGCCGTGGTTAAAATATATACTAGTCTCCTTGAAGAAGGGTGTTTGGATGTAAATATCGAGAACTGTTTTCTTTGCCTGAAAAGAGTGTTATCCTTCCTGTTTATATACTTCATTTTTAGCTTACTTTGCATCATTCACCAAAACAATAAAATCACTTCTAGTGTTCTTCCTTTGTTCACAGCAGGCTCATCATATCACAAGTGTTTGTTTCCAGAAATATTACAACAAAGAATTTATAGATCTTTTCCTGTTAAAGAAATCCTCATGCGTACCTGTTGTTTGTTGCTAACCGGCATACTACGTAGCAGCACAACCTTCCGGTCTGGGTGTTTATTAGCGGCGGACTCCACAGCGCAGGCCTGCATAAAGTTGAGGCACGGGGCACCGCAAAGTTCCACAAAGAAAAAGCTGTTGTCGTAGTCGCCTGCATGTAGATGAGAGAAGTACAAAAAATTAGTAGCGTACAAAATACGTGGGCTCCGGCGCAAACGCGGAAAAACACGCCCACAGCCACACATTTAAATACGTATGTACTATGCAATTACATATACCGAAACACCAAGGTGGTATAGTGGCTAAAACAATGAGCTGTTTCAGGCCAAGGATGCGGGTTCGATTCCCGACGTGGAGATGGCATTTTTAATAGAGGTGTAACGAGAAAGCGCCCGTGGTTCAATGTTTAAGCATACGCTAAAAAGCGACTTAGGAGTTCAAAATATTTCCAGATCACTAAGCTGCGTCCCGTAACACAGTCCAGGTGTAGGTTGGTCGTGTTAAACCCCAAATTCATCCAACTCATATATAAGAAATTTCTACCTTCTCATAAACACGCGGAATGTGGAGGGTCCACGGCATCCCCGTTAGCCCAGTTGGTACAGCATACCAGCAGCATTTTGAATGCCGTGGGTTGAGGCCCCTCGAAGGCAGCATGTTTTTCATCAGGTTACTTCTATTTTTGAACATTTTAAAAGCAATACTATATAATTTCGTAAGAATAAAAAACAAACCACCTCTTGCCCTTTGTGTTTCTTCACTTTCTTTTCTAGTAGCTTTCCTGTCATTGTTTTAAAAATGAAAGTCTTTCTTGGGACACTTAAACGCAGAACTTTTGGTTTGTCTATCTGTCCGTATATCTGTCTACGTGTCTTTCTGTATGTCTGTCTGTATGTGGCTCTATTCAATAACTCGGACAAAAGGAAACTGAAGCTACGCAATAGTCCTATAGACCAGCAGCCAAATCTAAGCGTCTACTTCCGGTGGGAATATTCATACTTGTCAACATTCGTGAACAAGAACACAACATTATGCAAATATGATGATGAAAATTGATACATAAGTTATATTTGCAGCGTTTCTTTATTATAAAATCCATGAATGCTTGGTTTTGTGCGATAGCAAACCTAATACTACATCAACAGCAGAAAATCATCGCCTGCTGTCGCGCGCGCCACTGCAGCTCCTGGCAGCATTTTAAGACATCTCACGGCAACTGCAACGAAAGGATTGGCTAGATAGGTTCCATGTTCCATTGGAACGCGCAGGAGTACGGCAATGGTTGATTGACTGATTGTAGGTTTTAACACGCCGACGCAACGCAGGCGATGAGGCGCGCCGTAGTGGAGGGCTCCGGAATAATTTTGACCTCCTGTGGATCTTTAACGTGCGCCGAAATCTCGTACACACTGGTGTTCTTGGTTTTCGCCTCCACCAGAAAAGCGGCCGTCGTGGCCGGGAATCGAACGCGCGACCTCGTGCTCAACTGCGCAACGCCTTAGCAGTACGGCAATGGGGTTCTATACATATTGTTGCAGTGTGCTCGATTAAGGCGGGTCTCCGCCGTACGGCAGCGCTGGAATCGAGGCACCCGACTTTGAGCAGTGGATGTAGATTTAGAACGCGGGAGACAGGTTATTTCGGGAGATTTAAATTGACTTGAGCAAACCTCTAGCGCATCATCTTGGGAGGAACGAGACAGTATAGGAACAGCATAAGAGGTGAGCGGGGAGCAGAAGGGAGGCATATACTTGGCAGGGTTGCCGGTCGACTATCGCCTTTCGTCGATATTTGACTGAGTCACTGACCGATTCGTCAACACCCAGTTAAACCTGCAAAACGTAGAGACCTACAATTTCGGGAGAACAATTGTTCCGTCGCATAGGGGCTCACTAAGGCGGCATTTCGGGAAATTGTGCTCCAAACCGAGGAAAAACGGGGCTATACATTTCCTCCAATCCGTGATTACCTCCCTGACTGTTCCACATATCAAAGCAATTTTTGCTGGTATGCGTAGCCCTTAGGAATATCTGATCCGCTGCTTTAAAGAAGTACTGACAGAAACTTTTGAACGCTAGATAAAGCGGAGGCACATTGGTGTGAACACACATACATTATCTCCAAGATAGTAGCGGCAAATACCGCCTACAACACATTTCAAATCTATTTTAAAGTGTACAAAACGCAACCGAGCAAAACGCAACCGACCTCCGCCAATCAAAATTTTATGAATAATTTGTAAATAAACAACATTCAAATAATTCACGCGTTTTTTCTGGCCGCTTCCGCCCTGCCGGCGTTTTTCGCCGGCTCGCCACTCCAATCGGAGGTCGGAGCTTCTGCTCTCCAGCAACGAACGACCCCATCGTTGGCAGCGGATGCGCCGGGATTTCGTCGCCTCATCGGGCAGCTGTCCGCCATTTAGGTTGTACAGCGATTGCTTTTTATTATACTGGACGCAAAACCGCGCCCGGGACACGAAAAGCGCACTGAGCGCGCTGCATGGTCGTTGCGCACGCGGCCGCCACGGTCGCGAAGTGGCCCTGGCCGGCGCAGGTAGCTCGAGCGATAGTTTGTTACCGCTGCACGAAATGCGACCCAATCCCAAATATGGCAGCACATATCAGAAATGAGTGACTGATGCGCCGGCGGGTTTTATTAGAAATCTTAATCTGCACCGCTTACGACAGCCTCCATACAGTTTCCACCGCAGAGCCAAGCAGAACACAACCACAGGCAGACCTGGAGGCAGACCGGCCGGCTGCTCCCAGCGCGCGTCTACCCACCCACTGTCTCGAGCGACGCTCGTCTTTCTCTAGCCGTAGCAGCAATTTGCACTCGCAGCGCCTGCGTCACGACCACGGTTGCCTTTTAATTAAGCGGCTCACGAGATCAGTACGTGCGGGCATTTGATAAAACTGCCGGCGACGCGGATTTGAAAGTGCTACGGCAGCTCTGCTCTTTTTACCCTAACCAACACTACAGGGGTGATAATGTTTTTGATAACAAAATTTGCGTCCTTAAAGGTTCTCCAATCAATGTTTCACTCATGAATTTATCAGATTCTTTCTTCAACATAAATGTTAGTCATACAAATTCACAAAAAGATTTTTAGGATTTCACCCTGCGATACCCCTAAAAGGGGAAAATATATTTTTTAATGACCAGCCTGATTAGCCGAAAACGCCTGAAAGGTGGTGTCAACGCTAGCCAAACTGCTGGTTCAAATAGCTTCAAATTTTTTCAGCACGTTAGGATTATTGTGTAGCGGCATAGTATGGCTGAAATATTTATGAAAACCACCCGGGATAGAGAAAACAGCGCTGAAATTATTTCTCTGATGTTTCATGTTATATCACTGGTCAGTTCACATGTTGAACTTGCTTTTTTCATGAAGGTATCTTATACAGTTACATAACACTGTTTCATAAAATTCTTCCATGGCACCTTTATAACCCGGACTATATGAGTTACCAGAAAATTGCGGCTGTTTACAGATTCCTCACCAACTGCCAACACAATGATATATTCAAGTCGTTATGCCTTGCAATTGCTACCCTTACAGTTCCCCCAAAAGAAATTCCAGGATTTTGTCCCAATGGGCGTATACAAGGGCGGGCGGGACTTTTTAACTTGCACTCCTCTAGACGTGGAATTCAGTTAGATTTTCTCGCACTCACATAGCGCTCACCATTTGCTGAGACATTTTGCAACCACACGCCTCCCATAAGAGGCCTCCTGTAAGAGGCCATGTTATTTATCATAAAACGGTGACCGATGAGTATACTTCATACCAACCCGGATTGACACTTCCCGTGAGTAAGCATTCGCATAAGTACACCATCTTGCTACAACTTGTTTCCGGTAAGTGGTAATAAAACACGAGTTGCAGTCGTTTCCCTTTACCCCACGCCTCCGTGGGAAAGCCCCAACGTGGGAAAGGTGGCGCTGCTGGCGCCACCCGGGGAAGAAAATGGCAAAAATGGTCGTGATGTGCCCTGGCGTGTCGACGTGGAAGCACGGGTGTTTCCGTGTTGCTTAAAAGGCAAGCGCTCGTTGCCCTGATAATGTAAGTCATGTGAGACGCACATTTTTTTGTCAGAAATTAGTTGTGGGCGAAGCTCGTAGAAGTGATTAAGTACGAATACAGGGTTAATTAAAAATTATTCATTAGTCATTGATTGGGTTAAAAGTCAAATTGGTGCCACTAGGGCTTGTGAGGTATCAAATAAACGTCTCGATCAGGGGAATCACGCGGGACAAATTAAAAATTGCATGCTTGTTATTGTCATGAGATTGTATAGTGAGTCATAAATTGAGTCTATAAAAAGTGCATGTAAGCATACCTGCTTGTGAGGTGATTCTCGTTAATCTTTACGTTGCATTCTTTTAGTTGGATGTCTGTGAGCACATGCTTATGTTTCTTTTATGCTTTACATCAAATTAACCCGGGCGAATCACGCCTCTGTAAAATCCCTTTAGGCCATGAGCAGGTATCCAAATATAATAAATAAATTGGGTTAAATGTCAAATTAAGGGGTTTCCAATTCAAGCTCTCGATGAGAGGAATCCGGTGGGACAACTTCAAAATCGCTTCATAGCTATAGTCATGAGATAGTCACGTGAGTCACAAATTGGGTTAAGAGTCAAATTGATGCCCCTAGGGCTTGTGAGGTATCAAATCAAACGTCTTGATAAGGGGAATCACGAGGAACAAATTAAAAATTGCTTCCTGGTTATTGTCATGAGATATTAAATGTCAGGATATTAAATCCTGGTTATTGTCATGAGATATTAAAATTAAATTAAATTGGATTAAATGTTCAAATGATGCCACTAGGGCTTGTGAGGTGTTCTCGATGAGGGGCATGACATGGGATAAAGTACGACTGCATTCTTGTAATAGTGATGAGATAGTCATGTGAGCAACAAATTGCATTAAATGTCACATTGATGTCACTAGGGCTTGTGAGGTATCAAATTAAAGGTCCCGATAAGGCGAATCACGTGGAAGAATTTAAAAGTTTCTTCCTGGTTATAGTCATGAGACAGTATCTTGAGTCGTAGATTGGGTTAAATCTCAATGTGATGCCACTAGGGCAGTCATGGGCACGTTACCGAAAAAAGTAACAGTGTTACATTTACAGTTACCCAACCCAAAAAAGTAACTCTGTTACAGTTACAGTTATGAAGTTTCCAATAGTAACTAGTTACAGGTACAGTTACTGCAAAAAAGTAACGTCGTTACTTTCCGTTACTGTATGAAACTAATTATTACATAACAAGATTTAGCTTATTAAATTAGTTGTCCGTGTACACGTCTGTATGTATAAGCACATAATTGTTTCTATACGTCATTCTTCGTGAGACCATTGGTAATGTTTTGTCTCCCCCCGTGTACCCGCGCATAAAAAAAAACTGTCTTGTCACTGTTTGTTTTGCTTGTTTTATCGGCCACTCGGTTGATTTCGTTGTTTGTGTTATTCGGCCGAGTCATTGGCCATTTGGTAGCATTTCGACTGGCATACCCGCAAATTTTCCCGTTTTTTTACTCCGGGAAACTATGGTTGCCAGACCAGGAATGCCTTACACCCTAAAAACGCGGCGGCAGGGGGTTGCAAGTTTATGTGACACCTTCGCCTAATGTACACAATTTTTTGCCTGTCTTTGTTCGCCTCCCCCTTCTCCCCAACACCCCTCCCTCTCCCTTTCTGTCGTCCCGTCGCCGCCGATTCCTCTCCGCCCGACTCGCCGCGCGTAATACGCGGGCGTTTGAGGCCTGCGTGATCGCGGCATGTTGGCTGTGTTTATTGTTTTTTTTTGTTTCTCTGTTTTCATCGCACCCGCGGGTAGTAAAGAGGCCTGCGGGCGGTTCCAGCAGCGGCTGTGTTGATTAGCTCGCATCATGCATTCGCGGGTACTACAAAGGCCGCGCATGAGTCAGTGCGCTACCGCGCTCTACCGCCGCGATACCCAGCGCGCTACCGCCGCGGCTCTGGCTCGGGCCTAAGTTCGTTGTTTTTTTCGCTTCATCCTGAGGGGAGATACTACAAACATATGGTGGGCCCGTAAAGACCACGGATCTGTCAGTCCGCTCTGGTTACAAACCCGTGCGCGCTCGCGCCGCGGCTTGTGCTCGGACCCGGGTTCGTTCTGCTTTTTTTCGCTTCATCCCCAGGGGAGGTTGCGTGCTCTAAATGGCCATAAATGCCTATTTTTAATGCCTATTTCCATAGCGGGGCCTATGTGAACACTATTTTGTCCCAAGTTGCTCTTTCGGGTGCGGTTTGAGGTTGTTATTTATGTTACCGTTCCACATTGATGGTTCAGAACTATATTAACTATTTTATTATTTATTAACTGGCTGTATTACCTAATCAGAACTCTATTAGGTCCAGTAGCTATTAAATAAGTTTTTTTTACCCTCAGCATCGGTTATATTGCAATTGGAACTACAATAGAAGCTGCTCGCAACAAACTCTAGTCTGCGAGCAGAATTTAAGGGCAATCATTTGTAACCACCCGAAAAACCTGCGCAGTGCTGTGACTTCAAATGCCACGACCAACCTCAACGGACTCAAATGGTAGTGGGACTTAATGCACTAGTTTTCGCTTGCGTTCTGTGAGGCGTGGACGGAGGTGAGTCCAGCCATCACCAGATAACTTCTGATACGAACAGTCAATTATTTTCGCACACGTTAAAAACCAATCCATAAAATTTTGACGCTACCTGAACTCTAACTCCAAAAAACAAAACGAAGTCCTTGAATGAATTCACACCGGCGAAAAAGTCGTTCTTAACAAACTCCAAACGCATTTCACGAAAACAATTTCTCAACTCTGAACCCTTCCCTGTCATTTCCAGCGAACTCCAGTGAAATGCACTCCGGCAGTTACTTCCCAATATATATTAATCAGGAAACAATTCGTACTGACCAGGATGTAAATACTGGCCTACTTGCAGATGACTGATCGCTTTTCGAAATGATCCACAGTTCAAACGATGACGCTTAGCACAAAATTGTTGGCTTATAGCGCCCCGACCAGGTGGCGCCTTCATTACGCTTCGTGGTCTGGATCCCGCATATAAAAAAACAAGGCATATTTACAAATTCGAGCTAATTCGAAGGCAAGCTGCTCCGCTTATAATAATATCTATATTGAGCTCCCCCTCTCCTCGAAATACTCATACAGGGCAAAAAATTCCAACGCTGAAGTCAAAGCTATAGCGCACATGCGTGGGGCGGTCGGGTCCGCACCAGCTTCCTGCACGTCTTACTCTCCTGTGGAAGAGACTAACCTAAACCCTACCACCAGAGCGATGCAGTCATACAGCATCGGGGCTGAATACGTCCACGTTCAAATGTCCTCCAGACCAAAGGCAATGTCATGGAGTTTGTCGTTGAGCTTGATTCGTTAAAAAGGAGATGGAAAGCTGAGACTGCAGTGCGGATATTATTGCAAGCAGTCACGGGGGGCACCTGCACACAACTCAGTGCGGGGAAGGAACATATATTAGGAGGGAAGGGCGGAAGTACAGAGTCTCTCAGAAGGCCATTGCGAATATTCAAGGCGGACGAGCACAGCTCAAACGCAGTAGCAGAACACCAGATGTGCACAGCTCTATCATCGTGGAAGAGCATCACGCCCCCTTTAACGCCTTCTCCGCGGGGCGAACCGGCAGAACGGCGATGCGTGTGCGCGATGCATGTGAAAGACGTTCTCCGAAACACCGCTCGTGAACCAGTTCAAGAGAAAAGGTCTAAAAACGTTGAACCACGCGTCTTTCTAGACAAGAACACGAAGCACTATCTCTGTATACCCGGGTGAGAATGTAATATCACAAGCGTATTTACCCGAGAAACGTGGTATCTATGAGTTATCTCTTGAAAACCTACTCCATTAGTGTATCCACACTGCTAGTTACCGCATTTTACCCATTTTTCTAGAATGCCCACAGGTGTACACACCGTAATTGCTTTTATCTCATAAAGCACTATAGGTCAAATGACGAGCTTAAATGACCTCTTTTGGCAGGTTACCGGGAGTGCAGCATTATGTGCCGTCTTTCATAGTGAGAAAAGTTACGAATAATCAGCAGCACGGCAATACTGGAAAGCTTTACAAAGAGGTGGCTTCTCCCTCATTTGTCGCAGGCTTGCACACAAATGCCTAAGAGCTTCAAGCAAGAAATAAATCCGAGCATGCCAGAAAATCAGCTTGTGTGTGGAAGGTGCCTAAGGGAAGAATTACACGTCACACTTCATCGAAACGTAAACCGACATAAGTGCTTACGAGAGTGACGGGAGTACTCAGCCCATGTCTTGGTATGTGAAGCAGGATCAGTTGTTAGGTGGTAGATACCCAGGTTGACTGCAAAAACCAGGAAGGCAAGGAAACCCGTGCAAGCACCGAAGTATGCCCTAGGCGACAACATGCTGACGGAGGTGGTGGTGGTGGTGGCCCGAAAAACGGCGCATACCCACTTAGGGGGATTCGCCAAGAAGAGTTCGGTTTTGATTACAATCAATTATGCGAAGCGAAATATTGGAGCAGAAGAAAGAATTTGGTCTAGGGTAATAAGAGAGAGAGAGAAAAAAAACAAAAAAAACAACATTGAGAACAGTAGGAAAACTATAGTAAAATTCAGCCTAATCGGAATGTTGTTACACTGCAGACGAGCTGTCTCAGAAAAGAAGGAGTGGATGGTGTTGCACACGTCCCTATGGCATCGGCCAAGCCTAGTCCCCCCAAACGACCAAAGCACCGGTACAGTCAAAGGCAGTCCAAGACGTAGCAGGGGAATCTCCAGCAGCCTTCTCCGGTGGTTAGAAAATTGGCGGCAAAAAAGAAAGAAATGCTCTTCGGGTTCAATTTCTTGGCAAATTTCTTGATGACGGAGGCCTTCGAAGATTGTGGTAAAGTTGATGACGATGATGTCCTAAAAGGTTTGGAGCACGTACCAACAAGAGGGATAGGCCAGGGCTAACTCGGTTGTTGAAATTCGTGACGACCTCGAAATACTTATTTATTTCTGGAGAGACAGAGGCCGTAAAATGAAACTTTGTTATTAACAAAACCCGAATTACCCAATATTCAGCACCCATCAGCAATTCAAACGGCCTGAAGCAGCAAGAAAATCTTGAGTACAATTATATATATATTCCTTTTTGCATACCGAAAATTTCTTGCGCTAATAATAATATAAGAGGAATCGATTAACTCAACCCCAAACGCTCAATTGGGTCCTTCACAAGCAGTTGTCTAGCGGCCGCGAAACGGCAACCGGCGAGAAAAGAAACGATGACAACGATGCTGTATATGATATGCACCACTGTGCCACGTACAATCTCTGCTTGGCCCATTAAATGTGGCCCTCTTCTCGGTTCCAGCACTTGACAGAGTGTCGCACTTAGATATTTCTTTTGATGAAATCTTTCCCTCTAACGCGAAAATTACTCCCTCTGAACCTTTTAACAGGCCTCCTACAGGATCATCTGAAAGCTTTCGCATTCCACGCCATTGTTGCAACCGATGCTTCTGTCCGGAAGGAGAGGGCAGGCGTAGGTTTTTTTTTCTCCCGGTCTACATTGGGCCTTTTTCCTCCGGCTGCCTAACTTTACTACATCTTTCCCCGTAGAATTTCTCGCAATAGTCTTGGCCCTTCGTAAGCTTAGTTCCTCGAAACGACAGGCAATAATTCTCACGGATTCATTTTCTGTTTGTTCTGCCCTTACTTCTTCAACTTCATCCCCCCTACGTCGAGTCCTGGCTTCTTTAGCGCCTTCCCCCTTCGTGAACTTCGTTTGGTCTGGGTACCTGGACATGCAGGTATCTGGCCCTACGAATCGGCGGATGCTCTGGCGGGAATGGCATTGGGCGGTCCAGTAGTGGAGGTTCTGCCGCCCATTTCCCTCATAACTTCGGCTCGCTTCCGTAGGCTGTGCTTACTTCAAAGTCTGCCTGATTCTGCTTACGACGACTCGGAGCTCGAGCACCTCCGGTACTCATGGAAGTGCAGCATAAGCCAGTCGCGAGCTTGTGAAGTAACCCTCACTACCTTTCGCTGTCGCGTGCCAAATTTAAATTATTACTTGCAGCGCTCTAATCTGGCCCTGTCGCCGTTATGCGCCGTTTGCAAAGAACCAGAAACAATTTACCATTTATTCTTCTCCTGCCGACGGTTCTCCTCGATAAGACGAAGATACTTAGAAAGTACATGCAGCCGGCTAAACCTCCCGCTGTCTGCTACAGTTATTTTGTCATTCGGGGCGAAGGAACTGGGATTCTGCCACGGGGATCTTTGCAGTGCGTTGCACTCATTCATCCTGGAATCAGGCCGTCTGCCGTGCTAGACAGCATTTAGCTTAACTGGATTTCCTTGTCACGAATATGCGCGCCCAGCTCACTGCTTCGTCTGTACCATTTTCTTCGTGTTTCTTACTTCCAATTTTCATTAAATGGTGTTCGTTTTTACCTTTCTTTTCTTTCTTTCTCTAATCTCCTTACTTTTATTTCTCTACTCATCTACTGCTAATCAATCCTAATATTAAATATTTTTCTTTCCCTACAACAATTACGTCATTTCTTTCGGTAAGGCGCCCATTTCCTGGCCAATCCCCCTGAGTGGGTACGTGCCATTTCACTGGAACCACCACCACGTTGCCGCAAGAGGGGATGTGCCAGAAAAATTGCCTGCTATATGTAATTTTTAAGGGGATAGGTAAAATTGTATTTCCAAAACAAACAAATTAACTGGTGCCGCGAGGGTGTTCATTAGCCGAATCGCCTGATAGCTAACAAATTCTTAGCAACCACAGATACCTTCCGAATTATTGTAGCGTTCGGTGAAGAGACAGATAAATTAAGCTTACTCTTCCAAGAATTTTATACACCAAAAAGTTTACCAAAAACTGGAAGCCCCTTACTGCTACGTCCTCACAGGGTTACCTACTGAATCCATATAACCTCTGTGAAACTTCGGGGAGCGAGCGCGAGAAAAGGCATTGTTTTGAGCGATTGCTCTTGTTCCCTGTGGATTTAGAAGATCGCCGAGGTGGTCGACAGCTCAATGGACAATAGTCGCAAGAAAGCGTAGCTACTCAAAATATTTTAAGGGCGGAGCCCCTTGGGGGCTGGGGCTGTCGGCGTCTTCGGTCGTCGTCGTCGTAATCGCCGTCTGCGTTAGTCACGGTACTGAAACAACGGAAAACTCGTTCATGCCTTTAATGTCCAGGCCATTACTTCAAGCCTCAGCAACAAGATCCTGGGCCTACATCTTCAGGCCAACACCAAGACTGACGTATCCTTGCAGCGCCTCAAACAAACCATCAATAAAATCACACAAATGATCAGACGAGTTGCCACCAAGAAGCGAGGCGTCAGGGCATCCGATACCTTTCGATTAGTTCAAGCTTTTGCCCTCTCAAGAATCACTTACGTGAACCCCCTGTCTTCTTCTCCGCAAGAAGGGCATAAAGATGCTTTGTATGAGGATTAGAAAGGCGGTCGAGCAAGCCATATGTCTTCCCATGAGTGCGTCCACAGAGAGGCTTCCATCACTAGATTGGCTGGAGAGGAGAGAATTTCACTCCGCTGGATGTGCTTCTCGACTTTTGGCGACAAGAACTAAACATGCTCCCTTTGCTTAGAAATATGAACCCCTCACACGATGAGGGTCGCAACAAGCACGGGTTCAAGCGCTCAACACCGTCCTCGGTGGGGATCATGCAGTTATATACACAGACGCCTCCCAACACCGAGGGCTAGCAGTACGCCATCATCGGGAATACTTCCAGAGCCAACCACCTTGCTTTTGCCTCAAGACCGAAAACATGATGGCAGCAGAAGTGGCAGCCATCGTCTTGGCTCTCACTCAACCAGGGGTTCGTAAGGTAGTCGCCGATTCCCAACAAGCCTACGGGAATTACCAGTCTGGTTCGGTGTCCCGACCTACACTGCGTTTGCTAAAAACCGCTCCCCAGATGGTTCTATTCAGGTCATCTGGACACCCGCTCACGCTTCCATGGATTGCAACAAATACGCCCACCAAGCCTGCACTTTTACCCCCCGGGCTATGGAGCTGTACGATGACAGTCACCCTCTTGTCTGGTTCAGGGACATAACCCATCATTATTGCCTTCTGAGACAGACCTTACCTTCGCCTTACCCTGACCTTTCCATAGAAGAACAAACTACCCTTCAGCTCATCTAATGCGGCTTCTTCCCACACCCGACGCGTCTGCACTTCATGTACCCGATAAGCTACGACGCTGAATGTAAATTGTGCTCAGAAGTAGGAGCACTCCACCACATAATCGGGGTCTGCGACTTTAGCACTGAGCACCGTCCTCTCTTTCCGTCAACTACCAAACAAAAGCAATGGGAGATGCTGCTGTCCAGCCCCTCTCTGCCTGCCCAGCTTCATGTGGTGGACAGAGCACAGGCAGCGCGGACTGAATATGGGCTACAGTGATGAAGCAACCACTCCCCTGGGCTGTACTCTGGGCCGTTCAGGAATCTGAATAGAAGTATTACCTTCCCCTCGTCCGCCGTCTCTGCTTCCGATCTCGTCGCGTCTGTTCGTGACGGCAGAGGCGGAGAAGTGAGATCGTCTAACACCTGGTTTGAGCTTTAATTTTATAAAAAAAGAGTTTCCACTGTTGTGCTACACCAAGAGAACTCAACGAACCACCGTTCAAGCGTAATGAATTAATTTCACCTTACCAAGAATATCTCTTTTAAGTAGTAGAAGGTGTGGTTAAGTGCATTTCACTTCTCTCTGGTTTGACTATTTGTAGAGCGACGCGCGTGCAGTTAAAGCCATGAAAAGCGTTTTGAGCACACTAAATGAAGTAGCGCAATCGTTAAATTGGCTCGTCAACGTCATCTGTGCCAAGTATTACTCTTTCACGCGCAGCGGAAAGCTCACACTTTGGTTGCAAAGTTTGTCGCTTTTTTCTTCACCCTTCCCTTCGTCTTTTTGGATGCCGACATCTTTTTTTTATTAGCATTCTCACTTTCTTACATACAGCAAACTAAAGGAACAGGAACAAAAGGTGCCAAACTGCACCTGTCTGGGTTCCTGACTCCATGCATTCTGCATAACAGGGAAACAGAAACAAGCTCAACTACAATAGAAACACAGAAAAAGTACACACAGTATGAATAGGTACTAGGGATTATATATAGAAAAAAAACGTATATGATATAGAAAACCGTGGTTACATTGCAAAACAAAAACGTAAGCAGGCAGCATCACACGGAAAAAGACAGCATCTTCACATGTCTACATCATCGATTCCCAGATGTTCGTCATGAGCTAGACATCCTGCTATTGGGCGGCTTTTTCACGCACTTCCGGCAAAGGGTCGAGTCGTCTGCTCAGCGTCGGCTCGCCGGCTGATCTGCCAGCGGAGTGCCGGAGTGCTTGGACATTTTACAACAAACGAAACAAGTGTAAACAAACGCTTAACCGTTTGTATTGAATGCAACACGGCCATAACATGACATGGATATTCTCTTACCTGAGTACGTTTCATAAAGAAAGCGTTGAAGCCCCGTGGCACTTCTTTCGTGCAATCGCAGAGAACGCCCTGAGCCGAATTCCCGGGTTTGACGCATACATTTTATTCCACTTCAAAACAATCCAGAGATGCGTTTCGAACAAACACAACGTCACAACATGCGTTGCAAGTCTGAACCGCAATTGACAGACGATGGGTTGCCTCCTCCTGCCCGTCGTAACTTTGGCACTCACCTCGCGCGCGGTTTGCGGGGACGAACAGCAAGTCACTTAACTCTGGCGCACAAGCCGAGATGGCTTTTAGCCACGCACACTGCACATACCCCATGCGAGGTTGAGTCGTACGTCACTCGAGAAAGATAATCCAGACCATGGGAAGCACTATCCACCCGCAGAAGCACAACGTCGCATTTCATCGCGAAACAAAGGCGTCCACAACACCACACCATCGCCTCCTGTTATATCAAAAGCATCTCGCACTTTCCAATGGGAGTGAGTGGTACGCCTGCAGTGCTCACATGTCGCGAGGTGGGGCCCCGACCTGAACCTGGATCACGCAACCGTAACTGACTTCTGGAGCGGTTTGTGTCTTGTTGCCAAGACAACCGATGTTTTTGATTGTCAAAGAAATGGCGCTCGCTCCAGCGCTAGAAAGCTCAGAGCCGCGCCGGAGCATGTTTTGCCAACGTTGCCGCTCTCCACCACGCGTCGCCCAAGCTGAACTGGTCACATGATTGAAGCGTTTTGTGCACGGGTACTGTATCGGTTTAAAATGTATTTTTCACATGCCGCCGGCAGGAATTACCACCGCCGCTGAATAAGACCCGGCACCAGTGGGGCCACATCTGATACGGCGCTTTTTGAATAAACAGTGCGCGGTGCATGAAGGGACCGAGCGCACGATCCTCACCGAGCGGCTGCGAGTTCGCCGCCGATAAAAAGTCACGTGCCGCCGATAGCAACTGCAGCAACGTACAACGCGAAAGGGCAAAGCCAGGCCGCCGCACACATGCGGCCAGATTTTTCGTTCGCTTTTCCAGCCTTGAGCGGAGTGCGGGATTCATGGTGTCAGCAAAGCTTGCCCGTAGCAGACGGCAGTCTGAGGAGCGCCATGGCGGAAGTACGTCACCGCTGAGCAGCGCAGCATCATGGGAGGGAAGGCTCGCGCGCCGTCAACAGCGAAAGAGGAGGAAACGTGGCGCGACGATAATGCGCGGTTTATGATTTACGATTTCTCAGCTAATACTCATCGCTTTAACAAAATTCTTGCGGGAGGAGAATGCTAATACATTGCTTTATTTGCCTCGGCGGAAGGTATTCCAGGACCCCTTTAAATGACGTCGCATGGGTAATCGTTTTGGGTGCCGTGTAAGCTTTGCTTTACAACTACATTCACAGGGTGGATTGACGCTAATGTTTGGGGGCTTGGGGCGACCGCCTTGCTATTCGGACGCAGCTGTAGGAGCAATTCGAAAGCGCGTCCCTCCCAGGAGCCCGCACGCTGCCAGCGTTCCTGACCTGTCTACACCTCGAGCCCGCCTGGCTACGCAGTGATGATGATGATTGCTATTGGTTTTCCCCTTTGAAGCGGGTGATGACATGTCATCTTACCAAAAAGGAATATATAACCATGTTTTCACACTGTGGATTTAATACTAGCGCTGATTAGGGCAGGCACTAAAGTTTATTAGGCCCGAACTACTTTCTTTTTCCCTGTTACAGGTGGTAACGGTCGTAGGCAAATTATTCCCCATCTCTGCTTTTCGTCCACCAGCATTCTAATCTTCTTTTCGGTCACCTCGACCAACTTGAAGTGAACTTCCTCTCTTATACCTTAAATCCTAGGGCTTCTGGAAGCCCAATATTCCCTTCATGTAGATCTTGGATGGATACCCTCACATTCTAACACTATGTGCCGCATAGTTTCTGTTTCTTTTCCGCAGACCACACATACCCCATCATTTTATGAATACTTCCCACAAAACTCTTAGTTCGCAGGCAACCTGCTCTAGCCCTCAAAAAGCAAAGCACTGCCCTGGGAATTATCGTAGAAATTTTCCTTTCTGATGTTCATTTTCTCAGCCCTGTACATCTCTAACGACGTTTTAGCTTCCATTTTTTTCCGTCCATTTATTCGTTTCAATCTGCCTTGCCACTTTTTCGGTTACCTTGGCTGTTTTGGATTATCCACTGTTCTTTCCGTATTTCATCGTTAGCCTTCTAGTCTTTCTTAACCACTGCGTGTCCACGCTTTTCAAGTATAGGTACCTAAAAACCTTAGCTGCCCACCTTCGTTGATCCATTGCCCTCAACCTCATCTCAAAGCATATTTTACTCTGAGCTTCTCTAACTTCAAACGACGCCCAGCCCATATCTCCCTGAACTGCTTCGTTAGTTGTTTTTCCATGCGCGCCTAAGGCCAAACGTCCTACCGTCCTCTGGTTTACTTCAAGGCCTGATAGGACGTCTGATTTTAAGCAGATTACAGCATTCTCAAACGTGAGACCCGGGAACCATTACTCCTTTCCACATTCCTCTTACTACTTCATATTTGTTATACCCCAACAGAGCTCTATGCTTCATTATAGCTGCGTTTCGCTCGCACCCGTCCTGCCCGGCCTCCCCTTCCTTACCGCTGCCTAGAGCTCGAGCTCGCCGAACTACCGGTCGGTGCTGCCCCCCGTTTCTGCCCTCGGATTCACCGCGCAGACCTTTCTGAGCCACTGGCCCCGCACCTTGCTCCATCACCTGGCCTTGAGACCCACTTGGCCCGTCGGCGTCCCGTCGACGTTTTGACCACCCTCTGCAACCCGTACGATTACGCCCAACATGGTGAGGAAGTCGGCACCACTAAGGCACCCCAATTAAACTAATTGTTAATGTTTTTCGCGCGCCTCAGTGTAGCTCATTTCCTCCAAGCTCTGCGTGGACACACCATTATAAAGCTTGTGACTAACCAATTAACGAGCGTCACAGCGACTTCAGCTGCAGGCCACCCACCAGTTTGAAAGTGAGAACAGGCGCCATACCTGCGGGGTTCCTGGAAACCGTAATACCACGATGACCATATCTTGGTTATAAAGAAAGTGGTAGGTAATTCGGTACCGCTGGCCACGAAACCTTATAACAAATGGTACAAGTTACCCGACTTGTCGGGAAATGCGCCAGTGGAAGGGGTCGCAACTTTTACCGCAGCGATGGCTCAGAGGTACAGCAGTCGCCACCGTGCGCCATCGTGCGCCACCGTGCCTGGAGTGCATCCCACCCGGCGCGCCTTATCAAGTTCGCGTCCTCAGCCGCCAACAAGCCGCTAGGTTTTTGTGCGCTAGGGGGGTCGGACACCAAGGACAGGGCCGAGCGCCACACGTCGTGGCGAGGCACGCTATCCTCGCTCTACAACATGCACAAAAGTGGGAAGTGGTCAGACATGCGCGGCGTCCCCTGCGGAAAAGCGAGCACCGCACAAACCCCACCACACAGGGCATGAGTTGAGGGGAAAGAAAAAACTGCCCCCTTCGCCCAGTTCGCTTCAAATTGGCTGCGGTGCACCTGAAACCACGCATCGTTGAGTCGGAAGTTGGACACGAGCTCACGCAGATCGCGCGCACCCCAGTAAGCACACCGCTCTCCTGGACCTCTAAGGTCTCGCTGCAGGTCCAAAACGCACTTAAAGTCCCCGTCCAAGAACGTGGGATAAGAATCAAGCGAATAAACATCAACCGGGCGAAGTAAATCAGACGAAAGGGTGAGCTGCGCTGGCGCATACACATTTACAGTGCGTACACGGCACGAAGCAAGATAAAACTCTACGGCGATTGTAAGATCGTTACAAACCAAAGATAACATGCGCCTTCCGGCGACGGCGGAACGCAAAAACACACCTACGCCACAGCAACTGTGCTGGATAGCGAGACCAAAGCATCAACAGAAAACCGGGTGCGAAACAAGGAAACATCGAACGATGAAGAAAACTTGCACCCTTGAAGAAACTAAACGTCAAATTTTGCGCCCGAGCAAACTGCATTTTTCATTTGGTTTTGCAGGCTGCGGAAGCCTTGGGCATTTAAAGACATAAGATGCACAAGCATTATCATAAGGTATGACGCTACTTGCGTTATCGGGTTAGTCGCGGTTTCTTTCTGGTGTCCTTTGCACTTTTCGTCTCGCCGGACGGTGGCGGGCCTCGCTTGGCAGGGTCCTTGCTCAGGTCCATGCCTTGCTCGACGGCGATGGTGACTACCGCTCGTTGAGGCCCTGCGCAACAGAGTGCGTGGGCGCAGTCGCGAGCGTCTCTGAGGGGTCGGGGGCGGACTTCGTCGTCGAGGACGGGGTCGTTGACTTGGTCGTTGAGTCCCGCGCCACTCGTTCCAAGCGACGCCAGCTTGGCGGGCCTTAGCGCTTACGCGGCTGGGTACCGCACGACCTCTCGGTGGAAGGGATGTTGTCGTGGCCGTCGTTTGAAGCCCTTGGCTGGTTGGTTGGGGCTTTGGTACTGAAGGTTATTCCGCAGTGTTCTCTGCGCTGCTCTCGGTGACACTGTCACTGTTCCAGAAGAGAGAGAGCGGCGAAGACACGTCGTCGAGAAAGAAGGAGTTGTCGTCATCGCCGCCTGGGGTCTCGCGCGCTCCCTCGAAGCCCTTCACCTAGTTGCCAGGCTCGTCGCTGACTCCTGGCTGTTCCGCTGCACCGCCTGAGAGGTCCGGAAACTCGCCCAGGGCTGCTGCGTAGGGGCCCAGCATCAGGCAGTCTGCGGTCCGGTGGTGGCCACCGTACTTGCGACACTCGGCGGTGTAGTGCTCCGCCCCGTGCCCGAAGGCTTGGCACCGGTCGAACCAGATTGCATGGCAGTCGCCTCGGTTGTGGCTTGGCTGACCGCACCGGGAGCATACCCGCTTAACCCACCCACCGGTACTCCACATGCACCTGACACCCTCGCACGAAGATGAAATTGGGAACAGGCTTCCGTATTTCCATTTTGTTTTGACGCCTCGGGTGCTATTGTCCACCTTCGGGCGGCCCTTGAAAGTCAGGTTGTGCACGCTGATCACTTGTCCATAGGGGGCAAGCGCAGCAGCCAGGTCGTCATTACTGAAGAACGGTTTGAGCCACAGAGCAGCCATAAAGATGATCTGCGGCCCCACGCAGGTCACCGGGCAGGTCTTGCCGAGGATTTTAAAGTCCCCGGCCATGTTGACTTTCCTCCGCGGCGGCAGCCTAGGCCACCGCCGCGCAGAATCGAGATGCGCCGTGGTGCTGGCGTTCCCGCAGGGCCTCAGGGACAACTTCATGTAGATTGCGTCGATGATGTCGTCGATGGTTGTCTCCTTGTGAGCACTGAACTCAAAGCAGAGATCCTTCGAGGCGGGTCCCGGCACTTCATGGAAGCGCCAGGGAGGCCCTACAGGAGGGACGGTTGAGCAACGCCGGGAGAAGGGGGAAGGCTGCCTGCAGCATCTGCACCAGCAGGCGGTTCACCCTCCAGGCCTAATCCAGGCTCCCCGGGCCCAACAACTGCGGCGGCAGCGGCTCCAGTCCCGGGTCGAGGGGGGTCCGGATCCGGAGATACGGCGTATCGTGCAAGGGCCGAGTCCTGCAAGCAGCAGGTCACCAGATTGTCACTTGCAAAGAACCCGAAAAGAGAATTTATTAAAAACTAGTTCCAGCTAGGACCCGCTGTAGTTAGCTACTACACGGGTCGACAGGGCCCAAGATATACGCAATGGGCTACAGAGCAAACGAAGTGAACATCACACAAATTTACAAAAAACAAGGCCCACCGCACCGAACGTTTTTGACAATAATGTCCGTGGCACAAGGTCCTTTTACACGCTTTCCCTCCCGGACCAACACTCGCGCCAGAAGAACTTTGACTCATCCCACGGTAGTCGGTTCTTTGAGGCGCGACGCGGTGGACGCAGCGCGTCCCTTAACGCGGCTACACGTACCTCGTGTGTCCGCAAACTCTCGTTCATCCGCCACATCTGGTGACGTGGCAGACCCTCGTAGAGGTTTAGAGTCGCTAAGAGTGGCTTGTGATCGGAGATACGGGACATACCCGCAAGAAAAGGGAACACGTCATAGCGCTCAGGATCATAGCTGAGCTCTGGCGGGAAGCAGAACTTACTCAACCGGCTGCCCAACCGTGCCCTCTCCCACGTGGCGGCCAACCTTTCACCATGCAGCGGCACCCACGCGTCGCGGATTTGGAACTGGCTACAAGATCGTTTAGTGCCCACGCGCCGACATAAGGTTTACCATGTCCAGGACCGCACACATCTCTCTGGGGATCGAGAACACCGTTAATGTCCCCAACTACAAGGTGGGGTACGGTTCCAACATGAATGCATAGAGATGCTAAAAACGCGGATAAATCGAAGTGTCACACAGGTGCATAAACAGCCATGGCACGCCGTGCAAGCACGTGCACGTTAAAGTCAAACCTGCAGTGAGCCTTGCGACATAGGCTCTCGTGCAAAAATACAACTCTACTCGGAAGCTGCCCGATCAGTCAATGTGAGAAACGCGTCTAATGAAAACCGCTTGCGAAGACCAAACACATCGCGCGGCGAGCACATATTACATTCCTGCAGGAAGAGAAGGTCAACGTTTTGCGCCAGTGCATAATGGATTATATCTCTCTGTTTGTGAAAGCTTACGACACCCTGGGCAGTTTGGAAGTTCTACAAAGAACAGTGGTTTTGACCGGTGCATGCCCTTGCATGCGTTGAGGCTGCTCGGTGGTGCCGCTGCACTCGGTAGAGCTCTAGAGCTGACACTCGTGAAGACGGAGGTGTCCGTCGAAGACGATGACGTGGCCTCCCCAGCAGGCGCAATCACATCCGCTGAAGGCGACGTGTAGCCCTCGAGGTCCATCTCTTGGCTGTCGCTCGGAGATTTCTCGATCGTCGTGGTGTCGCGCAGAGCAGTGCTCTCGCTTGACGCCTCTGCCAGCTGGCTTGAGGCGGAACGTGGTAGTTCGGGAAATTCGTTTGCGCTTCCAAGAGCCTCAATACTACCGCTTGACGCCTTTTCTGGCTGGTTGTAGGGGGATCGGGGTACTTCAGGAAATTCACTTGCGCTCTCGGCAGCCTGCTGACTGGCGAGCGCACAAGTCATCTCGAAAAAATTGCTTTGCAGCATCCGCATAAGACCGGAGCCGCAGGCAGTAGATGGTTGCATGGTTGCCCTTGCAGCCACGAAACTTGGCGTTACAGTGGGCTTCGTCGTGGCCGTACTCCGAGAAGCGGCTGTACCAGGAGTCTTCCAGTCGCTAACTTGGTAGCCGCTCTGATCGCAACCGGCGCATACCCCTCGCACACTTTTATACTCAAACTGGGCCTTGGACGCTCGTATCTCCATGAAGCAAGGCACGGCCTTGCCCATCTGCATATTTACAAGTCGCATGCCCGTCCTAATGTGCTGAAGGCTCCTCCACGTCGGCTGGTTTACGTTGAGGACCTTTCCATATGGTGTTAGTGCTGCCGCGAGATCCGTGTTCCTAACGACGGGGATAAACAGGTAAACCGTCACGTAGACGGCCTGTGGGCCCATTCAGGCCACAGGAAACCAAACACCGTTCACGAGAACTCATCCTTTTTCGGCGATCTTGCGAGCCCCAGCAGCTTAACAGCCACTGCGCAGAAGATGAAACCACCAATGTGCATCAGCGTGTCAAAACCATAACGGCCTACGATTTCCTCGAGGCCGTTCACCAGGTCATCCACGGTGACGTCCTTCGGGGCCGTAAAGTAGAAGACAGAGCCTTGGGCGGTAGTTGACAAACCACCTAAGACATGTCAAATGTCCAAGAGGCGGTCCAGTCGGCAGCACGAAGATGGTGTCCAGAAGGTAGGGTCCGGCATCAGGTATCCAGGTAGCACCAGGTATCAGCGTACTCTGGCACCAGGCTCTAAGCCTCTCTGAAGGAGAGCCTTCAGCGTAAGCTAACTGCTTCAGCTCCAGTTGGCCTGCCTCGACCGCTACAGCTAATGGCGCTCTTGTTCGAGCGGGCGCAAAGGCCGCTGAAGCCCTCCGTGATGAACCAGCAATAGCACCAGGTGTTTAATGCTCTCTTCTGCTTCGAACGACCACGCGAGCCAATTCTGCCTGGCGTCAAACGTCGGTGGGCACATGAGTGCAACACAAAGTATAGCCTGTCTACAAACAGCTTCTGTTTATGCTTTTCGATTTCTGAAGCGGACAGGGAGCGTTCCACAAATCGTTAATTCGTGCTGGTTTATTTTGAACTGCTTTTGTCAGTTATCCACTTTTCTCATAGTACGCTTTAAGCCGCAACGCGAGGTGCTGGACAACGAATGTCGCGGGGTTTTATCAGGCCATGACTACATGAGATGCTGACTTCGACGACAGCAGATGCTGACCGCCCGAGCTTCGACGGGCTTCGACACGCAAAGTTCTCAATAACAGGCGCGGGGAACTGCTTTGTACGCAGTTCTCGTAATACAGACGGCCAGCCATTTATGCCTCGAAGAAGGCATATAATACCAAAATATCATCCGTTCGGTGATATACTTGTTTAGTTTAACAGCCCGACTTGAAATCCAGATAGGGATGGGTCGAAGATACCCTACATTGTCATCTTATCCGGTGCTTCTGTATGAGCAGGCCACCTAAAGGTTGTTCCGTAATTATTCCGCAGGCCGTTTATAAATCCACACAATTTACAGTGTGGTCTAATGGCAGCCTAAAGTTGTCTCTATATGCCGGCAATTCCAAATGGTGCACAGTGATACTGCGCCGTAGCCAGCATCACGGGAAATATTCATATGCTGGTTTCTGAATGTTAAAATATCCGATTTCGTGTACAGACAGCAGTCCTCTGCCAGAGAGCTGTCCTACGAGCAGTCCACCTAAGTTTTATGCGTAAGTCAAGCGCTGGACATTTTGATGTCTTTGATCTCTACTTAGAGTGAAGAAGTATTGCCAGACAGTGTGTTAGACAAGCGCCTTTCTTTCAAAAGTGCTTCGAAAAGTTTGAGAGCTATTCGGAACTCAATACGGTACAATCACGATAGAGAAATATTTCGAAAAAAATGTTATTTTCCTAAACTGCTCCGAGAAGAAACAGTCGCGTGTGTCGCAATCTAGGAAATAGTGATTAGACCTATCAGAAATACAGCAAAATGTTGCGAAAGCGAACCGTTTAGACCAAGATTAGCCGTGAACGGTGGTTATAGGCTTGGGTATTGTCAAGTGTTTGAACTGTTTTAATATGCCGTGGTGCGGATGTCTGTACATGTAGCAGGAAGTCTGGAAATTCATATGTCAGCATATAAAGATTCTCAGTGATGCTGGCTACGGCGCAGAGCCACTGTATGCCGGTTGGAATACATGGCCATAGAACGCATGTTTCGCTGGTTACATTCGGCAAAATGTACATCTTCAAGCGACAATTACGCCAGGAATGCCGTGCACTGTGTGAATAAGCAAGTAGCAGCGTTGCGGTAGGACATGGACGGCCAGATCGAAAGAATTTTCCTATGCCAGACGAGTGAGTTTCTGTATGTCTTCTCGAGAAGCGGACGGATGTTCCATAAGAAGGGCCGTGCAGCTCGTTACACTGTCAAAGAGTGAAGATAGTGCGGCGTGCTGCCCTTTTTGCAGGACGAATGACGCTGAAAAAACGCGTTAGATGGTAAAGGCCTCAACGCATGTCACATACTGAGCCCCGGATTTCCAGCAAAGCCGTCTAGAAAATAAGGCTCCCTTCCTGTGCGGTTTCTTTTTGTACTATGTGCGAGGAAACACGCCTGTACTCTGGACAATCGTGTATTCTCTGAACGTTTGTGATATAAACTGGCTTTCTGCGCTTGGTTCACCTTGTCAAATTTGTCGTCGTTAGACTGAAGCTTTATTAAATTTGCGAGTTGGCCAGAAAGCGCTCTTTATTTTATTAATTACGTCCACGCGAGCCTAGCGGCCCGTGGGCGGGAGTTGCTAGTCCGGTACGGGGACTGGGAATGAGGCTCCGCTCCCGTCGACGGGTCCCCCCCACCGGAGGGGGCTCACTCTTTCGCATAATAAAATTTGATCAATCAATCAATCAGTTGTAAACCTATAATATCAGCGCTAATTTATATTATGACTGTTTTCTTGCAATTGTGGGAAAATGAATATTTTGAACTGGAGAAGAAAAACAAATGAGAACAAGAGGGCCGCTTGCTTAGTCAGGATTGCGAGGAAGAGGCGATAAAAAAATCACGGGCCATCTCCACTAACGTGAAACCTGGGGATGGGCGAAGCAATCACTGTATTAGTGTATTCTTGGCTCCTTGGGGATTTTGTCAATGGAGATGAAACCGTTGGTGGGTGGGGGTATACAGCTTTGCTGTAAAAGTCTCTTCTGTTTAAAGCCCGAAGCTCAGTATCGCGGGGCGCGAACGAGTGTTCCGGTGTTTTTTAGAACGTGTTACGTCCTAGGGCGAGGAGTTAATGAGTTTACTGGTATTTCAGTAACGTGACTAACCCAGACCGCGATTACGACGACGACGACCGGAGACGCCGACAGCCCCAGACCCCAAGGGGCTTTACCCCTAGAATATTTGAAGTAGCTACGCTTTCTTGCGACTATTGTCCAATGAGCTGTCGACCACCTCCACTATCCCCTAAATCCACAGGGGACAAGAGCAACCTCTCAAAGCAGTACCTATTTTTCGCAGTCCGCTCCCCGACGTTTAAAGGGGCCCTGAAAGGCATTTTGAGCACACTAAATGAACTAGCGCAACCTTTAGATTGGGTCGTCAACGTCCTGTGTGCCAAGTATTACTCTTTTACGCGCAGCGGAAAGCTCACACTTTTGTTGCAAAGTTTGTCGTTTTTTTCTCACCCTTTCCTTCGTGTTTTTGGACGCCGCCATCTTCACATGTCTACATCATCGATTCCCAGATGTTCGTCATGAGCTAGACACCCTGCTATTGGGCGGCTTTTTCACGCACTTCCGGCAAAGAGATGAGTCGTCTGCTCAGCGTCGGCTCACCGGCTTATCTGCCAGCGGAGTGCCGGAGTGCTTGGGCATTTTACGACAAACGAAACAAGTGTAAAACAAACGCTTAACCGTTTGTATTGAATGCAACACGGCCATAACACGACATTGATATTCTGTTACCTGAGTACGTTCCATAAAGAAAGCGTTGAAGCCCCGTGGCACTTCTTTCGTGCAATCGCAGAGAACGCCCTGAGCCGAATGCCCGGGTTTGACGCATACATTTTATTCAACTTCAAAACAATCCAGAGATGCGTTTCTAACGAACACAACGTCACAACATGCGTTGAAAGTCTGAACCACGATTGACAGAGGATGGGTTGCCTCCTGCCCGTCGTAAATTCGGTACTCACCTCGCGCGCGCTTTGCGGGGACGAACAGCAAGTCACTTAACTCTGGCGCACAAGCCGATGGCTTTTAGCCACGCACACTGCACATACCCATGCGAGGTTGAGTCGTACGTCGCTCGAGAAAGATAATCCAGACCATGGGAAGCACTATCCACCCGCAGAAGCACAGCGGCGCATTTCATCGCGAAACAAAGGCGTCCACAACACACACACCATCGCCTCCTGTAATGCCAAACGCATCTCGCACTTCCCAATGGGAATGAATGATACGCCTGCAGTGCCCACATGTCGCGAGGTGGGGCCCCGAGCTGAACCGGGATCACGGAACCGTAACTGACTTCTAAGCGGTTTGTGCCTTGTTGCCAAGGCAACCGATGTTTGAGATTGTCAAAGAAATGGCGCTCGCTCCAGCGCTAGAAAGCTCAGAGCCGCGGCGGAGAATGTTTTGCCAACGTTGCCGCTCTCCACCACGCGTCGCCCCAAGCTGAACTGGTCACATGATTGAAGCGTTTTGTGCACGGGTTCTGTATCGGTTTAATACGACTTTTTCACATGCCGCCGGCAGGAATTACCACCGCCGCAAAATAAGACCCGGCACCAGCGGGGCCACATCTGATACGGCGCTTTTTGGATAAACAGTGCGCGGTGCATCAAGGGAACGAGCGCACTAAAGTCCCTCGATAAACGCCGATCGAGGGACTTTAGAGCGCACGACCCTCCCCGTGCGGCTGCGAGTTCGCCGCCGATAAAAAGTCATGTGCCGCCAGCAACGTACACCGCGAAAGGGCAAGGCGAGGCCGCCGCATACATGCGGCCAGATTTTTCGTTCGCTTTTCCAGCCTTGAGCGGCGGAGTGCGGGATTCATGGTGTCAACAAAGCTTGCCCGTAGCAGACGACAGTCTGATCAGCGCAATAGCGGAAGTACGTCACCGCTGCGGAGCGCAGCATCATGGGAGGCAAGGCTCGCGCGCCGTCAACAGCGGAGAGTAAGTCGAAAGGAGGAGGAAACGCGAAGCGACGATAATGCGCGGTTTTTGATTTACGATTTCTCAGCTAATACTCATCGCTTTAACAAAATTCTTGCGGGAGGAGATTGCAAATACATTGCTTTATTTGGGTAGATGTACATCCATGCATCGGCGGAAGGTATTTCAGGACCCCTTTAAGGGAGGGAAAATGGATTGACTAGGTAACTCGGTGAAGAGCCTATGCGTAAGATAAATGCAATTTTTGGTAAATTTAGCTGTATATGAATTCTGTGAGGAGTAAGCCTAATTGATGTGTTACTTCACCGAAGGCTACAGTAATGCGGAAGGTATCTTTGCTTGCTAAAAATTGGGTAGTTATGAGGCGATTAGGCTAATTAACACTCTCTCGGCACAAGTTAACTTATTGGCTTTGCAAATACAATTTTACCTATCCCCTCAAAGTGACATACAGCAGGAAATTTAGCTTTCGCATCCCCTCTTGCGGCTACGTGACACAGTGGTGGACATCATAATCACCATCGTTGTCCTCGTTTCTTTTCTCGCCTGTCGCCGATTGCTCGGCAGCTAGATGGCAGCTTCTGAAGCACCAAATTGAGCTTTTGGGGTTGACTTCATTCATTTCTCGTATATTATCTATTAGCGCAAGAAATTTGAGGTATGCAAAAAGGGATATATATAAATGTATTCCAGAATTTCTTTCTCCTTCAGGCCGTTTGAATTCCTGAAGGGTGCTGAATAATGGGTAATTCCGTTTTTATTCATAACGAAGTTTAATTTTACGGCCTCTGTCTGTCCAGAAATAAATACGTATTTCGAGGTCATCAGAATTTTCCACCGAGTTAGCCCTGGCCTATCCCCCCTTGTTGGTATGTGCCCAAAACTTTCAGGGCATCATTATCGTCATCATCAGCACGACTAACTTTTCCTTGGCGTTGGGCAATGCACTCTCTACTTTTCCACCTATGGAACAAACCTGCAGTGCTAAAAGCGTGATCACAGCTCTTAATGATTCCATACGTAAAGCAAAATTTACTGTTGCATCAATCCACAACAACTCGTGTAGTCCTTGGTAGAATGAAGAATGTACCAGAGATTTCCGACGTAGAAAAGCCGCTTGGAAGCAGTTTCTTCACAATCAGATTCCGGCTAACTGGGTTAATTAAAAATTTTACCGCGCAACTTTCAAGCGAACTCTATTACGTGCAAACGAATCCTTTACATTGGCCAATTTTCAGCCCTACCAGAACCACATCGTAAAAAACATTATTCAAGTTTATGAGGTCTAGGAAATCCTGTCCCCCCTCTCTGAACGCACCCTCACTGGTTCGTACGCCGGAAGAAATCGTAGACTTCCTAGAGAATATTTCTGGTGACCTACAGCTGCGATTTGCGATGAGGATTTCTTTTACAAGCCGTCGTCCTCTAGGCTCATCTGATTTTGAAGAGGTCACTATAGGCTATCTGGGTAAAGTGATTTCTTCCCTCCCAGCGTCTGCGCCAGGGCCGGATGGTATTACCACCATCCTGCCCTTAATGAAGGTATTAATGAAGCTCCGGCTGGTATTGATGAAGCTCCGGATGGTATTAATGAAGCTCCGGCAGATATGCTAAATGTAGTTAACGTTTCACTTAGATAACGCATGGATACTACCTGAATGGCGCTTGGCCAGAATTCTGCCTTTCCCCAAGAAGCCGGAGCTCGGTTATTCGATTTTTAACATTAGGCCGATAGCTCTAACATCTACTCCAGTTAAAGTGATTGAGCGCGTTTTGCTTCCCCGGATTAACAAGATTCTGATTGATAAGAATATCCAAAACTGCAGGCAAATTGGCTTTAGAGAAGGATGCTCCATTTCGTGGCACATATAGACTTAGAAAGTCGGTCCAGTGGGCACGACGGAATAAGCAGGTTCCAGCATTGGCCACTTTGGATATCTCAAAAGCTTATGACAGCGTAGAATATGGCATCCTCCTAGATTTCCTGGCTTAATATTCGTTCCCGGAGTACAACACTGCGTTGATAGCGGCTTTTCTAGAAAACAGAGAGTTCTTTTGTTACCAACATGGCTACGCCTCTTCTCGTTATAAGCAGACGGGTGGAGTCCCCCAGGGGTCTGTCATCTCCCCAGTGTTATTTAATGTGCTCTTGAGCTCCATACCTAGTCAGCCTGATGTACAAACATACGTTTATGCAGGTGACTTCGCCTTTTTCTCTTCTTCGCAGGATATTCATTCCCTGTTTCATTCTCTTCAGTCGTATCTGAACGCTGTAGAATTATGGCTGGACACTATGAAATTTTCGTTAAATATTAATAAGTGTGCCATTCTTGTGTTCCCCCTTACGGACCCAATATCGATTTCGTTATTCTATCGTCAACAATTCATTCGGCAGGTTGATTCACTAAAATACCTTGGAGTTATATATGAACAGTAAATTGAATTGGCGCCTTCACATTGAGCACACTGCAGTGAAAGGCTCCCGCGCTGTCGCTCTTTTGAGGGGTCTTCGCCACAAGCAATCAGGTCTGAGAGCAGATACACTCGTGATGATTTACCGCATGTATGTTCGCCCAGTCTTAGAATTTGGGTGCGTTTTGTTGTTTGGCTCTGCGACCTTTATGCTCTCGCCTTTGGAGAAGCTTGAACGTCAAGCATTGCGCTGTTGCTTAGGCCTGCCCGCTTACGTCCCAAGTTAGGGTGTTGTACTTAGAAGCCGGAGTCCTAACGGTGAACTCCAGGTTCCAATACCCAACAGTGAATGCATTCGCAAAGTTTTTTGAGTGCCCGCTGGCCAGAACACAGGCTGTTTTCCTCCAGCATGCAATGTCGTTTTTTGGTTCCTATTGGTCTTGTCTCCGGCGCCCACAATAAAAAACTAATACAATTCGGCTTTTTGCGGACGATTGTGATATATACCAGAATAAATAGCCGCGGCGATCAATTAACCTTGCAAAGAGACCTTTCAGCTATTGAAAATTGGTGTAGCGAGTGGCAAATGTCGCTAAATGTTCTGAAATGCAAAACCATATCTTTCCATAGACGCGCAAACCCACTTAATTACAATTACTCCCTCCACGGTTCGGTACTCCAACCTACTAACTCGTACAAGTACCCACGTGTACATCTAACAAATGATCTGACCTGGTCCGTTCATGTTAAATTTGTCGTTTCTGCAGCAACCAAAACTCTCGGTATTCTTCAACGCAATATAAAACTGGCCCCTCCCGAACTAAAATTACTAGCCTACAGAACACTAGTACGACCAAAATTAGAATATGCAGCTGCTATCTGGGATCCCCACCAAAAGTACCTTGTTCAGGCATTGCAAGCAGTACAAAATCGTGCAGTCAGGTCTGCATTTTCAGATTATCCATCTTTTACGAGCGTAACCGAGCTAAAACAGCGTGCTTCTCTTCCACATTTTAAGTCACCGCCGAAAGCTTACCCGACTAGCACTCTTTCATAAATATTATTACACACTGTCACCTAACGAATATGTCACACGTCGCGCAAGTTTTTGGAGCCGAAGCAAAAACACATTCCTAGTATCGTATACGCGGCCAAAAACCGTTACATTTGCACACTCTGTTTTCATTCGCACAGCCAAAGACTGGAACGATCTCCTGCAGGAACTGGCGCAGATTAGAGATTCAGTACAGTTCAGGCAATCGCTGTTAAAAATGCCAGCCGATTGACTTCGCTTAGTTTGCGTGCATTTCTTTCGCCCCGATAGCACGTATTCGATTATCTGCATGTCTTTAAAAATTGCTTTGATCCTTCCTATGGCATCTTGAACTTCTTTTTTATTCCTTCCGCGCTTTATCTTTCCCCTTGTGACCCGCCGCCCTACTTTTTTAAATCAATTGCTTGTCAAGTTCGTTCATGTCTCGCGTGATTTTTCACCTGTGAATTTTTTTATTCTGTGTGTATGCCATAAACGTTTTACCACTCCCTCCGCCTTTTTATTTTTTCCACTTGTGACCCGCACTTCAAATGAATTTTTGTCAAATGCTTTGTTAATATCTCACGTGTTTTTTTGCCAGTGATTTTTCTTTTGAGCTCACCCCTCATGTAATGCCTGTCGACCAGGCCTTTGAGGTACTAAAATAAATAAATAAATAAATAAATAAATAAATAAATCTTCACAGCGCGGATTGGAGCCTGCTTTTTTTTGTTGCGCGGCTTGATCAGATCAGTCTATTTCAAAGTCGTGGCAACGCACAGCTCTCTCAGTACATTTGAAAAGAAGCAAAGGCTTTCCCCGCAGTAATGTCTTAAACAATTCTCAGTATGGTACTCACTATGCACATCCTGTCTCCACGCTTATGCGTATGGCAAACTGTGCCTAATTTTTGCGTGCTATGAATGCACGTATCGTAATCTCGACATTGTTCCTTTGTTGTCTGCGTATAGTTCTGTTCTCTACAGGATTGGTTAAGCTATATAATGCTTAGGGCATGATAGAGCTTATCATGCAATAAGCTATATCATTCTTATTGTTTGTGTGCAATATTCGGCGACTTCTATGGATTATGCCGAGGTTTAGGACAAGGCTGCCTATTTGTTGAGGGCTGCTTAGCTTTGTGTGTTCTTCGGTCATCCTTGATTCTTAGCTTCCTCAGTAGTTATTCAGGTTAAGCACAGGTATTGCATCTCATAAACTGACTCCCTCATCAGAACTTGAAGGCTTTACTTGTGTGATCCTAAGCCACTGGAGTGACTGGATGGAATGGGTTTCCATGACTTGGGAAGGCAACAAGACACTAAAAGATGCGTGCGAGGCAGAAATGCACTGCACCCCTTGTGGCTGTTTGCTCGATCCTGTGGATATGGACGTGGCTATATCCCACACGACTGCATAGTAAGGTGTGCATTTACAGCGCTTTTAGTAGCATGCATACAATGCATATATGATCTTCGTTCTACCACTTCACGATTTTATTGCGGCAGTTAAGAACACGTCAACCTAACACACCTTGATTGTTGTTTTATTCCTCTTTTTTTGAGTCAATCGCGTACGGATGAGGGACTAGATAAAGCTTTAGGATTTTTATCTCATTTTGCGCTTTTAAAAATCGTTATCGGTTTTCAAATTTCTTCCAAGAACAATGCTTGCGAGACTTCGCTGCCAAGAGCCAAATACGACTTCTGTTGGCTCAGTTGTATATATTTTGTTTTCCTGTTTTTAGTATTTGCTTATTTACACTATTACAAAGTTTAAAGTCCCTATTTCGACTGTACTCCATTTTTTTTGGCAAAAATGCGTAAGCATCGATCATTATTTTGCTAGTGTGTTGCAGTTGCGAGCACAGACGTGCAACGAGCACGGGAAGGGGTTATCCCCCATCCGGGTTCTTGCTCATTATTCTTTGCAAGAAATCTCTCAGGATTAGGCCATCTTCAGTCCAATCGATGACATGTAACACCTTGGGGCTTTTACCTGTACTCGTGAAGGCAGCCATATGCTAGGTTTTTTATTAAGGTTAGCAGAACCAATGGGCAATAAATATTTTCATCGGCATGGTAGCTGCCAGTGACACACCGACATCTCAGAGTATCTTTGATTCCCCAGTCAACCAGCCGTACAATTAGTCTGATGCCTAAGAAAAGTGTAAAACTTTTTCTTGGCAGTTTTTTAAACTAGAAATGAAGCTCTTTTAGCTTGTCACTCAGATGCGAAGCTTTCAATATTCTTCAAATTCCTACAAGGCTTGTACAGGTGCCCCCAAAATTAAACGGAGCAGGGATTTTGAGTGGATTTCTCCGCCATGTGCCTAGCCAGCTTCCTCTAAGTGACTTTTCAACAACGTCAGTATAGAATAAAATCTGCGCGTGCATGTTCTGTTTATGGTGGCATCCGCATAAAATAGAAGATATTTAAAGTTCACAAAGCCGTGCCCCGTTTACTTTTCGGGTACCTGTACGTAGGTGTTCCTAATTAAAATATTTTGCCGCTTTTTGTGTGCTAATCATACAAATGTGTGGCCATTACGTGAGTCTACTATAAAACACCTGTATATGGCATATGCAAGGTAATAGAAAGTATACTTGCATTAGTCCTATCTCGGGTTTCCCGACTGACAAACGAAAAGCATCCGGTCGAGCCACTTTGGTTAAGTGGCTCGACCGGACTTCTTACGGACTACTTACGAACCGAAATTCTTAAGCACTTCTTACGGGCTGTAATATTATAGGTATACGGCCCGTCAATGCCAAACCATGAAATACGCAGATAGTGCAAGCCTGGCCCAGGGAGTTTTCAAAAAAATCTCCACACACTACGCAGTCTACGGAGTGTGAGAGTCGCCTTAGTGAACCATCACCAAAGTTATAAAGCTTTTATTCAATAACAAGAGGTGGGTCTGGTAGGAATTACAGTGCTGTAACAATAGGATGAAATATTGAAGGGGCTTTTGAGTTATTTGTTGTACATTAATATGATATTGTTACTAGTTACACAAAAAAACTGCGCAAATGAACGGGACGGATGAAGAAGGACAACAAGACAGGCCGAGACTCACAACTAAATTTATTAAAAACATTCTACGCAACTATATACACTTACGCGCACATGCGCACAGTCGCATCCGTTCAATCACAAGAAAGGCTCGTTTAGAAATTCATATTCACTGCAATACAAAGATAGGGACGCTTCGCTAACGCAGTTATCACCGTTTTTTTCGTATATAAAAGGCCTCTATCAGTTCTCTTGCCACCTTTTCCTTTCTCCTGCCAAGCACTTTGGTTTTACACAGTAGCGGCTTGCAGGGCTTGTTTAAACAGTCCTTGCAGTGGTGCAGAAGGTGCGAGGCAGTTCTATTCTTTATCGAGAACTGGTGTTCTCTTAGCCGGACGAGAGTTGTACGTGCAGCGAAGGGTTGTCTGTATAGGATCATGCGTGGCGCCTGTTCTCTGCGAAATTTTCTTGGCCAGTATTGATCGGAATCTAGTGCGTGATCTTGACGAAGGGAAAGTCCTTAAGGTTTTTAGATATGTCGATGATTTCCTGATTTTTGTAAAGGCATCACCGGTATTAACTAACCTGGACGCTGCTAACGAGATTTTAGCTGAGTTTCGACGACTGGGGAAAGGACTATCTTTCACCCATGAGGTGCCTCAAAGTGACTGCCTGCAGTTTTTAGACATTAACATTACGCTTTTGGCAGATCACGTTTTTGGGTTGTACCGGCCCAGAGTGCGGAAAGGTCTGGTGCCCTATGTTTCCGCGCACTCCAAGACTGTAAAAAGGGCCATTGCGTGTTCTTGCCTTCAAGGTGCTCTCACGAAGTCATGCCATCACAGGGTGCAAGAGAGCTTTGTCGCTCAGATTGCCAGGCTGCCGACGGCTGGTTTTCTGTGGTCGTTCTGACAGTGGTGGCCGAGTCGTTGCTACAGAAGGTGAAGGGCAGGGCCACCCACACGACGGACGCCCCTAAGCGCTTGAACCCGGTAGTTGTACCGTATGTTCATAGAGTGGCACACAAACTGAAAAATGTAGCCACCAGGCTCAGAGTGCCGGTAGTTTCCTCTGCCCCGGGAAGTTGCCTAGTCTGTGCCCCAAGATCCTAAGAGGATATGAGAACAAAAAAGACTGCCTGTAGGGACATACAACACCGCATGTGGGTGGTGCAACTGGGGTCAGATACATAGTTCCGTTTACAATCGGGAAGGTACACATTGGCCAAACTGGCCGCTGTTTGAACTACCGGCTAAGAGAACACCAATTGTCGATGAAAATAAAACTGGCTCGCACCTTCCGCACCACTGCAAGGACTGTGTAAACAAGCCCTGCAAGCCGCTACTGTATAAAACCAATGTGCTTGGGAGGAGCAAGGCAAAGGTGGCAAAAGAACTGATAGAGGCCTTTTATACACAAAAAAACTGTGATAACTGCGTTAGCGAAGCGTCCCTATGTTTGTATTGCAGTGCCTGTGAATTTCGAAACGAGTCTTTCTTGTGCAATTCTGCGCATGTGTGCGTAAGGGTGCATAGGTGCGTAGGTTTTTTCTAATATATTTATTGTGAATCTGCGGCTGTCTTCTTGTCCTTCTTCATCCGTCCCATCCATTTGCGCAGATTTTATTTATTTATTTATTTAGTTTAGTTCACAGACCCTCATGTTATCGTTCATTCATAAGGCGTAGCACGCTAAGCGCTATGCCTCGCGTAACCTCGCTTTTACCATTAATTGCATTCTCTCTCTCTCTCCTGTTACTATGCAACACCAACTAGCCCAACAACACGCTTTACTAATATTGTTTACTGACCATGCAATATACCTCAACTTTTTCTACCTGTGCCTATTGTCTTTTAAGGCTTGGGTTGCCCATTGGTCAATCAAGGCCTGTAATTGTCACCCACGATTATCCTCATTTTGTATCATCCTGAATAATTCTGCTTGTCCCGATTATTAAAATGTCCGTGTGTGCAGTGTCTTCAAGATCCATGATTTCATTAGGCCTTTTAACTTTCATCAGCGTTTTTAAGGTGGCGGCTACTGTGGCAAAGAAGTGGTGCATATTCAGGTCACCCAGTTATTTCGCCGAAAATATATAGACCTGGCACTATCGATATTCAACCTGGCTTTCACTTGAGCGTGCATGATTTTGTTTAATGGCTGGTCGCCTACTTCATTCTGGACGCCTCATGACCCGTGCGTTCGTTCGTTTTGAAAACCCCGGCATTGTGGAAACAGTACTGGCCAAAGGGGAAGCGTTCGAGGGTTCACTCATGCCTTCTATTTGGAAGGCAGTAGTACTTATTTGATGTTCTCTTGCACAAAATAAAAAGAAGCGTAAATTTCTGTGACCAACACTATGCATTTTTTTCGTATTTATTGCCCTACTTGCATGCTTCAGTTGTTATTCCGAACATTCACTTTTTTCCTGTATGGTCTTCCTGCAATGCACTCACATCGGTTATAGTTACACAATTCTCAAGTTCAAGTTCAAGTTCATTGCATGTTTACAGCTTGGTTCTAGTACAGAGGAAGGTCCCAAGACCGAAGCCATACGCGGGACCTCTCATAATTAAAGTGCTAGAAAGACATGTGTTACCATTTGTTACCAATGACAAGTGTTACAATTTGCTTTGTTTGTACCTTTTTATTTTTGATCCGAATTGATGGTTTTTGCAGGATAAAGTCATCACTATTCTGTAGTTGAGTACCTGCAATATTCAGTGGTTCAAAAGCTTGTTTCGGCCATTAGGCAACTATTAACGAAACCGGAATCTTGGAACAACGCGAACATCATTCTAATCCATAAGACACGTGACAGGAAGGACTTAAGAATTAGAGACCGCTCAGCATAGTGTCATTCATCTATACGGTACTTAAGTTAATCGCTAACAGAATTTCTGCCACCTTAGAATTCAGTCAACGTAACGATGAAGCATGGTTTCGTAAAAGCTATTCAACAATAGACCATCTTCACACAATCAATCAGGTGATAGATAAATGTGCAGAGTATACTCAACCACTATATAGAGCCTTTATAGATTATGAGAGGAGGAGGAGGAGGTAGCCTTTATTGTGGCAGGAAGACTCTACGTCAAGTGGGGGATTATGAGAAAGAATTTGACTCTGTCGTAACGTCATCAGCCATTCAGGCGTGGCAGAATCAGGGTGTAGTGGAGCATTACATAAGAATGCTAGAGAATATCTAGAATGGCTCCACAGCTACTATCTTCCTGCATAAAGAGAGCAGTAAAATACCTAAAGAGCAGGCGTCAAACAAGGAGACATGATGTCTCCATTGTTATTCACAGCATGTTCACAAGAAGTATTAAAGAGAGAGACATAGAGAGAGCTTTTTATTAGAAGAAAGCAGAGAGGTCTGCAGGCATGTATTCGTATACATGCTGCACTGCGGGGATGGGGTGGAGGAAGTAAAGGCCCTAAAGGAAGTAGGGCGAAAGAGAGGGGAAAAAAGGAAGAGGTAAAAAAGAAGGCAACATGGAGTGTTCCGTGGGTCACGTAAAAGTCCAGGTGGTCTCACAAGATGACGATGTAGAGTTCTACAGTGTCTCTGCGGCGCCGATGTGGTGTAAATAATCAAACAGTGCATCTAACACTTTTCGCTGGGATGATGGAGATGACCATGGTTCAAGAAGAGCTTTCAATGATAAAAGTCCATTGTTGAGGCACTCGATCTTTTTGGTGAGGTGGTTCCTTTCCTGGTTTTACGCCGGACACTCTAATGAAACGTATTCAGTAGTTTCTGGCGAAGCACAGCTATCACAGTCAGGGTTCGTGGTTCGACCGCGGCGATTCCGGTAGGAGTTAGTAATTGCTGCGTTGAGGCGCAGCCGATGGTAGAGCGTCTCAAGTCGACGTGGGATTCGCACTGGGAGCCTCATTCTCAGGTCAGAGTTCATATCATACAGAAAAGGGTGGTGAGTTTCAGGAAAAGACAAGAGGCGGTTTCGTTCCTCAAGGCAAGCTGCTTCGCTAACGCTGCAGCCTCGTGCTGTGTAAAGAAAATTTTCATTAAATTGCGCAGTTGTAGCCCTCTGAGAGTCGCCTTATCTGCTTTCTCTTGCCAAGAACGCCACAATCTGCGGGTATCCATTGCAAGGTCACACGATGCCCAGCGATGTAGGCTAGATGGTGCAGGTAGGTGATGTCGCGGGATACATGGTCGTGGAGGCTGAAGCAACCGGCATGCCACAGGGTTGGCAGTGCTGTCTTAGACTCTGTGAATATAGACCATTCTGCTGATGGCTGACGAAGAATGTAGCGGAGGGCTTGCTTAATTGTATGAGGCTTGGCCGAAGTTGATGACGTTGCGCGTTCAAGGCGGGACAGCGCTTGGCCGGTATACGAAACGTAGACGCTCGATACACTGTTGTGAGGTGTAGATGAACCGTCCGTAAAAATGTGGGCCATATGTGAATAACAGCCACTGATGTGGGCGAGCACGAGTTGAACGAGGCAGATTTGGGGGAGTGTTTGCTTTGAGGTGACACCAGGTATGTTGAGTTTTATGCACACCGGTGACAAAGTCGAAGGGGGGAAATCAGATAACATGGTTGGTCGCGCTTGGGATGGCACAGATATGTTAATAAGTTTATCATCTCTGTAAAGCTGTAGCTTTCGTTGCGTTGTACAACACGGATCAAAAGATTGTTTGATGTGTGGGATCGATGCCGCAGATATATTCGGAATGTCTCCTGTAGCCTAAGAACATCTAAGGGCAGGCAGCCAGTCTCCGCGACGGTACCAGCGAAGGAAGAGCCCCTAGGAAGGCCAAGGCAGATGCGCAGACAATTATGTCTTGCCCCATTAAGCTGTTTGTTGCTTGTAGTCGACAGCCGCTGCAAACTGGGCTGGCTATAACACAGCAAGCCATCACCATGAGCCTTGGAGAGAAGCACCATCGATCGACAGTCACTGCCCCATTGACTCCCGGCAAAGTATCCAATGACTTGCGCCTCCGCGGAAATGCGAGTACGTAGCCTCCGAACCTCAGGGGCCCAGGAAAGGTTTCGATCCAGGGTTATCCCGAGGTATCTTTAAGTGCGCACATAAGGTAGGCAACGGCCCCCAAGGATTAATTGGTTCTGAGTCATCCGCTTGCGGGTGAATGCCATGGCAACGCTCTTCTCAGGTGGGAGCGGGAGGCCCTTCGGGGCAAGGTGTTCAGAGATGTTTTTAGAGCTTTCTGGAGCCTCTGTTGTGTATTTAGACGTGACCTTGCTGCACTCCAAATGCAGATGTCGTCGGCGTAAATTGTGACCTTTACGCGAGGAGGAAGCACACGCTTTAGGTCCATTAGTGTAATGTTAAATAACAGGGGACTCAAAACCGCTCCTTGAGATACCCCTTTCTTTATACTGTAATATGACGTAGGACCTTCTGGTGTGCTCATAAAAAGTTCTCGTCCTTCCAAGTAGCTAGAAATCCATGCATAGAGCCTCCCACCAAGTCCAAGAGCAGCAAGGGACTCTAGAATGGCTGTATGAAAGATCGAAACAAATGCCGACTTCGTCTCTAGATAAACCACTGTTGGTATATCTCCGTGGTGTAATCCTTCTTCTAAGGACCCCTTGAGCTTTCCCCGCCTCAACAGCCCTCAATACCATTGCTTTTCGCAATACACACGTTTACTCTCTCTCTCTCTTCTAGGGACGCCACGATAGCAAGGATGTTGTCGATAGCAGACCGGTTTTCTCGAAGCCCATTCATTTCCGGGGGATAAAGATTCCTGCTTTCCATGTACCAAGTCATTCTGTTAAAGATAATTTTTTCTATGAATTTGCGAATGCAGCTAAGTAGAGCTATGGGACGGAAAGAGTCGTACCGTGTTGGTTGCTTTCCAGGTTTTTGTGTTGCTGTAATTTTGGCTCTTTTCCATTCTGCAGGCACAGTACTCCGCAGCCACGTCGAGTTATAATACTCCAGAAGGCGTAAGCGGGAGTGATGAGAGAGGTGGGAAATCGCCTCGTATGTTATGCCGTGGCAACCTGGAGAAGAGCGTTTCTTGACGTTTGATATTGCCGCATTCAGCTCGCCTATCGAAAATGGAAAGTCCATGGCAGGTACGGAGGCCGGTGAAACTGTCTCAGAAACACGTAGAGAGGACACTGGAGGGAGAGAAATTGTAGACAGGAGCCTACAATACTCTTCAGCCGCTTCTTTGTGGGGGATTCCCTCGTGTAATGACAGTGCCCCGAACGGATTGAGCTGCTGGTTGTTGTTGCGCATGCCCTTTATGACTCGCCATATACGAGAAAGGAACATTGGAGTTGGAACAGGTGGGAGGCAGGGTTAACGGAGAATACCTTAGTAACGTCATATTTTCTGATGACGTTTCCTTGCTAAGTAACTCGGGGGACGGATTGCAAAGCATGCTTTCCGCACTAGAAAAACAGAGTAGAACCGTGGGCGTGAAAATTAATATGCAGAAAACCAAAGTAATGATCAATAACCTCGGCATAACACAGCGGTTTGAGATAGGTGGCGAGGCAGTGGAAGTGGTAAGCGAACATATCTACTTATGCAAAGTAGTGACCCAAGATACTAACCATGAGGCAGAGATATCTATAAACACAAGAATGTGGTAAAGTGCATTAGGTAGGCATTCTCAGATAAGGAATGGTCGCCTACCACTGTCCCTGGAGAAGAAAGTGTATGACAGCTGCATCTTACTGCTACTCACCTTCGGGGCAGAAACTTGGAGGCTTGGTAAAAGGGTTGAACTGAAATTGAAGATGACTCAGCGAGCAGTGGAACGGTGGATGATGGGTGTAGCAATAATGGATAAGAAGAGAGCGGAGTGGGTCGGGGAACAAACGCGTGTTCCCTAGAGAAGGCAAGCCTGGCAGGGGGCGGCAGAAATTTAGATAGGCAAATGAGATCCAGAAGTTTGGAGGGTAAATTGGTCGGAGTTAGCACAGGACCGTGATAACTAGAGATTCGCCGGGTAGGCCTGTGCCCTGCAGTAGGTGTATTGAGGCTGATGATGATGATGGTGATGACGATCATGAAAAACTTGTGTGAGGGTGGTTAGGCTTGGTGCCTTCCGTTGCTCCATGAACGTGTATATTATTGTCTGAGTCGCAATGTTTTAACGCTAATGTCAGTGTGGCACAGGTTAGGAGGTCGAAGAGCTTTATGTCATATTCTTTGTATGGGTGCAGATTGCCCAATTATCTTGGAAGAGATAGAAAGGTGTTCGTGGTTAACCTGCGGTAGGAGAGAAAGAAAGTATTAAGCCACTTTCTCTGTCACGTTTCTTTTAATTTGTGACATTTTGTCGGCTGCTTCGTCTTCTGCATAATCATTCGCAGCAAGCCTCGTGCAACAGGCGTTTTTCAGTGAAACCGTAGATACAGTGATAGGAACATCCTTCCTGATATATTGAGCAACGTTATGTGAGGCAGCGTTCGGGAAACATTAATAGCTCGGTCTTTGTTTCACGTGCAGCCTTGCGTATTCATTTGGGGCATCGTTCCTAATATTAAAACGTTAAGTGGAACACAGGTTACTAATAAATAAGAGGAACTTTTCTGCAAAAAAGTTCCTCTAAGAAAAATCGCTTGTGACAAGATTGCGGGCGTACCTGCAGAATCTTTTGACATTTCTCCGTGCGATGTTCCAAACCTATGGCCATTTCGAAATTAATAGAAAATAATTTTATTCTCTTTGAATTGTAGGTTTTTAAAAAAGAATTAATTCTCAGAGAAGTTGAAGTGGCATTGTTACTATAAATAGTAACTCTGCCCTCGCATGCACAATTGGATAGTAACAGCGGATAGCTTCGCGTCCGCAATTCGATAGACCACTTTTGTGCCATATTAAACCCACAGAAAATATTTCATGCGAAATAAAGAATACACAGCTCTTAAAAATAGGCCTTTTTTATTAAGCCACTTGGAGGAAAATAGCAATTAATATTTTATGAATGGTTTATCTTGGCGCCATGTTCCAAAAATCTTCGCTTAGTCATCTGAGTCATCATTCTCTGGGGACTTTGAAATGACACTCTCTATCCACTTTTTGTGGTATTCAGTGCTTTCGAAGACAAATGGGGAAGATGGGAATTCTTTCTGGCTGAACCAAGAAAAGACGCCTATGACGTACCAGTCGTCCTTCGTGTAGAGCAATGGAGCGCCGAAGTCGTCCTGCGCCGAAAAGCAAATGCGGGCAATTGCTTTTGCTACAATGTACAGGCATAGAATGATTAAAAGTGCCTGGCTCATGACTGCGTGCACTTAAAATGAAGGCGAAATTAAAAATTGTGTTCATGAAGGGGTGCAATAATATTGGTTGGTGGAGTTGTCCTTTTTGTTTCATTCATTTATTCATTATTTTCGTTTTTTGTTCTTTGTTCAATCACTCGAACGGTCCAATTACACTCTTGAAATGTTATTACCGCAAGGACGAAGAAGTTAGCGCAGATGAGAGAAGGGCTTTTTTATGAAAACTTTGAGGAGGTGACCTGTGAGAGCTTGAGGAGGGATTGAGTCGTGTCACTGATGCGGCTCCTGGAGCTTGCGGTATTACCGCCCACATGCTAATACTTTTATTCAACGCGTCTTCAGACTTACTGCTGCACGTGATTAACCGCTTCCTACAGCATTCATGGGTCCCATTTGAGTGGCGACTGGTAAAGACTGTTCCCCTTCTTAAAAAAACGTCGTCTTGGATACATATTACGCAATATTAGACCTATTGTCCTAACGTGGAATTTTATGAAACTAGTACATAGAAAGAATTTTGCTCAATCGAGTTTAAAAGATATTAGAATGTGAGGAGCCTCAAACAGGTAGGATTCAGGCCTGGCTGCTCCATATGATCTGCCCATATTGATTTGGAGAGCTTTATTCAGCTTGTACGCCAACGCAAAGAAGTGGGTGTGTCGGTTACTCTGGATATTGCAAAGATTTCGATAGCGTTGAATACCAAATTATTTTTGACACGATCAGGCGTTATTCTCTCCCAGGCTATATTTTTTCGGGGATGGGCAGTTTTTTGTCAGGTAGAAATTTTCTTTGTTCACAGCAAATAAATACAGCTAAACTTGAGGTAGTCCCCATGGTTCTGTTCTAACTCCAGCGCCGCTTAATATTTTAATGAGTTTGATTCCTGTAAATCAGACATTCAGGTGTACATTTACGCGGATGATATGAATTTTTTTCCTTCAGGCAGCCATACTCAGATGTTGTATCTGCGTTTATAGTCCTATTAGGCGCCTTAGAGGCTTGGCTGGATGGTCTCCGCTTGAACATTAATTTGCGTAAATGTGCTCTACTTCCATTCCCAGTGAGAGGCCCAGTCTTCATCTCTCTCAGTTGCCGTCAACAGGTCATTCATTAAGTCGCTTCCTCAAAATATCTTCGAATATTATACGAATATGCTCTCAGTTGCTCCCACACATACAGTATATTACGACAAAGGGGCTCGGGCTGTATCATTCCTTCGAGGGCGTAGTCACAAGAGATCGGGCATTGGTCGTCACACACTACTACAGATTTAAAAATATATATTAGCGGCCAATTCTAGAATTTAGTTGTGTGCCGTTTTCTGGAAGTCCCCACTACAAACTTCGCCAATTGATAATGCTCGAAAGACAAGCTATAAGGTTATATCGGGGTCTTCCTTGTTATTTGCCACTTAACGTTTCATACATGAACGCCCGAATTCCTCAATTATCCTACCTTATACATGGCCTCGCCGTAGATGCGTATTTACGAGTTTTGGAATCGCTCATATCCAGTCCGCAAACAGCTTCTGTTTCATGACCTTCGTTGATCTTCCGTTGTCCATGGCCGTGGTTCAAACAACCACAGGTGGGCTTCGTACAATCTTTACTTGACCCTTCAAATGTGGCCCGCTTGTCGCCTTCCGTACTTGATAGAGTCTCGTCCTTGGATATTTCTTTTGATGAAATGTTTCCCTCTAATGCTACATCCCTCCAAGTGAACCTTTTGACATGCCTCCTTCAGGATCACCTGAGCAGTTTGCGTTCTCACGTCCTTATTGGAACTCATGCCACTCTCCGGAAGGAGAAGGCAGGTGTGGGTATTTTTTCTCGCGTTCTAGATTGGGCCTTTTCCCTCCGGTTGCCAAACTTTCTTACCTCTTTCCCCTCAGAAGTTTTCCCAATTGCCTTGGTCGTTCGTAAGCTTGGTTCTGCACAACAGGCAATAATTCTCATGGATTCATTTTCCGTTTGCTCTGACTCAACCCCCCCCCTACGTCGAGCTCTTGCATCTTTATCGCCTTCCTGTCTCCGAGAACTTGAAGTACTTCGTTTGGTTTGGTTTCCTGGACATTCCGGTATCTGGATTAATGATTCGGCGGATGCCATGGCGGATATGGCATTGGGTGGTCCTGTAGTGGAGGTTCTGCCACCCGTTAACCTCAACACTTCGGTTTGCTTTCGTAGGCTGTGATTACTTCAAAGTATGCCTGATTCTGTTTACGAAGACTTGGAGCTGGACACCTCCGATACTCATGTAAGCGCAGCATAAGCCGAGTCGCGAGCTTGCGAAGTCACACTCACTACCTTCGTTGTCTGCCAAATTTAAATTTTTGTTTAACCACTGTAATCTGGCTCCGTCGCCGCTATGCGCATTCTGCATCGGCTGGTCTTCTCCAGTCAACGGTTCCCCTCTATAAGACAAAAGTACTTAGAAAGCACATGCAACCGGCTAAACCCCCCACTGCCTGCTACACTATTTTTTTCCTTCGGGGCTAAAGTACTGGGATTCTGCCGCTTCGATCTTTGCCATGCGTTACACTCCTTCATTCTAGAATCAGGATTTCTGCCGTGTTAGCTATCATTTCGCCCTGCTGGATTCCCCTCTCGAACGTACGCGCGCCTTGCTCACTGCTTCATCTGTATCACATGCTCTTCTTCGTCTTACTCACTCCTTAATTTTTCATGTTTTCGTACGTTTTTTACTTTTGTCTATAAGCTCCTAAGTTTTATTTCCGTAGTCATTCACAGTTAATCTATATTGTAATTTTATACTATTTTTTTATTTTTATCCCAAAACCTACACTGTATCGTTCGGTAAAGCACCCATTTCTTGTCGGATCCCCTGAGTGGGTATGATCCATGTTTCTGGCACCCCCACCACCAGAAGAGGACGACGATAAACGATGGCCGCGATCGGACGTGCTCTGTGTGTATTATCACGTATTTACAGTACTTTTCCCCTTACTGAAGGTGTTGTAGTCGCGACAAAGTGGTGGCCGATATCCCGCGGCATGAACAAACGACGCAATTCCCTGAAAGCAATTGACACCGACTAGATCATAACTGAAACACGAACGAAGCGTAACGAAGATTCGCTGTACCATAAGCGTAGTGTTCAACGCTCTACTATAACGACGCTGATTTCCCAAGCAAAGGCTGCCATTTTGAAAGCGGACACAACGGATGAAGAAATTTGCGCCATTAGCCAACGCCTCAACCACCAATCCGAACAACTACGGAACATCGACCGAAACATCCAACCATTTTTGACTGGCCTCCACGCTGAGCAAAAGTTCATTCATCTTAAGGCAAGCGACATATTTACCGGGAAGAGATCTCCTTGTCATCTGTTCAGAGTATAAACGAGCACCACCTGCGGTTGACATCCCTACAACCGATCAACAAAACATCAGTAGGCACTGTGGCACTTCTCGGGACCACACGCCTCTTAAACCCTCAACTATATTTGTGACTTATCCATTCAGTGATATGAAACACTCAATTAATGACACCGACAGCTACAGTAAAAGCTAACAGGAAGGGTCGGATAGGCGTGCAGAGAGTGGTCCACATCCAAATGTTGTGCGGGTCCCCTCCCAAGAGTGAACTACTGTGAAGCGGCCAATAGCAACCTTGGGTGGAAAGATTGAACATCGAAATTAAGCTGCTGCTTTCCTGCCACCAAAGTGATAAAGTGGCCTGCATGGAAATGGTTCACTGGTTTAATCAAGATTCGTCAACAGCGACAACCGAGCCAGAACAACAGCCGTCGCTTCTAATGAAGAGACCCCAAGAGCAAACGTTTCAAACACAGACCAAGATAAAAACGACATTCGCTCCATCGCAGGATTTGCCTCATAAGCTCCCTCGGCCCTCAACACAGGAACGTGGAGCAAACAATTCGCGTCGCACAGGCGTGTGTAGCACACATCTTGGACATGACCGCAGCAGCATCCGATCTCCGGCGAATCCGGCGAAAAACACTCCAGTGACGACAAACCGTAAAAATTATGTTCCTGTAATTCCCCATACTTGTAAATACCAGCGCAAGAACCACCACCAAGGCGACGGTTTGCCCGGAATGACTGCAAACGGATTATACAGGAAACGACAACGCTGGTGGAAGTACAGATGCAAAGACTGGGGCTAGGACTATATCCTACGCATAACTGTTTTTCAACGAGGAAGGGGGTAGGTTGGTGGAACTTATTACACCGAGGACAAAGAAGTGACCGCAGATGTGAGTAGAAGGGGACGATGAGGAACGATGGCGGCGATCGGACGTGCTGTGTGTGTATTCTAATGTAAATACAGTCACTCGGCTGCACGGGAGTGTAAAACCTCCACTCCTCCGCTGCTACCAGACTTAGCTCCTCCACTTCCTGAGTCATTACCGCCATCCATACACATTGTACGGTACAAAACAAGACAAAAACACCGCCTTAAGGCCCTGAATCCAACCAGCATTTTGTCCGCTCTGGCCCCGCTCACAAGATCAGCCGACATTTTTGTAAACGAATATTTCGCCAATGCTAGCTTAACCACAGAGACACTCCGTCAATGGTACATCATATCCCTGAAGCCTCGATGTCCGTTCTGCGCCTCCCTCACTCCCGCCAATCTCCAGCACCCAATTTGGCACTGTCCGAAATTTACGCGTTGCCGAATCTTCAACGCTCCTCCAAATGCCTCCTCCTCATTCATTCATCCTCGTGCACTGTAACCCTTCACACTTACTTTAATTGTACACTACTCTAGAAATCGCTCTAGCGCGAGCATTTGAGCCGTGAGCCTGCTCTAGCCACCCACGCGGCCTCTTCTATCTTCTTAAGGAGCCAACCAGCTTCAATTTTAACTGTCCATTTTCAAGATGCCCTAAGCTACAAACACCCCACCTTCTACATCCGCTTCCCCGACTTCACCTAGCGTCTTCCTGCTGCAATATATGTGATAAGTCTCTGTTTTTACCTTACCGAAGGCGTTGTAGTCACGACACCGCATTACCGTGGCAGAGACTGAATGGTGTATCGCCCGACCCTCGTCCTTACCAGTGCTTATGGTGGGCGTACACATTTCATGCAGAAAGCGTGGGCATGAATCCCTTGAGCTCCTGGCTGTTCTCACAATATGGGCATAACCGTTCGGCGCCACGTGGCTTCAATAACGGTCAATAGAACATGTGGACACCAATAAGAAGAGGTATTCTCAGCGGACCTATATCAAAGTTGCAGTCCTTACTCTCCCTGCTATTCGGCTGTGATAGTGTTTTAGTTGCCAAAGGAGGTAAGGTTGCCATTTTTGTAGTGCGGGTATAAAGGAGTGAACATTAGGTCGAGAAAAGAATCTGCCATTTTCTGGAAGCCGGAATCAAATCCGCAACCTCGTGGAGGTCATGGGTTTCATTGTTTTTGTGGGTTCGATTGCTAATGCACCGTGTGCTAAGCTTAGGCTTAAGCGCTAAGCATCTGATCGGGTAGCTCGTTTACCGGGAGCGGCAGAAGACGTACTTCCTTCAGCTCAATAAGTGATTGCGGCACCGACGAACGCACGACTGCGCGCGCTACTCGCGTTATCACGTGCGGGACGCAGCAGCGGAGCGCGTGTCCCACACAACCCGCGATATATCGTTTTCATCCTCAAACCTCCGCGATACTCTCCTCCTCCGCTAATCTTTTCGATCCCTCTTCGGTGTCCTCCACGTTCTCAGGGTTACACGTGGGACGAAGGCGAGGTACACCGCGAAACCACAGGAGCAGCTGCTCAAAAGCTGCGCTCTAAAACAGAACTGTACGGGGGCGAGGGTGGATTGGAACGAGAAAAGAGGAAATTAGGAAGGTAAGATTCATTCGCAGGCAGTAAAAGCCGAAACCTAAAGCGACACTGATATCGCGGAAGGGAAAGCGAGAAGAGTAAAGGGGTTAGAAGAGCTCATTGTGTAGAAATGGTGAGAGGAGGAGGCCGTAAGAGTGCAATCAAGGAGGAAACTCTTTCTCGGGAATGACGTCATTCGCAGCGAAGCAAGCGGACACGCATTATATTCCGAAACAGCCAACTGAGAATATTTTTTTCATTTCGCCATTTAAGAAACCCAAGGTTAGTACTCACGTGTAGCGCAACAAAATTACAACGCTTTGTGCTTTTACGACGATAGCCAGACTACTTCGTGTCGATCAGATTCTTTGTGAAACTCGCGAATGCAGATGAAAATGTTTAGGCAAGTGCATTGTGCAGTAGGGTAGCAAAATTGGGTGAGTTAGAAGATGCTTATGTTAGTAAGTGCAGACAGACACAGAGAGAGAAAGAGGACAGCACAAGCGCTGTCTAACTACTGTCCAACTACAAGAAAAATGGCTTATCATCTGCCATGCGTACGCAGCTTGTTGCGCGCAGCGAAGACAATTCGTGCAAAAAGGTACGAAAAAAGAACTAAAAAACCTAAAAAAATCCGAAAAAGGTGAACTGATTAAGTCATACCGAAGAATTATGCAGAAAAGTGTGGGAACCTTAAGCCCGAGGGACAATGACCTCCATGCAGAGAGGGGCGACCGTGGAGATCGCTAGCTTTAATGGCGATTATGAGAAGGATGAAGCACCTCGAGCGAGCCACCCGCGTGATCATCGGCACCGATGGTGATGATGTCATCGGTGCAACTGCGATGATGATACGAAAGTTTCTACATCTTCCCCCCGGCCGCTGAAAAAACCGGTCAGTCCCCTTCCAGTAGTCCGAGGCGCTGCACTTTTCGGCTTTCGATCGGTACATTCGGAAACCCACGAAGTGCTTAGGAACTAAATTTGTTTTAGCGGCCTATCGTTGCCAACCGGAGTCCAAAACACGCGTAGATCAATATCACCGTTGTCGAGCACAGTCGATCCAGTTTTTAGCTTGTCGGATGCCTTTTGAAGGTTCTCGCTTTCAGGGAGAAGTTCTTGCGAGTATACCCTTCTCCGCCTGCAACAAAATGTCCTGCAAAGGTCTTTTCGCGTTCTCCCCAACTTTATCAATCTCTTAGATGTCGATCCGCCTGTGGGGCTCACAGAGGTGGTCGAGTCTTTCCTCGGAAACTGGAAGGTTGTCCGGAAAGTCTGCATCCTTTTTCCAGGGAACAGTAACCTTGCGTCGGCAATCCTTGCTCGAGATGGGTTCGTCAAGTCTATACATAACGGAGTCATCTCGATGAGTCGATGCTTTGTCCTTGGTCACAATACTTTTCATCTCCAACCCTTGTTCAAGCGATGCTATCAATTCGGACGGCTGAATGAGTGTATGGAGTGCTACGATGTTATAGCAATGCTCTCCTCTTGGGGGTGGTTGCTTCACTAGTCCGTGTATGGTCCATCCAAGCCTCGTCTGGATGGCTTTGAAGATTACGTCCTAAACTTTGAATGTTTCCTGTAACAACATCCCAATAAAAATCTGATCCAATTAGGATAGTGACGTCGCTTTCATCCCCGTGCTCACGCTCGAGACTTGCAGTGTCGATGAACTTCTTTCTCAGAACTCCAATCAACGTTTCGTCTGGAAACGGAATCAACTGGTTTGAAATCGATTTCACTTCAAGCGCTTCTATTGTTAATACGGTAGAGTTGGTTGTCAGGCTATTCAGGTGTATTCTCACTCTATTGAAAGTTTCTGTGATTTTCTTTCCACCAAATACTCCTACGGTGAGAGTTTCGTTTCCGGTAGACTCGCAACCCAGCTTCTTTGAGAAATCAGTCGTTATAAAGCTGCGTTGACTGCCTCCATCGAGAACAATTCTGCCATTTAACTTCCTTGTCGGTCCTGACACGTTGGCGGTCAGCGTTTGGAGGAGTACCACGGATTATCTTTCTCTGGACATCAGCTAGATTGGAGTTCTGGTGACACTCTCGCAAACTTCATTCCGTTGGTCTTCGTAACACAACAAAGAATCGTGCCACCGCAAGCAGTGCTGGCAGGTGATTTTTCTCCTGCATTGCCTAGCAATATGCCCTTGCATCAAGCAACGGAAGCAGCGTCCCTGTTGAGTAAGACACGCCTTCTTCTCTTCTAAAGTTATGGACAGAGAGGAGCAAGAAGCTGCGTCAGGCGAGGAAGAACAGAAGATGCACTTCTTCCTCCCACTTGTAGCGCAATGAAGGGATGCTACGGAAGGCAGTTGGGGACTTGCATGCTGCTGTTCCGAATTCGCATCGCTGAGCTCGTGTCTTAACCCAGCTGGCACAATCGCTTCCCAACATTCAAGTTCTTGCCCCAGAAATGTCATAAGCTGTTCGAAGTTTCTCTCGTGGATAGTAGTTGGTATCGAAGAATCATCATTCGGAGTATTTGCCATAGGAATCTTCGACCACTGATGAAAGCGAAGTACCAGATCTCTTGGTAGCGTCCGGAGCAGAATTTCTCGTAGCATGGAGCAGTACGTTGTAGGGCTCGTTCCGAGGGCTTTTAGGCTTCGGCAGTGAACTTGAACCTCGTCATAGAGTCTCCGCAATCTCTCCACGTCTGACGATGAAGCGACCGGTTTTAATTCGATCAGGGCTTGCATATGATCTCGTACAAGGAGCGCCTGATCTCCGAACCGTTGTTTCAACAGCGCTACAGCGTCCTTGTAGCATTCCTCTGTCGGAGGCATTCCTGATACTGCGGAAGCAGCCTTTCCCGTTAAAAGGTTGATTAAGTACTGGAATTTCTCCGTAGGTTTAAGTTCGGGGTTCGTATGAATCGTACTCTCAAACTGGTTCCAGAATTGGAGCCATTTTCGTCGATCGCCATCGAACTTAGTCAATTCCAAGGTTGGAAGCTTCGCTCGCGTGGCTACGGTCCCGGAGTGGGGTGAGTTTGTCTGAGAAGGTGTAATACCAGACTCACCACTCGGATGATCTCGGAACCGAAAGCGAAGCTCCGCCATAATGTGTACAATTTTGTCGTTGAAGGTTGCTTCTTCGGATGTCTCCGCTGTAACGAGGTCGTCGGTGGTGTAGAGGTAAATATCCTCGTCGAGCTTTTGGATCTGCCGAAAGAGGAATTTGATCCGCTCCAGAGAAATAGTAATGTCCATCTGTGTGGTAAGGTGACCACTGCGGAGGCCCTCTTCGACGTTCCGAACGATGCCATCCAGCTTCTCCTGCAGCGTGTTTCGTCGCCGTAGCTTCCTTTCAATAGAGGTCATCGTGGGCCCCAAGGGTCTGGTCCGCCGACGCAGGAGTCGTCGTAATAAGGTAGTGGTCTTGCTGCTCTTCGTCACCGACGTCAATTCCTGGGTTTCACGGCACCAACATGTGGGAACCTAAGCCCGAGGGACAATGACCTCCAAGCAGAGTGGGGCGACCGTGGAGATCACTAGCTTTAATGGCGATTATGAGAAGCATGAAGCACCTCGAGCGAGCCACCCGCGTGATCATCGGCACCGATGGTGATGGTGTCATCGGTGCAACTGCTATGATGATACGAAAGTTTATACAAAAAGCAACCTCCGCCTCCTTAAGCGATATGGAAGGGTGGCTGGCGAGCATGTCTATGCTTTTACAAATGTAATAAGCTTCGGTGATCTCCCACATAGTATTTCTTTTGGGACTCATTCCAACTATTGTCTGATTAAACTTTCGAGCTCAGCCGCATTCCCGGAAGCGGCTGGATAGGTGCGAGGACTCAACCCCTTAATGAGACCCCTTATGCTCTCTTAAACGGACGTTTGAACAACGCCCTCTCGGACCAAACTCTTTTGCACCGCAAGGCTGGAAACGAATGGAGTACAAATCTCAAGACAAAATCAGTGAAACATGTAACCTTTCTTTAAAGACACTTACCACCAGTATCCGCCCCTCCGTTTTGCGCGCACACACTCTTCCCAACTTCTTGCCTACTCTAAGACTACATTCACGGTGCAATCCATGCCCAGCAATATATATCAAGCGGTGCGAGACAGAGTGCACATTGGGGATAACGGCAAATTTTCTGCGCCTGTCTGAAAGCCTTTTCCCTTCTACTAGGGAGAAGGCTTGCAGATGGGCCCGTTTTATATGCTTGCGTCAGTCCATTTGGCAAACGTTGTGGCACCGAGGCAAGAGCCATGCACGGAAACCTGCTGCTTCCAATGTAGCAGTTTGGCACAAACACCTTTCGCGCAAGGCATGTGCAGTCTTGAACTAACAAAATGAGGACATGATAGCATGAACCAGGATACGCAAGATCGAAGATAATTAATAGTGGAGATAAAATAATGGCAATATCTTGATAGGTGAGAGGTGGTGTTGGGGCATGCATTTACCTCCGGGAATCGGTAGGTCATTTTGCGAGCCTCCTGATGGGCGAAGCTTTTCCCGTTGCACAGGAATTGGCAGGAATGTGCCTTTCCAAATCATACTTGGACACATTTTCATTATTTTTTACTGTAAAAAGATACGGGATAATTTTTCTTGAGCGGAAATAATCGCGGTATTTGTGCGTTTTTGTTGATATTTTAGTGTTCGCGTTTCAGTTGTCGATGACTGTTACAAGACACTCTTAGCACCGAGAGAAGACACTGACATGGCAAACTCAAAGTTGTTTTACTGACCGAGGGCACAAATATGATACGTCTGCAAATGCAGTGAAAGGTTAAGGAATTGCAGCACATCGTTCCTTGGAACTTCAGACGAGAAATTGAGAGATCTGCCACTTGTTGAAACTATTTTAAGACGTCGATCATACACCGCGTCAAGCATGCGCGATCAACAAATACCAAATTATCCTTCACATATCTGAAGACATGTCGTGTGATACCCTAGAAGTCTGGTTATCAGGAACTTTTCCCAGGAAAATGTTGCTTAACGCAGGTGCCACTCTGCATCTTATACAGAACCCAACCCTTCCACGCGAAGACTGCCGAAAGGAAGCAACTGTGGAGCACAAATAAAACCACAATATTTCTAGAAAGCTTACGAAGAGAAGGCCGGCATTGTTTCTGATAGGGACTTTGTTGTTATCCTCAGTTGTGGTATCTTTTACGCAACTCCTTAAGTTCTGGTACGGTAACGAATAAAACAAGTATTGTATGTCCGCATTAAGCGGGCATACAACACAATCACTGCCTTCTCAGAAGTTCGTGCAAGCAAAGACCCATAGAAACCACACGCTGTGAGTCCAAACCCACATACTCCCACACAGTGTGTGTCCACCACCACACACTTCCACACACTGCGTGTTCAAATGTTTGTGTAAAATTCCCAAACAACGTGCTGTCATGAATTGCGCTCTCTCACAATGACCCGGAAAGGAATGTAAGGCTTATTTGACTTCACTGTGAAAAAACGTTGAGCTCTAGGGACTTTGACGATTGCTCTCCAGTGCTCAATCCTTCCATATTCAAATCAGTGAAGAGGAAAAGAGAACGCAACTTTATATCTCAAGCTTTTTCGGGCAGTGGCTTGAAATTCTTTTTCACCACCTCTGTAGCCTTTTATCAAACATTCTCGGTGGCATGGCAACATAATAACCCTTCTTGTCTGAAAACAGCAGGAGGAAGGCCGTTGCCGACAAACCAAGCACCGCAAATATGATGACAACTAGGTGACTAATGTGGCACCTTGGAAGAACGCGTAGTTTCGTTGGTGCCACCCTGTAGCACATCCCGAAGCTCGGCTAGCTTCGTATATCCGAGCTTAGGGATGTGCTACAGGTTGGCACCAACGAAACTACGCGTTCTTCCAAGGTGCAACATTAGTCACCTAGTTGTCATCGTCTGGACACCTGCACAACCCCGTGTAACGGACAACAACTTCGCCCATCAGCAGGCTCGCGAAATGACCATGGGGATCAATGCAGCCCCAAAACCACCTCTCACCGATCACGACATTACCCAGTTTTACCCAACTACCGAAACCATTCCGTTGCCCTTCCGCCTCTCTCAGCAAAAATAAGGAAACACGCTCCGACAATTGCAAACAGGAACCTTAGTACATTCAGTCCAATTAGATTTATTTTTTCCTCTCAGTTTACTGTTGTACGCAAATTTTGTCCGCAACTAAGTACCCAACGATCTGCAGTTCTCCAATGCGCGCGCAAACCCTGGCAAACTACCCCTCTCTACCACTCCCTTTCCTCAGCTCTGGGAGGAGCGGGCGACGGAAGGGAGGGCCTTCTGCTGACCTGGGCGAAGACGGCTAGGACAACACTTCAATTCAGAGACTATGGTTCCACTCCCACTATTGTGCTCACTAATTTTTTCTCTTTGTCTCACACGGTTTTGATGCGTAAGGCACCTCCGGGTGTTCGTGTGTACGTTTCACGCGCCCTTTACTCATGTACAACCAAAAACTTACCAATGCGGTTGTCCATCCTTCGCGGTTGCGCACAGCTGTCCAGTGAGGTCAGAATGTGGGAAGGACTTATGGCATCGCTCAGCACTGCTCAGGCGAAGAGAGGCATGTTTAAGGCTTTTACTGTCATTCACGTGCAGCGATCCTGCGTTTAAGACAAAGAATGTGAAGTGCTGTAAGACAAAGGAAGTGAAGTTCTGTGAGAACTCGCTTGAGTCAAACATTCAAACCACAAACAACAGTTCGTAATTAATACAGGAAAGGACGTTGCAGCAACATACCCAAATATGGTGTAACAAGTGAATTTTTCGGCTGCTTGATCAATTATTTGTCTGTGGATGTCTAACAATGTGTTCAATCCTTTCAGGGCATCCAAACACCGCAGCTTTTCCTTGGATGTCAGGAGGGTAGAGAGAGTGAACGACTGGTGGATGCCACGGGAGAAAGGGGAGGATGAGAGAAAATCGGAAGGAGAGACTGGGGGGGGGGAAATGAACTTATTCCATCATAAAGCCTCTGCAGAAGTGGGGATATGCTATTCTAATCTCCTCCACAGACATGGTATTGTGATGACGCCTGACCTTTCTCTGTTCGGTAAAGTTGAAAAATTGTATTCTGATGTTACAGTAGTTATAACACGCACTTTACTACAGTAAGGGATCGCAATGTAATCTATGTAAGTAAAGGCACACTGCAGGATTGCATCCGTATCCATCGTAAAGGTAACGTCGCAAATTCAGCTCCTGTCGGGATCCAATGCCCGAGCAACCATTTTCATCGTAATTGGGTGCGACCTGCACCACCTTATACAGGTGCAAAAACAGCACGCGTGTGGATGCTTAGCTGCTTGACCAGTGTTACATTCCCGAAGGCGTCCCTACACCGAGCTCCATCGCCTCCATCATGTGGTGGCAGCGTGGTGAGCGGGCGGCCAGAAAAATTTGCTGCCTAAAGGATGTTGACAAAGTGCGAGAGATAATTTTGACTGTTTATTGCATGGTGATACATGAACAGCGACGATACATAAACAGCTGCAGGCTTACAGCAAGACTTGAGCAGAGGGACCCTTCTTACGGGGGGCCCAAATTATCTCACGGCGGTCACTGAAACGCAAAAAATTTATACACAGGAACGCCAATGGTTCCAGCACCTTTCCACTGCTTTGTACACGGCTCGAACGATGTACAGGCACACCCGAACACTCTTTCCTGCTCTTGTGATAGATGGCGCACGTTGAGTCTGAGAGGTTCGAAAGAAGATCTCAGCGGGAGGAGTCAGTTTGCAGAGTTAAGTCTAAACACGACGCCCGCTAGAACCAGTTTCTTACAGATTTTCCGTGTGCCGTGGGCGTGAATCGTCGCCAACGACGGCCTGCGCGGCAGACACACCCCGGCTTATCGTAACTTTATTGTTCTAGGCACTATAGTAACTTGTTTTAGGAGGAAGGACTTTGCAGCCCCGCATAAAAACTGCACCACTCTGCACCAATCTTGTAGCATGCACACAGGGTAGCGGCGCGCTGACTCATAAGACTACGCAACCTCATGGGTCTCCAAGCTGCCGGTGAGCAGCTAGAAACTATCAAAACGGGCGTGGATGTCATGACACGCCACATATCTGACAGTCAACACTGTTAAGCCAATTGATTACATCAGCCGCCTTCAGAAACGATGTCTACAGGGACGCAAGACCTTTTCTCACCTTCTACTAATGCACAAGAAAGATGAAATTTCTCCGACGGCGCGAACCTTGTAACCGCGACAACATTACACAATCTGCTTTTCCCGAATAAAATACTCCGCGCCGCCGTGAAAAAGTGTAGATTACCGACTACTGAGCTTTTGTTGGGCACATCTAACCGAGAACCGCGCATACAGCAGCCGTCGAAACATCATTAAAATCAGCTACCACAGTAAGACGATAAACCCTACCGCTGGTAATGCACTTAGCCTGCTTCTGGGAAGCTCTTACAGGTATAAGGGCATCGCAAAAGCATTTATACATGCTTGAAGGGGTACGTCGGCGTACTCACTCGTGCGTACATGCATTTGTACTCATTTGTACTCAAATTCACGAGTGAGTATGATGATGAGTGAGTACACACCCAGATTAGAAAAGTGAGTACTATGAGGAGTGAGTACAGACATAAGGGCAGTACTTGTGAGGACACTATTCATGACTACAGTACTTAAGAGAATAAGTACTCATGAGTACAGTAATCATGACTGCACAACACAGTGCTCATAGGTACACAGTACTCATGAGTACATAGTCGTCATGAGTACAGCACTCATGAGTACATACTAATGAGTACTGTATTTTCGATTGCTTGCACTCATGAGTACATGCACTAGTGAGTGCAGCAGTGCAAACAAGTGTTATCATGAACTCGAATCCGGAAGCGCGTGTACGAGTCGGAAACATTTTTAGTCGGATACAACTCGCAAAATGCGGCTTGTCCTCATCAAAGGACCCCCAATCCAGCCGATAGAGTCGCCATATCAACGTGACGTCGCGGTAGCCCGCCTCCACGCAGCGCTCGCGGAAGAAATCACAGAGCGTGTTCTTCCGCGCTTACGAACTTTTACCGAAATGGCCGCCTCCGCTGTTCTCGTCAATTCAACGGCGTCGTCGGGCTCTATAACGGTGATTTTTAAAGCCGTTCGTAGTATTCTTGTTTGCGTGATGCTTGCAGTGCCCCTTAACATGCTCGGTAACGACAATCGCTATGCTGTTTTTTATTCTGCTTTGTGAGCGCTCGGTATTTCCGGGAAACAGTCGCCGCTGCAGGTACTGTCTTCTGTGAACGCATTTTGATACAAAGCGGGTCGTCATCATCCTGTGCGGGCGTTTAGTCTTGAGCGTGAAGTCCTTCTCGTTCTACCATTTTATTGCCTCCTGTGTCTGGGCTACCCACGTTATTGCACCAGTTACTGCTACAGGGGCCGATAACTCCTTGTTTATATCTCGTAGATTACGCCAGTCGGTTGAAATATTACTGTTGTGCATAGCACACGACGTTAACGCCGTGGAGTGATATGCACGGGGCGAAACTGAAACAGCACGACGTCGCGCGCTGCATTTGGTTAGAGCATATGCTGAGCTGTGTGTCCGAAGTTCGTGCCGGGCGCAGGTGTATTCGCCCAAATTGTGATAAGTCGCCACATAAAAGACGCTGAATTTTCGCACATTTTGACCGTGAATCCGTATGAGCTGTAGCTTAGCTGCGTGATGTGATTTATTATGCCACCATTTCTATTTTGATTCTCCCTTGCGCTGAGCTTCCACAGTTAAATGTGTTAATTTCAATTGGTATGGTTTCGTCGCCTGTTTTTGTTGGACTGCTTTGTGTTGTGATTTCTGAAAAAACTTTGTCGAATAAATATGAACAGGGATGTGCTTTGAGTTTGCTTTGCCTCTGAGAATAAAGGCCCCACATGCGTATTACACTGTAAGCTGAATTTATTGTCTCACTTATGATTCGTGAATAAGCTGTGCTCCGCGATAGTGACATTTCATTAGCTAGATTTCGCCCGTATGACCAGCTGCAACAATGTATGTCAAGACATGAAACATAGCACAGAAATCAAATAAACCAGATCTCATCTTTTACCTACACATGCGGATGCATATTGTTCACCAAATCAAGCTCTTGCATAAGAGATGTGCTTTATTGAAGCTATATAGGCACTGCTCTGCCTGCGTTTATGTCACTTAAGTAACAAGCTGGCGCTGCAATGGTCATCTGCTTTCGCGTGCAGTAAATTCAAATAGAGCATTCAGGGTGAAAACACGTCAGCATTTCACCCATTCTCACTGTTGCATCACAAGTGGCTGCTGGCTCCAGCAGTGCATAACATCGTGGCTCCCAAGTCTAATAGTGAGCGGCTGTTGCTGCAGCCCTCTTCACAACTGAACACGTGCAATGTCTACAAATATATAAAGAGCATAAATCACAATGACAGCACATCAATTGTTGCCGAATTTATAACACAGGCAATGAAGTATGTTTGATGGGTGACTTACTGATCGCTACCATAAAAAGTTACCAGCACTGGTTGATGTATGACATATTGGTTGAGTGGATGCATGGAAACGCACATATGGTACACATCGCTGTGATGAAACTGGTCAATGCATGTAATACTTTTCCTGTTACGTAGGAGCCAGAATCGGTTCATATGGTCAGGAAGAAATATATTGCCAAAGATGCCACAGAAAATCTTCCCAAAGATTCACTACATAAAATTAGTCCTATACATGGGAGGATTGATTGAAATTAGCATTGTCGCCCCTTCCCAAAGCTTTGGGAATTGTTTTTGTTAACGTCGTGCTTCTACGTTTCATCCAGTCGATTAGACAACAGATAAAACCTATTTATCCGAATTCTTGCGTAAGACAGCAGAGAGCCGATAGAAGCTCAGCAGAATAAAATTATAAATAAAACCCCGAAGCAACTTTTCTTGTCCTCACTGCTGTATCACAAGTTAGATTTTGCTCAGACAGGTAAAGAGACGCCCTGCTGAATTATGCAGAGCAAATAAAATGAGCAATAAGACACCGGAACAGATTTATTTGTTCGTAATGCTTCCTGTATAAGAAGGCAACTTGGCTCAGCCCGCCACACGGGCACACATTGTTCAGATACGTGCTTCCATGCAGGTATTTAATTTGCCACTTTGCTTCTGCATCGCATACGTGCATAAGTGTCCAAGCAATGTAAAAAACGTGGGGTGAAAACTCGAACTAGCGTGTTTTCCTGTGGGTGAAACTTGCCTCTATCGCCAATATTAGAGTCTCGCACAAGGAGCCCTAGCGCCACACACCGCAGAATTGATTCTGCTTCCCCGCACGGGGCACCTTGAGCAATCTTGGTGACGGTACTGGCGATACCGCGGACCCCGAGCCCCCAAACATAAGCTGGATCCAACCGTGGCGATGTGTTTATAGATGGAGGGTTAGAAACACGAACGGTGGCCGTCGGAGCCCAGGTCAAGCTCCGGCGGATGGGCTCCCTGTCTGTTCACCAGGCAGGGAGCTCCGGGACCTCTTTGGCTACCAGGGTAAGGTCAAAAAGAAAGTACCCCCGTCTCCCTGCTTTTATACTATGCTATATGGCATTTTCAACCCCCCCCCCCCAAACGTGATCGGTCCCTGAAAAGGGGCCGCACCGAAGTATCTTTTCCTGCATTGCCATCTTTGATATTTCCTGAACCAGATCATTACTCTCGATTCTTGTCATGGAGTCCCTCAATCCAACCCACCCTCTTGCATCTCAGTCAGTCTTCTTGATCGCAAAATATCTTGAAGCCATAATAGGAAAATCATATAAGTGCAAAAAACAAACGTCTGGAGAACTTCTAATCGAGGTAAATGACAAGCAGCAGTCCACGAAGCTTCTAGCTCAGACTAGACTGGCTGATCTAGATATCAGGGTCACACCCCATCGGAACCTCAACAGCTCGCAAGGTGTGATATCCGAGACGGATCTCTTGAACGAAACGGAGGCGGATCTCCTTGCCGGCTTGAAGGATCAGGGCGTCACTGCCGTGAGACGCATCACTATCCGCAGAGACGACAAGGAGATTCCCACCAAACACATTATCTTGACTTTCGACCGCGCAGTTCTTCCACAATACATAAATGCAGGTTTTATCCGTTGCTCCATCCGTCCCTACATCCCGAACCCGCGGCGAAGTGCCAGCGGTTCGGGCACGGTACAAACTCTTGTCGTGGCCGAATGACGTGTGCAAAATGCGCGTCGCATGACCATCCGAGCGACAACTGTCCATCTGACACCCTCTCTTGTGTAAACTGCGGGGGGGGCCGCATGCAGCCTACTCCCGCAAGTGCAAAAAATTTCAAACTGAGAAAAAGATAATCAACATCAAGGTAACTGAGAACATCACCTTCCCAGAGGCGCGAAAGAGGTTCGCCTCTTTCCCCCTGGGGAGGTACGCCGACGCAGCTCGCCGGGGGGCGGAGCGGCGTCTGGTTTCCACAGGGACCCAGTTCAGCGAGTCTGACCTGGTCCCTCCCCCGCCCCCCCCCCCCCCCCCTGGGTTGCCTCTGGCAACCCAACCCGCCACCACGCCGCTTGCTGAGGCAGCAGCGGTTGTGGTGGCAACCTCTTCCGTCGGGACCGGTGCCGCTCCCGTCCCTGCCTCCCCGTCCTCCAGTGCGTTGGAGAGTGCCATGGACACCACGGGCCCCGCACCGGCTCCCACCGCCACCGCACCGCCCGTGCCACCTCTGGCGCCCCGGACGCCTTCAGCGGTGGCGGCTCAAACGAAGGGCTCCCGAGGGGGGGCCAAGTCCGGGGGGCCCGGTCCGTCGGGCACCCCTCGGACATCCGACGACGAGATGGATGTCGGGCCGTTCCTGCCTGCAACGCAGCGCAAGGAACGCGTCCCGACGCCAAAGCCTCCCGACAAGCCAAAAAAAGGCGAGAGTCACAGCCCCGAAAGACGACACATAAACAAACACACACACTCCAGTAGCTCTCACACTAAATAATGGGAAGAGAAAACATAATTCAATGGAACTGTAGAGGCCTTCTTAAAAATCTTGACGATGTATACGAAATACTGCATGCTAATCAGCCAAGTGTAATGTGTGTTCAGGAAACACATTTGAATTCCAAGCACACAAATTTCTTGAATAGTTACATGGTCTTCAGAAAGGACAGGGATGGCTGCACACACTCTTCTGGCGGTGTGGCCATAATCGTCCGGAAACCCTTAGCATGCCACCCTGTCACTTTAAACACTAACCTTGAGGCTGTAGCAATACGCTTAATAATATTTAATAGGTTGATAACGGTATGCTCCATATACATTCCTCCTGATGTTACACTTTCGAGCTCTGACGTCGAGGCGCTGGTTAACCAGCTGCCCGAACCGTACATTCTAACAGGCGACCTTAATGCTCACAATTCTCTTTGGGGCTCTTCTCGTACGGATGCCCGGGGTCGCCTGATAGAGAGGTTTCTTACATCCTCTGGAGCATGCCTTTTCAACAATAAACAGCCTACATATCATAACATAGGACACAACACATACTCATGTCTTGACTTGGCTATTGGCTCCGCAGTTCTCTTTCCTCTTCTCGAGTGGGGTGTGGGAACTGACCCATATGGACAGTGACCACTTCCCCACCTCACTTACATACATAGGTAAAGGCCCATGCAGTCCATCTTCCCATAATAGGTTCAATGAAACACGAGCTAACTGGAATACATTTACAGAGACATCCAAACTACACCACACATCCATAGGACACCTACACGTTGAAGAATCTGCCCAACTCCTCACGGCGCACATCCTCGACGCCGCCGAAAAGTCCATTCCCCACGCCTCTGGTGCTCCGCGCAACCAGCGGAGGCCGTGGTGGAATGAGGACTGTAGGCGGGCGCGAGAGGCCCAGAACAAGGCGTGGGGTATCCTTCGTCGGTACCCCACGTCGGGAAACCTCCTCTTGTTCAAACGGGCCAAGGCGTTAGGAAAACGTGTGCGCCGTGAGGCAAAACGAGAGAGTTGGCGTACATTCATAACATCAATAAACTCCTACACAGACACACGGAAAGTATGGACACGAATACGCAAACTCAAGGGACAACAAACACACAGCCTGCCTCTGGTCAGCACTACAGGGGACACACTCGAAGACCAGGCTGACACACTCGCACAACACTTCCAACACGTGTCCAGTTCAGCACACTACACGAACACTTTCCTGAAACATAATGCCTGTTGTGAAAAGAAGTCCCTACGCGACAACAAGAAATCACAGACTTCTTACAACTCCCTGTTTTCACTACATGAGCTGAGGGCTGCTCTAAGCACGTGTAAACCCTCAGCTCCAGGCCCAGAAAACATTACATATACAATGATACAACACCTGCACGCAGACACGCTTCTAACACTCTTACACCTATATAACAAGATATGGCTTTCGGGGCACATTCCAAACTCTTGGAAGGAGGCTATAGTTGTAGCTTTCCTGAAGGAGGGAAAGGACCCGTCATCCCCCTCAAGTTACCGTCCTATTGCCCTGACAAGCTGCCTGTGCAAGCTCCTCGAGAAGATGATAAATCGCAGGCTCGTGTACTTCCTTGAGTACAACGGTCTTCTCGAGAGCTGCCAGGCAGGCTTCAGGGTGGGGCGATCGACGAACGATCAACTGTTAGCTCTTGACTCGTACATCAAGGATGTCTTCGCGCACAAGCAGTATTGTTTACCTGTGTTTTCGACCTTGAGAAGGCATACGACACCGCTTGGCGTTATGGGATCCTTAGGGACCTCAAGTCATTCGGTGTTTCGGGTAAGATGTTGAACGCTCTTGTCAGTTACTTGTCAGACAGAACTTTCCGAGTAAGAGTCGGTGGTGCACTGTCAAAGGTTCACGTGCAAGAAAATGGAGTGCCACAAGGTGGCGTGTTGAGCTGCACTCTCTTCATAGTAAAATGAACTCTCTTGGTAAGGCACTGCCACCTACAATCTCTTATTCCATGTATGTAGATGACGTCCAGATATCCTATAAATTATGCAATATGTCAATCTGCGAACGTCAAGTCCAGCTTGGTGTAAAGAAACTTGCCGGCTGGGCAGACAAGAATGGTTTTAAATTGAATCCTGTAAAAAGCTCCTGCGTTGTGTTCTCCAGGAAGCGCGGGGTCCATCTGGACCCAGAACATTACTCTGAATGGCGTGTCGCTTCCTGTGAACAAGGAGCACAAGTTCTTAGGTGTTGTGTTTGATCACAAACTCACATTCATTCCCCACATCAAGGAACTTAAAAATAAATGTCTCAAAACAATGAATTAACTTAAGGTTCTCTCCCACCAATCTACGGTTCCGACAAAGAACTCCTGCTTCGCTTGTATACTGCATTGATTGGGTCTCGTTTAGACTATGGCAGTGTGGTGTATGGGTCGGCGACTAAGACAGCATGCGAATTCTGGACCCAGTGCTACACTTGGGGCTTCGTCTTGCTTCGGGTGCTTTTCGCACTAGCCCTGCCGAGAGTCTTTATGTCGAGTGTGATAAGTGGAGCCTTGAGAACCAACGAACGTACATGGACTTGCTTTATGCTTTTAAAATTTCGTCGCTGAATAATCATCCTTTTATCCTGTCTTTAACGATACATCAACATCTTTGCTCTTTGTAAATCGCCCATCCGTTCCTCTGCCCTTTTCACTTAGAGTGAGAGAGACGAGCCTCGGATCTCAGTGCTTTGTTTTTAGATGTGTACAGGACATCCTTTTCTAACAGTTTACCGCCTTGGCAAGTTCGCCCTGTGTCGTGCGACCTTTCTTTTATGAGACTTGACAAGAATCGTGTACCACGAGCTGCAATACTGCAGCACTTTCTGTCTTTGCAGTTTAAATACACATGTGTAGAATTTTATAGTGACGCTTCTAAAACCTCTAGTATGGTGTCGTGTGCTGGTCATGGTCCAAACTTCAATGCAGCCAGAACCATGAGCGTGCACACAACAATTTTTCAGCAGAAGCGTATGGAGTTTTACTGATTGTACGACACATTCTTGAAAATCAAATTCCCAATTCCATCATCTATACAGATTCTTTGAGTGTTGTCCGCGCGCTGTCATCGCATAAGCCCCCCAAAAACCACATAGTTAATCTTGTATTCAACACTATCATGTCCGTGTATGCACAAAAGCACGAGCTGGTCCTCTGCTGGGTCCCAGGACACGCAGGGATCGCTGGGAATGAGTTGGCAGACGAGAGGGCCGCTGCAGCTGCACTCAGGAGCACTGTAGACATTACAACGATACCCTACACAGACCTCAAGCCTCACATAAGACAACACCTGCGCAGAACATGGCAACACACTGGGACGAACAGACAGACAACAAACTACATGTAATAAAGCCACACTTGGGACGGTACACATCTGACTCACACAACAGACACACGGAAGTCGCCTTGGGTAGGCTGCGGATAGGGCACACCCATGCGACGCACTCGTATCTGCTGACGGGATCTTCTAGACCCCAGTGCAGCAGGTGCGGAGAGGCCCCTATCCGTAGTGCACATACTAATCACATGCAAGGCACTTCACACAACACGACACAAACACTTCAGAGAACTCTACAGACAACATATTCCCCTACATCCATCGTTTTTCCTAGGTGACGAAGCCATTGTTTCTGTGAAACGTGTGTTTGAGTATTTGTCGGACGTGAAGTTTTTAAACCTCATTTCCTATCACGCATCATGAAATCTGGCCCTATACACCAGCCATGCTCATTGTCGTTTTGTGATTTTACTTTTGTTTTTGCTGATTTTACTTAGTGTTTAAGGTATCACCTCTCATATACGACTATTGTTTTGGCGCTCTTTGCCCCAGTTGGCCTTGCGCATAAACATCAAACCATCATCATCAATTGATTCTGCATGGAGTGAATTTTCACACACCTGGCATATACCTCATGCTATACATGCGAATAATCATCCTCCCCGTGCAACGAAAACTATCTGAGGGTGCAAGCGTGGCTTTGCTTACAGGAAATAGCTAGGAACCGTGTGGGTTTTCTCGAGCTCGACAAGTGCGATTTCCTTTTAGGGATACATCTGCCACGCAGCACCGTGTCAGGACTGTACTCATTCTGATTAATTCCTGCACCACACTTGCCAACAAATGAGATCAGAAACCATCCACTACAACAGCCTTTTTCTGATTGTCATAGCTACATATAAAGGCAGTCAACCCTGAGCCAGCAACACAAAACGCACCGCTCGGTTCACTACAGCAAATGAGATCATACATCGATTGTTATAAGGTAGATCCGAAAGCAAACAGAAAGCAATAAGGTAGAATCGGAAAGCAAATGCACTGTGCAAATACGGCCGTGGCCCGCTCGATTTTTGTTTGGCTTGCCATCGCTGGCGGTAGAAGTTTTAGTTTCTATTGTATGTCGACCTCCCAAATTCGTTTTTTCAAATTTGAAAAAAGCGGTTGACCTACAATTGTGTTAACATATAGATCATCACGATAATATTAAAACAAATTACACACTGCTGACCCGCGTGATGCAGCGAAAAATGGCGCTTTGCTTACGTCGCTCGTCCACGTTTCCCCAGCCGGCAGTGTCGACAACACGTCCAGTAATGTTTCCCAGGTTTTTTGGTAGAGTGGCGATGTCGATATTAGGAGGAAAGGATTCCGCAGTCTCCAGAACGGCTATGTCGTTGACGAGACGTCGGCCGTGGCCGAAGCTCTCGCACTTGGGATGTCGAATGGCGCCCTTCACAGCCACGGGCTTCTGGTCTTTTATGTCAGGTGGACCCGTAATAGACGGTGTACACCGGGTGCATTTCCCTGCGGTTTTCAAAAAATATCGGTCGTAAGAATAAGCAAAGGGTGCTGAAACGCGAAATAGTATATTCTATATTAATATATATATATTATATATATATATATATATATATATATATATATTGTCGCCGAAGACAAGAAGCGATGCAGTTGTCTTGAATGAGAAACACGTTATTGGAGCGAACTTGTGCTCCCCTAACAACTCAAAAAAATACAGAGGCGGCGAAGCAGCGGTCAACAAAGTGACTTGCACAGGCGAGTGTCGTCGAATCGAATGCTCCGGCGTCCGCACTGCAGGCTTTTATCTTTCGGCGCGCGTCGGTTCTCGCAACGTCGATTCACATCGAGAACATAGTAGATCCAAGAAGATTATTCTGGGCTGTTCACGTTAGATCGGAATGCTCTCCCTATCACGACAGATAACACATGCGGCACAGAAAGAAAGAATGGAACACGCGCTTCCCTTGGCCCAGAGATAACACAGACCGGCGCAGCCGGGCGGTTAAAAGGCAAAACACAAATAAACAAACCCAATGTATGGTTCGCGGCAATATTATAGGGTGGAGTCATCCGCGCCATATTTGAGTATTTGACAAGGCATTACAATTACAGTCGCTGCGCCGTTACGCCGTTACAGGGAAGTTATTGTGTTTCCACGCACTACACCATCATATCAAATGCCGTCCTGGCTTTCTGACGTATGGAATGTATTCGGGCACAATAATGCCGTTCCTCCATAGAGGTTTCGGCACATGTTTGGGACAACGAATAAATCTCAATATTTCTCACCCCCTGATGGCGAAAGTATAGTTATGGTTTACTCTCTGGATTTTAGGTACTCACCATTGAGAAATCTGTCACAGGGGTTTACGTTGTATCAACCATTTCTAGCCCAGCGATTTCGTTCACGGCACCCCATTATGACTGACCTTTCTTCATCTGTTCAACGCAGCTCAGTATGCTTTGCTGTTGGTCATAGATTGTCATGTGTTTTCTTTGGGTGCTTTCTTTGTCTAACGTATAGGCTTTTCTACTTGTCCAGTGAACCATGTGCAATGCTATGGTGTATGGTACACTTCAAGAGCACACGCAGAATCAGAATACTCCTACAACCACCCTCCTACCGCAGAATACTCCTGCAGGCACGCTTGGTTCGGTGTTATTTCTTGAAGTTCGCTATGCTTAAGACCGGCCTTTTGAAAAAAGGCCGGTCGTAAAAGTCGGTGTGTTTTACTGACAGCAGAACCACACACTTCCAAGAAACCATATCCAACTCACCCCTTAAGTAATTTATAAGCTGTTTTTAAACTAAATTCGCGCATGTTGCTTTTTGAGCGTTTAGTGTTTTTTTATAAGATTGTGACTGGCGCCTTATCAACATTTTATTTCGAGATGAGCGATCGAAATGGTCTGATCTTCGCTGTTGCATTCCAACGGTTGATGGATTGTAACATAGGCCTCAATCATCTTTGTACCTTAGTTTACTAACATTTGGGACGTTCCTTTCCTTCAATTCCAAAAATACAGTAATTCCCCGGATAAGTCGGATTTCACGGGACTGAAGAAAATGTCGAATTACACCAGTGTCCGAATCATCGTGAGTACGGTCGTAACAACTAAAAAACGCTTTAAGAATAATCGAAATGTTTTTGTTTAAAAAGGTCAGTGATTATTGTGTGCTGCGAGGGGGTGATGTGCCATGAAAGCACAATTTTGCGAATTTTCTGGAAGTCATTCAATAGGAGAACGCTGTCAGGCGATATCATGCAAATTTCTTATAGAACGTTCGCAGCATGCACGGCATCCTTGAATGAGTGGATCTGAAGTTCGTCGTAACCACTGGGGTCATCGACCGAAGCTCGGATGCCGAATTCTGAACCTCGGCCACTATGTCACTGTTAGGTGACCTTGCCGGCCACGGCCACATCAGTGTCTATTGCAATGTAGTCGAGAAGGGTACATCAGGCGGTATGATGTTCGCAAAGCGCCCGTCTTCCGCTTCGCCGCTTTCAACATCTACCACATCTGGGTAAGCAGCGTCACCTACGAATTCACTGTGCCTGAAATAGTTGGCGACTCCAACAGATCAAGGTTGTCCAACTGGCCGAAGATGCCGCCCGCGCCCAAGGGCTGCAGCCGGCCATCTGAGGGGGAGGATTCCAGGAAGACTCCACTACCCCTTCATTTTTTCGTCCAGTTTTAGGCAAAATAAAGTTTTTATCATCACCATCACGCGGCGTGTTGTACCACACGTGCGTCGCCGTGTGCATTGCGCTAAGTACAGTTACTTCATACCGCTTGCCTGCCTCCATGCGCATTCCTTGGGGAATTTGCCTTCGGCAGTAGCTCTCCACGTACTGTAAAAATCTTTTATCCACGGGCTCAAGGAATGCGCTGTGTTCGCTGGCAGAAGAATCACCTCGATGTCGTCGAGCACGTACGCTTTTGTGTGCGCGCTGCAATTGTCTCACACGAGCAGCACCTTCCGAGCCTTGACCGAAAAGAGTCCGTCTAGCTGGCGCAACTATGATTGGAATATCTCCGAGGCCATCCATGCCTATTGATGAGAACTATAATCGACGGTAATGTTCGCAAAGCATCTTAGTTTTGCAGACTTTTCTATAGCCAGTGACGCCAGCCACTCTGTTCCAGTCATGTTGGCAACCAGCAAGACTGCCCCAGCTTTTACTGCGCTTCCCCCCAACACACGAGTCGCCTGTGTGCGTGAGGGTTTCAAGAGGCAGGACCTCAAAGAAAGGACCGTCTCGTCAGCATTGAAAATATTGCGCGACTCGTAAATTGAAGGGCTTGCGGAAAGTCAAGGCCACCAATCTGGCACAATGATTTCATAAAAAGTACCTTTTTATGATTTGCTTTCCTAAAAAGTACCTTTTTGTGAAAGCATTGAAAGTTCTGCAACACATGTGGCGAACATGTGTTGCAGAATGCCAGTCTGTCGCTTCTTGAAGAGATTGAACCACCCTTCCGGCGCACATGAATGAGTCAGCGTTTCATTCCGAGTATGCACTTTTCCATTTCCCCGCAGATAAAGGGCCTTTTGAAGGGCAATTGCTCTTCCCGCGAGACCGCTACCCAGCATAGCAGTGCTTCTTCTAGTTTCGGGTGCACTTCCCATTCGAGCCTTTCCTCTTGTCACCATTCGAGTCCCCGTCATATTATTGCACAATCTGGCCTTGGTTTTTTGCCTATACGTGCTCAGCGTGTGGCTGTGGACGTTGAAATTTTCAATCAATTTTTTTCCCGATGCTCCTGGTTGCAGCGCCTTTAGTATTTCTACCATTGCTGCCAGATCCTTTTTATTCGTACGTCGCCCTGCTGAATGGCGTGGGGGAATTCATCGCAGTGTCGCTTGCACATGTGCGAGGCGCGCGGGCATCATGTAATGAATGACACCAAGGTGCTCGACACGAAAGATAGAATAAAAGAGAAATGCCTGGTCGCTGTGGTTGTAGGCTAGACTGATGACTGCAGCAATGGGTAGTCTGCCTTTCTGTTGGTTGTGAACCAGTGTCATGCGTTTTTTTTGTGCCTCCGACAGGTACACAAGCTCGTTCGTATCCCGTTCCAATCTCAAAGTTTCTTATGTGTGCCCTTGATTTCTACGGCGAATCCGAATTAGCTGAAGCGCGGGTGCCTAAGAGTGAGCGTTTGTTTCCCCACTTGAACTCGGTGAGGTGTCCGAAATAACCGAATAACGTTCGAATCTGTCCGAATTAATAAGCTTTTTCGTTCATAGAACAGCGCAGAATTTAGACCGGAACCACACGCCGCGTCCAAATTAACCTGAATTACGGATGAATGGGCGCCGCAAACGGGGTTTTTCTGTAGTGATTTTCCTGCACCCGTGCCATGGCATTTTCCTCGCTTCTCAATGGTGATGTTTTGTCAAACGTGCATTCACTTGAAAGAACATTTGAAGCACTTAAACAAATAGAACACATGTTCAGCAGAGCGAAAAAACGCGTCCGTGTGTTGTATTGCGTTTCCTTGGAATAGTGGAGCCAAACATCCTTGTTCTCTGCGATATTGGCATCTTCTAATGTTTCTCGCATGAAAAATTTTAAGAGGCATTCTTAAAAGGGCAATACACTTTTTTCTAAGTTTGTATTAACAAGCGCGCAACACGCCGCAAATTTCATTGTTCCAGGTATTGCGGCAGGACGTAGAATAACTAGTGGAAAGCGGGACACCCCCAAAAACCTCCCGCCGAGCGGAGAACTTTTATTGAAGCAGGTCAAGCCAAAACATGTTGAAATTTGCAATGCAGTTGTCTGAGAAAACATAAAGTAATCACAAACAAATTCACAGAACGCTTTGGCCTCGCCTTAATTGCAGAGCGCCAAATCTTTTTTGTGCCGTTGGCATCGCATAAAACTTTCATAGCTGTGAAAACTTCCCGCTACTGCTCCGGCGTCATATGGTGGAACTACGAAAGTTTTCGCTCGAGCCGGCTTTCCAGTCCCACTCAACGCCGCCCACAACGCCGTATTTTCTGCAACGCGGACCCTTAACATAGCACGTTAATAGCTTAGGTAGATTTGAAGATAATCCTGGGCATGTATTTCCCTTTATATTGGTTTTTGAACCTAGCGAGTGCTGCCTTTTGCACCGGTTAAAACTAACACATTGTATATACACTGCGATGATAAAATAAGCTCCGCTTTTTTCTCAGCAGTTCACGGGTCAATCTTCATCGTCGTCTTGCATGCTGTTTTATCGCTTCGAAGGAGTCCATTTACAGGTGGTTTCGCTCGGTTTCCCAGGGTAAGAGGAAAAATTGGAGAATGCATCCACTCCCCCGTTAACGGCGCAAGGCCATAAATACTTCTATCGCCCTCTGTTCACGCACCGTGAAAACTGTCTGCTCCTACTTGGACGACATCTGTACTGGCGCCTTACCATTCCCCGGGGGCCGAATTCACAAATTCAGCTAAAGGAACTGCGTTCTTGGAAGAAAACGAGCTTTCCTTTAAAAGTTGAGAAGGACCGAGGCAACGAGGATGAGGCGGTGTATTTTGTTTAATGCAGTTCGGCCCCTGCGCTCGCACGCCTCCGGTTGGAGCAGTGTTTTCAAAATCCCGAAAAACATAGTGGGCGCCACAAGAGGTGCCTTTCTCCCTGTCAATGCCGCCGGCTTTTCTTGTATGGCACGCTTGTTCTCTAACAGTCTTACATAGAAGAGGCCGATTGCTACGTCAAGCAAGCCTTCTTTAAAGAAAGAAAACATATTTTAACACGCCTCAACACTGTTCAAAGTGCCGCTGCGTACCATGTGATTCACGACACAGGTATAACTGTGCACCAAGATTAATAATCAGAAAAAACCGGTGTACAAGATACAAAGAAGTGGCGAACAGACTATCAGTGTTCCTTTCAGTTCATTCACATGCGAGGGAGATTTTTTAGTTGTCGAACCTCCTCTTTAACAGAACCATTTCCTTTGGTCAGTCACTGATGGGGTTGCTATGGGCACGGTCTCCAAGAAAACTAACAAGAACCCCTGCTCTTACGTTTCTCAGTGCTGCGTTTTCCCAGTTGTCTAGTCCTAGCGCAAGCTCACATAGAGTTCCATGTATTAAAATCTTCACTATTACGCAGCGGCTCAGGGTACGTTCCGGAACAATTCGTCACAATCTCACACTCCGAACCCGGCCCGGTCCAAATGTGTGGCCACTATTTTGATGTTTAACGGGAATTGCCAGGCTTGGCTACGGAACTGACTGCATGAAGTAGCACGCGGGTGCGATTCGTCACCACTAGATTACCATATTTTACACTATGCTATCACTATCATCACTGCGTTTACAACAAAAATTTCACTTCGGAAGGCCGGAAGTTCGTGTTTTTGGTATAACAGCAGCACCTCAAAAACACCACACGCGTTCATCGTCATCGTGCGCTTTAGGCTTTGAGAACACCGTTGAACGTGCGCCCGCGAATTTTGTCGCGCCTTAAGGTCGTCGTAAAAACGGGAGGCGCTTTTCGTCAGGAAAAGCTTGACGTAATAAATGCAGTAAACAGGCAGCCAGCGCGGAACAGGGTCGACGTCGCTACGGACCTTCCAGTGCCACGCGTGGGGTTTTCCAGCGATCGCAAAAAGCGGCAATCCATTTTCTCGAGATTTTCAACGTTCGAAAGCCAACGTTTCATACATACATCGTTGCAAGTCAAAGCTACACTGTTTTCGTTCATTATCAAAGGTTTTATCACTGCTGGATTTTCCCGGTTGTTAAGTGTTGTTTTCCTTGTCCGGTGAAAAACGTATGAACAGGGTTCCACTGTACCTGTCACGTCTTTATGAGTGAAGTGTCGCATGAGTGAAGTGTTTTTAATATTTACTTTCGTGTCCGTTCTAATGAAAATTTCGGTCAGTGCTGTTGCCTGCATAAATGCTTCTTTTGTCTTGCACTTTATTCTACGGGAAAGTTTAGAGAAGATGCCTTACTTCAGCCAGATGCAGCGGGCGGCCGTCAGTACGTGCTTCTTGCTCACCACCGTTCCAGCGCACACGAGGCCAGGGTGCCCGGGCCACAAACGTTTCATCCAATCTTTTACAGACTACAGACAGACGGAAAAAAAGAAAAATGAGCACTATCTACTCTACGCACAATTACTGAAGGTCGTCGCTTCTCCCCCGCACAAAACTTGACTCAGGGTATGTAGTTTGCTCTTCCCCTAATATTTGCTAGGACAATGTTCTGTGAATCGCCGTTCACATTAGGCACGCTAGCTCAAAAGGTTAAACATAACACTTACAAAGAGGAAGTTAAGTGGCTGGTTGTTGAGCTTTATTAACGGCGACGAGTTACATAATCTAATTAGGGCGTATGATTGGCTGACAAAGAATGTATTTCATTCTCGTGGGCCAATGTATTCAACAGAGTGGGTCACGGAACAAAAGAACAAAGCGTGTTTAGGCCAGAGTAGAAATTAAGAAGAAGAAATAGGTGTGGGCAAGGCATCTAATGCGAAGGGAAGATAACCGTTGGTCATTAAGGGTAACAGAGTGGATCCCTACAGAAGGCATGGCGTGGCTCATGGCGGCCGAAATTTAGATGGGCAGATGAGAAAAAGAAGTTTGCGCGGATACATTGGTCGCAGTTAGCACAGGACCGCGATAATTGGAGAGGCCTTTGCCCTGCAGTGCGCGTGGGCAGGCTGTGGTACTCATGGTAATGTTGACTGTATTAACCACAAATGTATTTAACATTTATTTGTTATTTTCCAGCTTCTTACCCAAGAATGTTATCAAGTCACCTTAAAGAAGCGTGCCATTTTGCCAGACAAATAGTACGAACATGTAGGCGCTACCAATCTGTTCCCGTAGTTCTTGCAGGTTTCCGGTAGCAGATTTCGTACACGTTTAACAATTTAACGGGATATTGTTTGGTTATTAGAAGTAGTTGTCTAGGTTGTAGCCAAAAATCATTTTTCACATGTTGTTTTCCATTCTGTATAATATGATTATGTGTTTTTTTTTGTATAAGATGATAGTAGGGAGAATGCGCTTTATGAAGGCGAAGTATTTACTTACAGGATGATCCGGACAAGCGTCGTCGTAGTTTTTTGTGTAAGAAGACTCGTTTGAAAATGTTATCGTAATTCGTACCTGAAAAATGTATAGTTCAGAGATCACGTGTCTTGATGTACTCTGGAACACAATTACGGCGCAGCACTTGATCACCCACAACATTCGTTGTGAACTGTCCTAGTTTCGGATTTACTTTCGTCTATTTCAAAGCGCCGGCTCGTAGAATACTAGCAAAGAAGCATCAGGTTCAGTCGCTATTTCTGCAACTTTAGACACCAGTGATATTGCTACGTTTATGCCTTTCTGTAACCGAAGGATTGACTCCGCTGTTATGTATCATAAATAGCCTCATTCTTCTGGTCTGCTCTGAAAGTAACAAGGCACAAGCAATGTGGTTCTTTTGCGGCATTGTAGCTGGCAAATTTTTTGGCGAATGAATATGTCTGTCCGTGCTTACAACAAAGTTCACGCTTTTGAACTTTCATGGAGAATTCTGAAATTACCGCCACGGATCTGAGACGTATGTTTTTTACGAATTTTATTTCAATGACATATCGATTCCATATTACTCGCTTGTTGACTGCGAGATTTTGTAGTCAAGAGTTCTTTTCTCTGATCATGGTGTAGAAGATTTCCCAGTAATCCTACAGGTACACGTATTTCAGGTTGAAACATGAATACGGAATGGCGGGCCTTAGCGACTGAGGTCCGGAATACTGTCCGTGATCCGATAACCTTCATAGATAGTGCGGTTCAGATCCTATTTATGCATGCAGGTTTCATTACGGCACGCGTTTATGTAGTATTGTGAAGGTAATAAATGTTGGAGACTGGCGTTATGTTGTTAAAACGTAAGCTAATTTGCATCTGCTCCAAAAATTTCGTGTGTCAACGGGGTCTACCCTCTCTGCCTCAAAGGAGTACCGACGCAAAATTTCAACGCAAAAAAGATCACGTAGAAAGCTTCCTTTATAGATGCAGATGTATCCCTGGAAATCTCAACCGTTAGCGTTTACTATAACATAATATAAATCAGTTTTAACCTTTGCACAAAATACAATGTCAGAACGGACACCCTTTCGACATCGCCATAACCCTGACGTGTTTAGCGCCTTATCCGAAACTGCCGATATCAGGGCCCGTGACGTAGCCAACACGCTGGCTGCTGTTGGCGCGCTCTGCTCCGCCTGGTGCATCACGTCACAGTTTTCCGACACAGATCATACTGCCCACGCACGTGAAACCATGGCTAATCTGAACGCGCCCCGCGCCCCCCTTCAGACCGGCTATGGTGCGGCGAGAACAATGATGTCATGAGCGCTATCCGGTCATGGCTTCCGCCTCGGTATTTGTCTAGTCAAACCGGACACGAATAAACGTTGATATAAGTAATTCATTGTTAATACGAGCTCGGATATTTAGAAATGTCGGGTATGTCGAAACTTTTTCTCGCCGTACATTTACCTCCCAAATGTGTTGTGTATTTGCCCCTCTTTATCTCGAAACGTTTTTTGCGGGGGACGAAGAATATCTCAAAATATTGACAGAGGACGCAAGGCAAATTCTGCATTAGGTAGCGGATAAAGTCTCCGTTAGAGCACTTAGCTCCCACTACGCCCAGAACACTGTCGTGAGCGGCAAATTTACAGGAAGTACGCGCTGTACGAGGCCGATGTCCCGTTACCGGAATGCTCTGCAAAACCTACATCATTTAGATTGTTGTGCACGGCGAGTCTAGTCAAGCAGACGAAGACGAGCCTCCAGAAGTTCCTGCAACGGCAGAAACAACACTCGCTGCACCTGCTTCGCGAAAAGTTAGAATGTAGCGGTGGTGACCAGCAATGGATGCGATGCCTTGAGCAGCTCGAGAATGCTTTTCTGGGACCAGTTGCAAACGCGAACAAGCCAGCATTAAGCACTTATGTCTTCTGCGATAATAAAACTTTGTTTTTTTTTCTGCAAATTATTTCCCCTGTTGTAAGAAAGCTCCCCTTACAGCGCAACTTTTGTTACCAGTCTAGCTCTTTTGTGACCTGGCACGAGTTTTTGGCATTTCGCTTAACACAAAGTTCCGCTTAAAATGAAGTTTTCAGCGGAATTTACGAATTCGAGTTAACGAGGCATTACTGTATCTAATTATTAACGCTGCGATCGATGATCTTATGTGCCATTCTATGATTGCTGTGCTGGTAAGCACCCACAGCAGCGAAAACAAAACGTGACCAAAGTATTTTGTGTCCGTACTCCCTTAAAGGGGTCGTGAAGAGATTTTCAAAAAACTGTGTTGTGTGTGCGCTTATAACCGTGGAACCTTGATAAACAGACAATGCATACCCGTTTGTCATCCAATATCGGCAAATAGGTAAATAAATGCAAGTTACGGTTTCACCGTGGCTTTCCTCCTCAACTCGTGAAGTGACGTTTCAGTAAGTCAGTAAGAAGCCAATCATAGTTCTCCCTCGTCTGCACAATATGTCGGCATAGAGCGGGCGTGCAAAGGGTCAGATAAAACTACAACATCGGCGCCATGGTTGAAATTCGCCCTGCAACTGAACGGGAGAGGTCTGATCTCTGATACGACTGATCAACATGGTGTCGAACTTTCAGTTAACAACACGGGCGAGTGGTGCAGGCAGAAGTAACCACGTTTAATCTAAACTGGTCATTCGTAAACTGTTACGCTGCTTTCCACGAGTCTAAACTGTCGTTTTGCTAGCCGCTATTCTTGCACAAGTTTGCCGACGTCTGTCTCACGTAGCCTGTAATGTGAGTTGCGCGAAACGTGAAACTTCTGACCTGACGAGATGCATGACCGAACGCGTAAAATGAGAGTTATTGCATAAGCATGTTTATCGAAGGAACTTCGAATAGTCGCAACCTAAACCAATCCATCAGTTATTCATCAAGCGCAAAATAACTAGTGAGAAGCAGCGATACAGCGCCGAGGTCCCAACGTCACGCAGTTAGAGGATTGCTTTCCTGTTTCCTGCAATAAACAATGCTTTTAACGCTGTTTTGTTGATTGTATACGCTCCGCTTTGGCTTACCGCAGAAGCGCTCAACAGTAAGTTGAAGGTTTAAAGCTCTGGGTTGATCAGAATTTATGAAAACACGACAGACTTCTGGGCTACAAATGCGAAGAGGCTTTTAAGCAGCAGTTTTTCGCCGCGCGCACTTCTCAGGTCGATAGTGTAGTGGATAAAGTGTCAGACTAGGCTGGCCTAACCTTAGGCTGGCCAGCAGGCCGCGAGTTCGAATGCGCACGGGGCACCTTTTTTTTCTGCTTGAGCGGTCTTGGCCATTTCATACAAAAAAGATAATAATCCGAAGAGAATTCGGAAAAAGAACGTGAGATTCGGCAGGGAAATTGGCTGCAAACTGTACAAAACACCCAGTGGGTATGAGTCCTGCTGCAATGGTTGCCAGACAACTGAAGCTGTCACGGCACCGCTCACGGGGATAGAAACTGTTTTTTTGTAACGAATTAAAGGATGCATTATTTTTCAAATATCGGGTTTGCAGCTGTGCAGAACATTATACACAAACAACATTGAACCACGTTGAACTCCCGAATGTACTGACGCTGACGTCATTCTAGTTGCGCTGCCGACCGACGGTTGCCGCATGGTCGCTTGCGATGCGTCTCAAAACAAGAATTTCAACGGCGCCTCCTAAATTCTAGAAGCAATGAATTGTGAAAATATTTGGGATTTGTATTCTTAAAAGTTCGTTCAAGCAGACAAAATTAGGCAAAGTCAATGCATTTTCTCTTCACGACCCCTTTAAGCTAGTAAAAAACCCAGTATCGATTTTATATTACTCGCGTGTTGACTGCGAGATTTTGTAGTCAAGAGTTCTTTTCTCTGATCACGGTGTAGAAGATTTCCCAGTCATCCTACAGGTACACGCATTTCAGGTTGAAACATGAATACGCAATGGCGGACCTGAGCGACTGAGGTCCGGAATATTGTCCGCGATCCGATAACCTTCAAATGTTAGTGGGGTTTAGGTCCTATTTATGCGTGCAGGTTTCATTACGGCACGCGTTTATGTAGTATTGTGAAGGTAACAAATGTTGGAGAGTGGCGTTATCTTGTTAACACTTAAGCTAACTTGCATCTGCTCCCGAAATTTTGTGTATCAACCGGGTCTACCCTCTATGCCTCAAAGGAGTACCGACGCAAAATTTCAACGCAAGAAAGATTATGTAGAAAGCTTCCTTTAGAGATGCAGATGTATCTTTGGAAATCTCAACCGTAAGCGTTCAGTATAACATAATATAAATCAGTTTTAATCTTTGCACGAAATTAAACGACAGAACGGACACCCTTTCGACATCGCCATAACCATGACGTGTTTAGCGCCTTATCCGAAACTGCTGACATCAGGGCCCGTGACGTAGCCAACACGCTGGCTGCTGTTGGCGCGCTCTGCTCCGCCTAGTGCATCACGTCACAGTTTTCGGACACACATCATACTGCCCACGCACGTGAAACCATGGCTAATCTGAACGCGCACGCGCCCCCCTTCAGACCGGCTATGTGCGGCGAGAACAATGATGTCATGAGCGCTATCCGGTCATGGCTTCCACCACGGTATTAGTCTAGTCAAACCGGACACGAATAAACGTTGATATAAGTAATCCATCGTTAATAGGAGCTCGGATATCTCGAAATATGGGTTATGTCAAACCTTTTTCTCGCCGTACATTTACCTCCCAAATGTGCTGTGTATTTGCCCCCCTTTATCTCGAAACGTTTTTTGCGGGGGACGAAGAATATCTCGAAATATTGACAGAGGACAGAAGGCAAGTTCTGCATTAGGAAGCGGATAAGGTCTCCGTTAGAACACTTAGCTACCAGTACGCCCAGAACACTGTCGTGAGCGGCAAATTTACAGGAAGTACGCCCTGTACGAGGCCGATGTCCGGATACCGGAATGCTCTGCGAAACCTACATCATTTAGATTGTTGTGCACGGCTAGTCTAGTCAAGCAGACGAAGACGAGCCTCCAGAAGTTCCTGCAACGGCAGAAACAACACTCGCTGCACCTGCTTCGCGAAAAGTTAAAATGTAGCGGTGGCGACCAGCAATAAATGCGATGCCTTCAGCAGCTCGCGAATACTTTTCTGGGACCAGTTGCAAACGCAAACAAGCCAGCATCAAGCACTTATGTCTTCTGAAATATTAAAACTTTGTTTTTTTCTGCGAATTATTTCCCCTGTCTTAAGAAAGCTCCCCTTTACAGCGCAGCGTTTGTTACCAGTCTAGCTCTTTTGTGACCTACCCACAAGTTTTTGGCATTTGGCTTAACACAACGGTCCGCTTAAAACGAAGTTTTAAGCGGAATTTACGAATTCGAGTTAACGAAGCATTACTGTATATAATTATTAACGCTGCGATCGATGATCTGATGTGCCATTTTATGATTGCTGCGCTGGTAAGCACCCACAGCAGCGAAAAACAAAACGTAACAAAAGAATTTTGTGTCCGTACTCCTTAAGCTAGTAAAAAACCCAGCAGTACAATCTATACGGAAAAAATAGCTTTCTACCAGTCTTATGTTGTGGTCATACTTACAACGAACTGGTACATCGAACTTGAAACATTATCACCAAAGACCATTCGTTTTTGAATATGATGAAGTGGAACTGAAATGAAAAAGCAAACACGTAAATATTTGCACAGCAATACGATAGTGTAGTGAAAAAGTACTGTCACAAAAATAACGTTTTTCAACTGAAAGTCACGGTCCTTCCACCCCGGGTAAAGGGAAATGCACGAAGTGCCACCTTCGCCAGAATTTGCTATGTTGGGGTTTAGCTATATTGGGCATATGCTATATATTGAATTGTAGGGACAGTGGCTCGATCTTTACGTCACAGACTAAGGAAGCACACGATTGGTGGGTATAGAAAGAAACGCTTTATTATAGCTCGGCTAAGCGAATCACAGAGCAGGCTCTAGTGCGCCCTACAGGTGACCGCCGAGGATCGCGTGGAATTTTGAAATGGCAGAGAGGACATGGACGCCGCGCGCGGCTAAGTATATAATGCGACTCGTGAAAAGGGCGGCAGCGCTGGAATGTGTATGAAGTGGGGCTGACACCATACTCCCTCCGTAATGGTCCACGCTTCACTGTGCAACGCAAATAGCAAAAGGCAGCTTAGATAGTCCGCTCACAGTTGGCTTCACCTCTGCGCAAAACCGCATCGTTGAGAAGCAACTTTTCCAGGGGAAATATCAGCCGATTTATGGGAAAACATATAATTCCCAAGGACTTTTTACAATTTTTTGTTAATTTTTTCTTTGGCTTGAGAGAAAACGCTGTTGAGTAAATTGTTGCCGCCGGCACGGAGACCCTGGGACCCTACCCATGTACACGTTCCGTTCTTAAAAGCTCCCCGCTGTGACCCACACATTAGGAGCACACCACACGCCAGATACCTCCTGCCTGCGCGCCTATTAGCTTTCCTCTTGTTGGCGACAATACAGGAGGGAAATGACCGTTACGTAATGGGTTCACCGCCCAGGCCAAGTGTACATGCGGATAAGACACCAAAGTGGAGCGCATCATCGAAAAAAGATGATGATGAAATAAACTTTATTGGACACCAGGTGCTGATGTTAGGGCACTTGCCCGGTGGGAGGCTTCCTTAGTCAGGGATGCCTTGGGCTATGCTGGCCATCCGTGCCCTCTCCACCAATCGTCGCTGGTGTGGAAGGTCGGAGCTGGTCAGCAGCTCCACCCACTGCTCATAGGTAGGGTTGGGGTTAGGGGTGAGGGAAGGGGACCTTTCGAAGGATCTCTTTCGAAAAAAGAAACTAAAATATTTAGATCCCTGCAATAAGGAGCCAGTTCCAACGTTGTGGATACAAGCTCTGATACATGAGCAAGCAGCTTAAATGGCCATCGCTGCCGCGCACCTTTTCCCTGTATACAACAGATAACAACACACGAACTGTAAAATGCTTTAGTACAGGTGTTTACAGTCCCTGTTATAATTAATGTTCAGAAAAAAATGGGATGAAGTTAAGATGAGCCATTCACAGAAGATCTTCGGAAAGCAGAATGCATGCCTGCTTTTATAAATAGTGTTCCATTACGCTACAGCGGTACGTGGGACTCTATCGTTCCTAGACACTGCGATAGGATTCAGAATAAGAGCACAGGATTTTAGACTACACAGAAATTTCTTTTGCGTGAACCTCATGGTTCTCGTTTTCGAAGTAGTTGATTGATGGTTGTATGGGCCTGATGGAGTCAGTTAGTCGGGTCTAAAACATCTGGGCAGCAAGGTGCTCAGCATTTGCGCAGTATAATAAGACACCGTGGCGAACAGGCTGTGTTATTGCTATCTGGAGCATTTCCCGCCTGGTACCACTTCCGATGATGGTTGAACGTTGATGCCACAAGGGAAACTGGGGCAAAGAGCGCAAAAACAGTAGTTATATATGCGAGGTGAAAACGTAAACAGGAAAACGTAAATAAGGCCAGATTGTGATTATGCATGATGTGAAATTAGGTCTAAAAATTTCACTTCTGCGAAATATTAGAAACGGGCTTGAGAGAAAACGTAGGATCATCAGAGAGGAAAAGCGCTAGGTGTAGGGGAATGTGTTGTCTGTAAAGTTGGGGGAACTGGTTTTGTCGTGTTGTGTCGTGTGCTTTGCATTGGAGTAGTACATGTATTACGCATAGGCCCTCTCCACACCTGGCACACAGGAGTCTTGGAGATCCCGCGAGCAGGTGGGAGTGGGTTAAATCTGTGTGGGGTATTTGTAACCTATATAAGGTACCTTCAGTGCGTCTGGTGTTCTGTGAGGGGTGTATGTTCCTAAGAGTGGCTTTATTATGTGTAGTTTGTGGTCTGTGTGTTCATTCCAGTCTGTTGGCCATGTTTTGCGAAGTTGTTGTCTGATGTGTGGCTTGACGTCAGTTTAGGATTACTGTTGTTATGTCCAGTGTATTTGTAAGTGCAGGAGCAGCGGCTATCTGATCCGTGCTTTCGTTCCCGGTGATCCAACTCTGACCTGGAACCCAAAACACGGTCAACTCGAGATTTAACGCATACGCTGACATAATAGTTTTATATACTACATTAGTAACATGGGTCTTACAAGACTTGTTGGATGATAATCCATGTACAACACTCTGAGAATCCGTGAAAAAGTTAGACTTTGTTAGACTATGTGATTTAAGGCAAGCAAAACTGCATAGGCTTCCGCCGTAACAATGCTGCTTTTCGAGTTCAGGGTCTTACAGGCCCTAAAATCGGGTTCGTTTGTGGTATATCATGCGGGTAGGAGATTTTTTAATGCATCACTAAGAAATTCTGCACACTTGTATATCTCTCGCAGAAACAAGAAAAGCTGTGGAATTACAGTTCTTGGCACTCGCTTTCTATCCATAGCTACAAACTAAAAGTCACACGGCACGGCGCGAAGCTCCCTTGGAGGTAAGAAGTCAGAAGAGATGATTTGCAAGTGTCTGAAAAGGCCACAGCAAGTTTAGATGCTTCATCTCTTACTCGCTGTGAGAACGGAGCAGGATTAAATGGACAGTTTAAAAGAAGTTGGGGAGTGGTTGTATCAGATATGACAGGTATAAAACGACGGCGGGTCAATGATGAAACGTTAAACACGTATAAAAGGTCCACGTATGTTCGCTTGTGATATAAAGACCATTTGCACACTCGACATATAGGCTCTGTGCAGGGCTAGTGCGGAATGCACCCGAAGCAAGGGGTAGCCCCAAGTGCAGCGCTGGGGGCAGCATTTTCAGTGCAGTTTTTTTCTGACCCATAGACCACACTCCCACAATCCATGCGAGACCCCACTAAGCGGGTAAAAACTCATAGGAGTAGCGTTTGTCCGCACCACAAGACTGGTGGCACAAGGCCGTCAGGATGTCCATTGTTTTAAGGCATTTTTGTTCAAGTCGTTTGATGTGAGGTATAAATGTGAGTTTCTCGTCCAACACTACCCCTAAAAACTTGTATTGCTTTTTTACAGGAATCGCATCACCACTGAGTTTGTTTGTATCTGCGTGGATCCCACGCCTATTCTAAAATACGACGCAGAGGTATCCTTTTGCTAGTTTCATCATTGCAAATCAGTGCCGAAAACACACAGCCCAAAAAAGGAACCAGAATTAGACAGGACAGCGCTGCAAACTTCTCGTTCCTTTTTTGTGCTGTGTTTTTTCCGCGCTGGTCTTCAACGATGAACGTTCACCAACTCTCCCAAATCACAGTCCTCTTGAACCATTTGCGGGATTTAAGTTTAAACCCATTTTGATCAGCCCAGCGAGCACGACTAACACCAGCTGGACTTGGCGCTCGCAGACGGACAGATTGCAGGACTTGAAAGATATCGGGTCCGTTTGTGGCATATCATGCGGGTAGGAGAGTTTTTAATGCACCACTAAAAAATTCTGCACACTTGTATATCTCTCGCAGAAACAAGAAGGGCTGTGGGATTACAGTTCTTGGCACTGATTTTCTATCCATAGCTACAAACGAAAAAAATTTGGCCTTGCAATTTTGTTTGGGACGAAAGGAATCTTTTAATATGATTCTAAGACCACAAGTTTGTCATTGGTGGATCGCCCCACCTTGAAGCCTGCCTGGCAGGTCTCAAGAACACTGTTGTACTCCAAAAAGTACACGCGTTTTCTGTTAATACTCTTTTAAAGAAGCTACCACAGGCAGCGATGGGGCGATACCTTGCAGGTAAGGTTGGGCCTTTCCCCTCTTTAAGAACGGCTACTTCGATAGGACGATAGCTTGCAGGCAAGGTCGGGTCCTTCCCCCCTTTGAGAAAGGCTACTACTATCGCTTCCCTCCAAGATATCAGAAGGCGCCCCGAAAGCCAAATCTAGTTCTACAAGTGAAGAAGTGTTTCAATTGTGTTTGGGTGTAGATGTGGTATCATTGTGTATGTAGCGTTGTCTACACCCGCAGCTCAAGGCTTACACGTGCTCCCGGCAGCCCTTACCTTATGAACTGTAAATTCACAGTTGTAAGTAGATTTTGACTTGTTATTGCCACTGAGGCAGCAGTTGCCAGAGCAGCACCCCTTTACATAAGCGGAAGTCCTGTTCGGCGGTGGGTAATTTTTTTCGAATGCCGCCCAGCCTTCCAACTACTAAATAAGCCGCCTGATTGTCGCAACAACTTGTCTGAGATTCAATGAAATATTCACAAGTGCGGTGTGAGAAGGACATGAAATTTGCTCTTCAGTTGCTACCTACTCATTCTGATAAACGGGCAACACCGTCTCGGATGCGGCCACGAAGAAGCCCATGACCTAAACTACACCGTTGCATGCCCGTTTTCTAACAAGGACACCAAAGCAGCTGCATTTTACCTGGAATGGAAACTCCAGCTGCCGGCTAGGAAGGATCCTCTGAGACGGTATGCGCCTCTCTATGTGGTAGACCCCCAGAGCGGTTTTCTGCATCCGCGATGTCTGCCCAAGCACAATGAAGGCGTGCTACACTCGCTGCGACTTAGCTTTGCCTACACACGAAGCTTCTCGTTTAAGCTAGGCTGGGTAAAAAACACTACTGAAAACAATAGGCACATTTTATGCCGATGCACGCGATATAGATATGCTAGACAACGCGCAACAGTATCGAAGGCACTTGTTCCACTCCGACGTGGAAGTGCTCTCGAACTTTCACACTTCCTTGGACCCGGCAAAATCATGGTGAGGCAGTGCTGAAGACAAAAACTGTTTACTTTTCTTGCGTAAACAGGGCTGGAAAAATTCGGTGAACACTCTGATCCAAATACATTAAACATTAGTGTACATGTCCCTTTTTTTCTTTTTTCTTCAATTCTTCCTCTTTTCTCTCCCTATTTCCCCCTTTCACCTACCTGCATTCACCCCCATCTGGAGCAGGAAGCCCCACCGTTAGTGTGGCTGCCCTCTTCAGCTTTCATGAAAGTGTTTTTTCTCTCTCTGTGTTTCATCAAGCACAAAGTTTAAAAACCGCTGCCAAATACACCACTGCTGAAATGTGCTTGTCTCCTGAAGTATCGCTTAGCTATACTGCAGCAACCTATCGGGTATGCTGCGGCTAGGCCTGAATTTTCGCTCTGAGGTTTTACGACGCCACCAGGTACGCATGTTGTCACGAATGACACTTGGGACTTCAAATGATGAAGGCTATGAGGAGGTTATCAGAAGAAACTCATTAACGGTTGTCGGCGGATGGTGAACGACCCTTCCAAAGATGTCGCTCGTCACGCCTCTCATAATGACCCGCACCTTCACTTCCTCGGTGGCCAGCGGATCCGCTCCTGTGACCAACCGGAGAATGTCTTCCACGAAGTCCGTCGCGCTTTAGTTAGTCCCTTGTGTCCGAGTCTTCAAGAGACCTCTAGCCCTTTGACGCCGAAAGCGGTTAGCGAAGGATCCCCAAAGGCCCGCCTTGCAGGACTGCCATGACGTGAGAGTCGCCTCGTGGTTGACGAACCAGTTGCGAGGTGTTCCCTTCAAAGAGAAGTAGAAGCTCTTGCAGCAGTGGTCTGCCGTCCAACCATTGTGGCGAGCTACACGCTCGTACTGCTCAATACAAGTCTCATCGAAGGCGCCGCCATGGAACGAGGCAGGAGTACAGGGCGCGACAGGCCAATGGATAATCGGAGACTCGAACACTTCAGTTTGTTGCGACTTCGACGTCACGCAAACTGTACGTGTCACCTGTGGTCCTTTTGGGATACGTGGTCAGCTGCCCGAATTCTGGTGCTTGGCCTTGGAGGCGTCGAAGGTTCGCTGGCACTGGATTGGTATCGGTCTGGGCTGACGGGGCCTTTAGGGGGTAATCAGAATGAATGGGGCGTACCCCGGCTCCTCCACAACAAATTCTCACGAATGACGCTTAGGACTTCGAAAGATGAAGGCTATAAGGAGGTTTATTCGCTCTAAACTCGAAGGTTCAGCCCGGAAGCCGTGAGGACTACCGCTTTCTCGAGCGTTCTCGTCTTCTCTCACTTGCTCGTGATGACAGTAGCGGCAATATTGAGGCTCAAGGGGCACAGTGGGTATTTCCCCCGCTAAAACCGGTTGACGACGACTGCCATCTGAGGGCGACTCTAGCGCCCAACGCCTTATAATAAGGGCTAACGCTAGGCAGACTTCAAGTTGACCTTACGGCGTACTGAACAACGTCATACGCAATGTGCTTCGAAAGGTGGGCTCCGGGTTACTCCTTATCCTAGCAACGGGCCGTCCAATGCCGGCATTGCCACTTTCTATGCGGAGCATCAACCTTCGCACCAGTGTGTTCTAACCGGGAAAGTACGGGATGCTTTACGGCGGAGTATTAACGCAAATCCCAATGCGAATGCAAAACCGATATGTATTCAAGTACACTACGAAGGTCCTATCCTAAAGCCAGAACTCCCCTTACGTGCTCGTTATAATTTAGTCCAAGAAAAGACAGTGAGTGTTTTCCTAAGAAAGCCGTCAAATGCACTAAATATGAAAATAAACCGAGCTGTTTTCGAACTAAAACACTAAAAAAAGCTGCGATTTCCCGCATAGTTCACTGATAGTTGAGTAATTTTTCAGCCATCTTTAACGTGGACATGCGCCTGTTGTTCACATTGGAAAAGCAATAACTTGTTTTGTTTCGTTTACTGGCACCGTCGGGAACTCAAGGTACTACCAACAGAACTGGTTAGTGTTCAATATCAGGAGAAGGAATTAGGTAACAAAGAATGCTTCACGAGTTGGTGGGGTGTATAGTGAAATGATAAGAATGAGGTGGAGTGCATTCGGTAGGCATTCTCAGAAAATGGATGGCAGTCCATTGTCCCTGAAAAAGGAAGTGTGACACCGCATCTTACCGGTACTCATCTACGGGGCAGAAATTTGGAGGCTCACTAAGAGAGTTCAACTTTAGTTGAGGACGACTCAGTGAGCAATGGGACGGAATATGCTAGTTGTAACATTAAGGGACAAGAAGAAAGCGGAGTGGGTCAAGGAACAAACGTGTTATGGACATATTAGTAGAAAGTAAGAAGAAGAAATGGGCGTGGGCAGGGCACGTTATGCAAAGGCAAGCTGACCGTTGGTCACTAAGGATAACAGAGTGGATCCCTAGAGAAGGCAAGCGTGGCAGGGGGCGGCCGAAAGTTAGATGGGCAGATGAGATCAAGAAATTTGCGGGAATAAATTGGTCGCATTTATCACAGGAACGCGATAATTGGAGAATTATGGGAAAGGGTTTACCCATTATCCGCTGCAGTGGGTGTAGATAGGCTGGTGGTGATGGGGATGGTGAAATGAAGCACGAAATGGAGGAGCGATGACCGGGAGGAACAAATACAACAGGATGAACCGCTACTTATCAACAGTTGAAGTGGCGCTCGGTCCTGTTGCATTTGTTCCTCCTGGAGGAATTAGGGTTTGCTTGGTACATAATGGAAAATGGTCGAGCCTTTCGCTCGCGTGTCGGCGTCCTCCTGGGGAAGTGAGCGACCCCTGGCATTTTTCTTCACTTATATTGATGGTGCTGCTGAGTACATGATGATGATAATGGCGGCATTCCTTGGTAAATGACACGTACCGAAGAAGAGGATCGGCCACAATTTGCGGGTAACGTACGGGATAAGAGAGGACCCCGGCTACCTTCGCAAGAGACAGCGCTACTCGCCGTAAACTATCCCCAACGGAATCCGAAGGGTGGCGAACTGGTTCGGGTGCTCAATTGTGGTAGACAGATTCCGGCTATGGAAAGCAGGTCTTTATTGCCTGGAAAATACAGCACATGTACCAGACCACATGAATGTCGCTCGTGGGAAGACGACTCCGTTCGCTCGCTCAAGCCGCTGGTACTCAGACTCCGATATCTCTCGTTTCAGCCCCAGGGAGGGGGCTCCCCTTGCGACCGATCCCGCCCAAATCTCCAAGCAACTATACTTGGAGATTTGGAGACTGCAGGCGGAACGCTCCCGCGGGCCGCTCGTCGGCTCAGGGGGAGAGGAGGTCTCTTCAGGCAGTCGGGGAGAGGGTGGTGTGACAGAAGGTGATGATGATGATGATTGCTGGTGGTATCGCTTTTCTAGCGGGGTAATGACGAGACACTTGGGAAGCAGTGGTTGCACCTGTGTGAACGGGAAAAACCTTGCTGTGCACTTTCTTAAGGATACCAGCAACCGCTTCCTGCCGGCCAGCTGGGATCCGCGTCAAGGACGACACGTGGAGCATTGAACATGGCGTCACGGCGATCGCTTCGCTTTACTTGACCCCTACAGGCTGAACCGGTGTTCAAATGGAGCTGTTAGCTGCTGCGTCTTTATGCTTGGGCAGCAGTGGTTGCGGCTGAGTGCACAGGAATAAGTTTGCTGCGCACTTTCTTCAGGTTGGTTAGAAGAAGTATATTTTGTTTCGTTCAGAATACTTCTTGCCGTTGCCAGATCTGCTGCCCTTGGTGCGTTTTCGTTTATCGCGCGAGTGAAGCCTAGCGCCTGGCTCGGTAAAGAAATGCGAGCGCTTCGGGCAGAAGATGCCACGATGAAAGTAAGTCTTTACGTGTTTAATGGGCTGTAGGAAACCGTCAAGAAAAAGAACTATGATGTTGCCAAGGAAAATGAAAATAAGCTGTCGAAAGATAAAAGCCAAAAGATAGTGAAACGCATTTCTGAGGTTGGCCAATATTCCCGCTTCAATAACGTGGAACTGAAAGGCACCCTTTCTAAATAAGGTGAAGAGTGCCTGGCTATTGTTAAATCCTTCGGCGACAAGATAGGCTATCCAACAAAAACGTGTGACAGCGATGCTGTGCACTGACTCCGAGCTAAAAATGGGACGAACATAATTGCAAGATTTGTTCTAGGGATAAGAAATATGACTTCTCAAGCAAGGCCGGGAAGGCGGGTTTGACTACACGGGCTGTAGAATTAAACAAACCGACGATAGCCCGTGTATGTCGATGGCCACCTCACGCCTGAAAGGAAGCGGCTTTTCGCGCAAGCGACTAAAACTATTGCGGGAGAAGCAATGAAAATACCTATTCTTTGCTCAGCCCGGCTTTTACGGTAACACTGAAAGTGCCGGGTTCCCGTGACTAGTGAGTCTACTCCGCGGTCTCAGAACTCTGTTCAACTTGAAGCGAATATTTCCTCGAGTATACTTCAACGTTTCTTTTTATACGGAACTACTGAACTTTGTTGCGACTCCAATTCTTACCATACGTTTTTCTTGTTCTCAATTTTTATTCTTGCTTTCCTTTTTTTTACTTTTTTTTCTGACTCGTTTCATTTTTACCTGACGTAGCATGTCAGGCTCTTTGCTGGACACACATCGTCACTATCATTAAACCATTCTCGCTCTCTCTCTCTCTCTCTTTCTCTCTCTCTCTCTATGGACAGATAACTGCACAATCATGGATAGGCAGGCTGAAAACGCTCGCGTATACCGTAGCTCTTGCATGGAGGAACTCTGTATCTTCCTATAGGTAGCCCACGTGTCACGCGTTCAGCTGACATTTATAGGCTAGTCTTTCTTGTGGTGAAATTAAATCAGTACTTCGTGCAAAATCAGCCCTTCTGTCGCTAGTGCACCTGAACATACGCAGTCTATGAAAACACTACGATGATTTTTTAACTTTTCCTTGAATGATTAATCACTCATTTTTGTAATACGTTTGTCGGAAACATGAGTATTGTCTAATGAAGGTGTTTTATGTGGCCTGACGGGCTACACTTCAGAATATTGTAACCGCGATACAACCCGAGGATGCGCGTCAGCTATATTTGTTGAATCATCACTGACGTATAAACGCCCTGGTGATATTGTATTTAGGAATAACTTTCTCTACTAACCTGTCTGGTTAGAATTTCACGAGAGGGTTCTTCCCACTACTAATCCAAAAAAACTCCCAAGCATTTCCCCGAGGGTGAACATGGTTAAGTGCGAATGCACGGGGTGATGCTATGAGGGGGAGTAAAGTTAAAATCCGTTATTATTCGCCCGTGAGCGCGCGCGAGCCGACCCACGGAGGTCTGGCAGTTTATCGCTGCATATATAGGGGGGTACGCCGCGCCGAGCGCGCCGAGCCAGGTGGCTGAGAGAGGAGGCGAGCGCAAGGGGAGAGGGACAGCGGCGCACGGCAGCTGCAGCCGAGCGAGGGGGAGAGGAGAGAGTGTGACGTCACGGTGGAGAGAGAGGCGCGCGGCAGCTGCTGGGGAGAGGAGGCGCGCTGTGACGTCATACCATGACGTCACGGCGCGAGGAGCGGTGCGGGGAGCGGCGCGCACCCGCGCAGCCACGGCGAGGAGGCGGAGCGAGCGCGGTCACGTGGTGAAGTGACGTCACCGCGCCGTTGCTACCGACGCTCCTCTCCGCTCCACGCCGTTGCTAGGGAGAGGAGGACTGCGGACGCCGCCGCCGCCGCCGCCGCCGGCGGTGGAAGGTTTGGGGTCGCTTATAAAGTGCATTCGCACTTAAAGGAGTACTGACACCAAATTTTGATACCTAAAAAATGATATAATTGGCTTCAGTAGTTTGTACAGATGCCTCACAGAAATTTTTGCAGCGATCCGAGGCCGGAATCACATCTAAAATCGATTTTGATTGTCCAGGCCGCGAGCTTCCACAAATCGGCAGCACTAGCGCAATCGCTTTCGGCGTGACGAAACATTGGCCTACGTGTCTGGCCGGTTCAGGGTGACGTCATATAGTCGTTTTCAGAACCGGAAACGATATCCTGCGCTGCTGTTGTCGGTGGTATTCGCAGTATTCGTTTGGGCAGGAGACGTGGGCGTAGCTGTGTGAGCAATGCTTGTAAACGTTGCGTGTTCGACGTCTTTGCTCTTCAGTTCGTTGCCGGCGCATGGTGTTCCCGAAAACGGCGTGGTGCGCGATGTCGACGGGCACCGCGGCGACGCGGCGGTGCGCGTCGCCGAGCTCGCCCAAGTTGTGCTATGGCAAGCTCGCGGTATGCGAAGTACTGCTCGTGGAAGCCTGCCCGAGCAAATCGACGACGACGCCAAGATGCATTATTTTCCACGCGACGACATGCAGCGCTAAATGTGGACTTCGTGGAGTTCGTGCACGCCGGCGGCCGCAAGAACTGTCGCCCAAGCCAGCGGGCTCGGGGTTGCACGGGTCACCTTGGGTGTTGGGAACTTAGTATCGTGGCGACTATTTGATCGCTGGTATCTGTACAACTGCGAATGACGATCCCTTACACAACTTTTCATCACACTATCATCCCTTTTTCGCATATGAAGCTTTATTTTGGCAATAATTTCCGTTTCTGCGATCGGTGACCAAGACATCTCCCGCGGCCTGTTTTGATTCTAGCGCTCAGGTGGCGCCATCTTTCGGCCGCTCGCCGCACCGTGGTGCCGCAGTGCTGGGTCGGAGCGCCGAACCTCCGCTGCCGGTCAGCGTAGGCTTCCCATCGCGGCAAATATCTGAACGCCACTTTTAAATTCAGCTCGGATGACAACTCCTAGCACAATTTTCAACACACTAACATCTAGTTTCTCGCATGTAGAGCTTCTTTTTCGTGATCAGATTGATTAGAAGAGTGGCGACAAGCTGTTGCTATCACGGTCTGCGCCGGTTCGAGCCGCAGTGATATTAAAAACGGACGACGGCAAAGACATCGCCGGCCTAATCGCCTGGCCAAATAAAGTTGTTCTGTCTGTCGGGTGGCAGTGACTCATCCGAGTCTGAAGATTCAGACGACATGTCGACTGCGCGGGCGAGTCGCGGACCATGTACAATCGTAGCAGACGATGCGGCGAACGCATGGAGGAAAGAAAAATGTCCCTGACGTCACGGGTGAGACCGTGACGTAAGGCTGCCCGCTTGCAGGCTGGCCTTCGAACGGCCATTTTCCCGCGCGGCGACCAAATTTGAAATTGGTTGCAATAAACGTGGTATAATTAATTCTGTGTTGGCGGCTGACGGCTTTCGGTTCGATTTTCGTAATTACTGGGCCAATAGGTATTCTTTACAGCATAAAAACTGAAAGCGAGAAATTTCGTGTCAGTACTCCTTTAAAATATTACACCATCTTCCCATAGGGGAACCCTGAGTAGTATGCGAAGCAGCCATGGGGTCGACTGAAGTTCCGATTAGTTTTCAGTTCGTCGTTTCCGTTGACGTTCAGCTTCGCGTGCCTTCGTTGTATCAGTAGCTTCTTGACGTAGTTTGAATGAGTGAAGGACATTAGGCTTGTTTGTAGCACATGCTGCCATCTCGGTTTGTAGCGCAGTGGGAAGAGCGCCACGTACCTCCCGTTGCGGCCACAGAGTCGTGGGATCGAAACCGGGCGCCGCCTAACTGTTTCTTTTTATAGTAGACTGCGCTGACGTCAGCCCAAACGCTGACGGGACTGAAAGAGACGCGCATGCGCAGTAGAGTGCGGACGGCGAACGACAAGGGAGGGAGGGACACAGCCCCGAGCATAAGATGCTCCGCATCTATAATATAATCGCATCCATTTATCGCTCACCCTCATCATCGCACTCTGAATTTTGTTCTCAGTTCGCCAAAATCCTAGGTACTCTAGCAGATGAAAATAAGAACATTCTAATTAGTCGTGACATTATTAACATCATAAATCCGAACAGTCAGTCCTGTTGGGAGTATATCCGATTTCTGTTGGGCTTTGGTCTTTCCCCGCTTAGTTTTGTCGCATACGCGATTGGATATCAATGGTTCCATCAGATTAATTGACCATGTCATCTCCCATTATCACAGATCATATATACCAGGAGTGGTGGATCGTAAAATAACAAATCATAATCACGTTTTCCTTTTCATAGGAACACAGTTGAAGAAAAGTGCAAATAGCTACATAAAGTCGTGGTTTGATGAGACACAATTCAATAAAAACGTTCACAACGTTACATGGAATCCGGTAATTCAAGAACATTGCGCTGACAAAGTGTTAGATCTTTTTTCAACGATTATTTCTATGCACAACTAATACTACAGTTGGGCACTAGTTTAACTCTTGCCGGAAACCGTGGATTACTAAAGGCTTACTAGACTCTATTCACAAGAAAGACAACTTTCGGAGAAAATTAAAATCTCAGCCTTTGAAAGTTTCACTAAAGTCATGGTTAAAAAAATCTCAAGTGTACTCGCCACCGTTTTAAGGGCTGCTAAACCTGGATATATCCAAAACCAAATTATAAATAATGGGAATGACAATATGCACAATTGGAATGTAATCAAGAAGTTCCAAATAATGGGGATAAGAAAAGATGCGTAACCAAAGTGATTATAATGCAGAAGGATTCACGACCCGGCCGCGGTCGCACATGCGTTTAGCGAACATTTCGCTACCACCAAGAATTCGCAAACGTCCCCATGTGCCCCATTTTATCGCACTGTGCTTATTACTTCTATCTGCGTACTACATGCGCAGATGAAGTACTCCAGGCCATAATGGCTCTTAAAACTACTGATGCTGGTTTAGACGGCGTTCATTCCACCAAAGTTAAGCTAGTAGCCAATGAATTATCACCTGTTCTGGCAAATATTACCAACAAAAGGTTCAGAATTGGCGTATTCCCTCAAATGATAAAAACAGGTAAAACAATACCGGCATTTAAAAAGGTGGTCGTGTATGCATTAGTAATTATCGCCTGATTTACATTCTCTCGTTTATTAGCTCAGTTATAGAAAGAATACTTTACAAACGACTAATGAGCTACTTGACCGCGTTCGCACTGTTATCTCCCCAACAGTTCGGATTTAGGCAGGGATACTCTACTCAACTTGCAATAATTAATTTCACTGGAAAAATTAAACGAGCTATGATGAAGGTTTTATTGCTGTGGTCATTTTCATCGACTTGTCCAAAGCCTTCGATACCATTAATCACAAAATTATTCTGTGCAAACTTCAGTTATTTGGCATATCTGGCCCACCTATGCAACCTATTGAAAGCTACCTAACCAACCGATCCCAAGTGGTACAAATTAACAATATTTCTTCCTCCGCTAAACCTATTAGAAAAGGTGTTCCCCAAAGGTCAATTTTGGGCCGTTTAGTATTTCTACTCTTTGTGAACGACTTACCTAAAGTAATTAATCACAGACAGTGCATCTTATAAGCAGACGACACTACTATTTACACGTCCCTCAAAGCAATAGCTGCACTCGAATAACGGCTTAACACAGACCTGAAAACTGTTAACCTCTGGTGCCGCCGTCATCTTTTACACATGAGCGCTACTTTACTTACACAACCTCCCTTTTATAAAACTACTTTTAAGTGATTCTACTGAGTTCGAACTGTAATAAATACCTCATCTTGAATAATAATTGACAGCCATATTCTGAAGGCCACCGAGACATCCAAGTTCCTCGGCGTCATCCTGGACAAGCACCTTGAATTTAACTACCATGCAAATTCTCTCCTTAAAAAAGTTTATTTTGGAATTCACACCATTATCAAGACACGTGCGTAACACAGCCTCATATCATCCGATTCCTCTACTATGCTTACATTCGCATTCACCTGTCATATTGCTTGTCATGTTGGGTAAACAGCGACACAACACATCTTGATCAACTCCGACACCTTGAAAACTAAGCCGTCAGACTAATGACAGTCCATTGATTTCTCAGCCCACCCCTGTTTATTATAACTTAAACATTTTCCTCTTCAGTTATTCGGCCTTACATTATTAGTAATTATTTGCAGGCTCATTCGTGGCGAACCACACATAGATGGAGTCACTAGGGATCAGCTTTCCAATACTAATTGCACTAGATTTTCAATGCACAATAACCTCCTCTTCCTAAGGGCAGAACTAATTATGGGAAGTTCACTAGTATATTTGCTGGCGTATCAAGCTGGAATTCCTTGCCCCATGACATTAAAATGTCTCCTAGTCAATGCATATTCCATCACCTTGCTAAAAACTATTTTCTTCAATGTTTAAGCAATCAACCTGCTTAAGCGTTACTTTGACTTGATGTTACTTTTATACGTAGCACCTTGTATTATTCTTTTTTTACGTGCGGAGCATCTTATAACCGCACAATGTCCGTCCGCGTCTGGGCGCATAGCATTTACAATCGCAAAAAATCACACAGGCACTGATAGGATTCGAGCCTGTGTCTGGCAGACCAGACAGAGTTAGGGAAAAAAAGGGCGTTGGAGTGGTGCCGGGGAACAGAGGGGAAAGGGGGCGTAATCAAGACAGGCGAGGCTATAGGATAACAGGAAAGCGTTGCATGGCACTGAAGTCACCACGGGAAAGCAGGAAAGTGAGGGACTAAGGAGGGGCTAGTTTCCTGCTCGTATCTTGACCTGCTTCTGGCGGCAGGTACCTGGTACGGGAACCTGCCGCTAGTTTTAAAGACGATCGCCTTTCTTGGGCTACTTAAACCCAGAAATTTTGTTCTGTCTGTCTGTCTGTCTGTCTGTTTGTCTGTCTGTCTGTCTGCGACTCGATTCACCCACCCTGCCAAAGTAAAACAGACATTGCGCAATAGTCTTATATACTCACAGCCAAACGTAAACGTCTAAGCCCGGTTTTTATGTTCATAGTTGTCAACTTTGTCGAACAAGAACAGGACATTACGCACGTATAAGACAGTACACAAGAGATATTTACAGTGTTCCTTTATTAAAAATTCCTGGATGCTTGGTTTTTCGATAGCAAATGATATTCTACATCTACTGCAGAACAACGCGTACCGCCTGCTGTTGCCCGCGCCAGCTTCTGGCATCATATAAAAAAACACGCGGCAGCAGCAACGAAAGGTTCCACTAGCTAGGTTCCACGTTCTGCTTCGAACGAACGTGGAGCATGGCCAGGCGGTTCTATAAACCTTGTAGTCGGCCGCCTCGATTCACGCGTGTCTCCGCCGTACTGCAGCGCTGGCATCGGGGAACCCGGCGTGTAGCAGTGGAACGCGGTAAATTCAAATCACCTTGAGCGAACCTTTAATGTGTTTACCTTGAGATGAGCGCGACGGTACACGAACAGCATGAGAGGTGAGCGAGAAAGCAAAAGGGGGCATTTCCTTGGCAAATGTCGACAAAGACTGTCGTCTTCTGACGACATTTGCAACAAAAGGAGCAGATACGCGGCCAATTTTTTTTTAAACATTGCTGCCAGATGTAGGTATCAGGGTACGCGAGTTTCAAAAATGCAGAACTATGCAAAAAAACAGAGGAAATTGACTGGTTAGGCGATAAGGGTGGGAGAGCCCAGAGTTAATTACGGACGCCCAGTGGAAGCGTTAACACACACACACACACAAAAGGAAGGAAGAAGAGGGGGATTGAGACAAGGGAGGGGTTTTATTAGCGGGAGGGGCACTGGAATCGCAGCGGGGAAATGCGGGGATAAAAGAGTTTCGAAGAAAGCCTCAAACAACACGTGGTTTCATGTGAAACCATGCGACTCGCCGATTCGGCGCGTCGCATGAAGTCACAAAGAGGTCAAGACTCACACGACCCGACGACTGCCCAAAATTGTGGCCCCCCGTTCGCCAAAACATGTGCGGACTCTGGGATCCCCACAAATTTTAAAACTGTAATGACGTCATCCTCCTCCTTCTGGACTAGATATTTTTGCAGGAAATTTAGCATGGAAACAGCTTTGTTTTTTATCACAATGGTGTTGAGAATTCGTTCGTGGAAGCTGTATTTGTTGGTTTATCACGATGATTTCCTTCCAACAATATTACGTAATGTAACGAAGCAGAAAATTATCAAAGTTGTTTTGTTTTTATCAACGAAGTTGCCGGCGCTTTCCATGTCTTGTGTTTTCTTTTCAGCCTGTCGTGTGTGTTTCCGTTTCGAGCTGGTGTATTTTCAATGCGTCTGTTTGTACGCTTATTGCTTTCCTGCATTTCCTCTAGTGAGTGTGGTGTGTGCTTTCCCAGAAGTAAGAATGTTTGCTTTATATACATTCTTCACTGTCCCTGCTATAAATATAACGCGATGTCGTGTGCTTATTATAGCAATGACAATGAGTTCCATGTGGGCTTACGCCAGGCGTCGGAGCCCGTTGTTATAGACTACAGGGATGCGGCCTTGTTCTGGGACACTGTAACAAAATTTTTGGAGAGGATCTAGATATTTTCTCTGTCATGAACCCAATATTTGGCCTCAGGTATCCTATAGAACTGCATTAGGAAATATTTGTTTTGTTATCCGTTATTGTTTGTATCAATGCCACTGTGGAGTGGGAGGAGCTAGAGGAGTGAAACTTTATTTTATTAGAAGAATAAAAGATAGAGCCTGTGGCCCTCCGAACATGTGCAGTCCCTATTGAGGGACCCCATTGGTCAAGGCCGCCGCTCTCGTCCGTTGAGCAGGAGCCCTTTGAGACTCCAGCCACGAGCAATTCAGCAGGGCCGCCACCCAGGCCTCTCTGGTAGTGGAATGTGCAATGGGCTCACGTAGCCAAATTGATCTATTCAGTGCTTTTTCTATGTGTATTCTGTGTGATTCACTTTCATTTCATATATTGTCACCTTAAACGCGCGTATAGGTACATAAGGTTCTTTTTAAAATGACGTACCACTGGAAATAAAGGTAGTTAGCTCACTTCAACCCTTCAAAAGAACAACGATGGTCTTAGCTACTCACCACTAACTCCCAGAAATATTTTACTTGTGTGACATTTTTCTCTGCTTGTTCTGTTGGCAATTGATTCCAATTTCTTGCACAACACGTTGTATTTTTAAAACACGTTATTGTTAAAGAATGTTTGATAATATTTGTATAACGTCTGCAACACTTGCTGTTTATTTTGTGCTCACAACTTATCTCCAAAACATCTGGCATTGGAGGCCCCGCCAGCGGTTCGGAAGCCTTGGGACCTCCTCCTGCATTTTCCCCCCAATGTTAATACCCTCTTGTACTTTTCTGAATGAATTTTTAACACCAGAAGAATCCCTGGACTATATTTGTTTAATTATTGCGCGTGTGTTTTGACCAACTCTCATGAACGGCAAGGTACGTAATCGGCGTCTAGTTTCAAGCCACGCGGCCTCGACATTTTATCTGCTCTTTGTGTGTGTACTCCCATAAATTAAAATAACAGACCCGTACCACAGTGTCTATGGTCCTCACTTCAAAAGCCATATATTCTTAGTTTTGCACAGAGTAGTCAAAAGTGCGTTTTGCGTATCTAATCTCTCCTCAAAGCACACGCACGCACTACAAGCGAAGATGTGGTGGATAGGACTAAAGCTCTTTATTGCCTGAAAAATTTGGTTCAATGGTATCAAACTCGCTCCTAGCAGATTGTTAGATGCATGACGCCTCGAGGTCCACGCTCATATATCTCTTGTCCGAACTGCAGCCCGGCTGAGCACTGCAGCTAAATAGTTATGTTTCACGGCTCCACTTTCGTTCATATGTAGATGCGTCCGGCGGAACGAAAAGGTGAAGCGGGCTTGCGGTATACACATTTCCTTGCAGTTTTCTTACGAACACCGTATCAGGAATATTTTTCGCGGAAACACAATACTACTTGGGCTATTGAGCTGTAGCTGTGAAAAAACGGATTATTGTACTTTATTTTTTGTTTTAGCTCATCACCCTGCATTTAAGTGGCAAAAATAAATGTCCCAGTTAGCAGGCAGTTTCACCCGCAAACAGTCCTGTATATATAGGGTTACCTTACCTGTGCGGCGCTTGCTATCCTCCATAAGAGAGCCTCCTGCACAACAATAAAGTCACACTGTGAAAATAAGTCCCCATTTTAGTCATTTTAGCTAGTACTCAAAATGATACCAAAGAGAATATTCTGACGTTCCAAAAAATTTAGAGTCGCATTGATGTGAAATGTTGGTGGTTTTTACAGAGACATCTCACTGGCAGTTGTAATATAAGGTAAATGCTAGTGGATCGTGTTTAAAACTTTGCGTTATGTATTTCTTTTTCAACAAGCAAAAATGATCATTTCGACGGATTTTACAGCGACAAGCTGTTATTAGCGCAGTCCACAATGTTGTGCCTGGTTGAGTTATCGTATAGCGTCGTTGCTATAGCAACGAAGGGACCACGGAGCTGAAAACCAAAATTGAGAGGGACTGCCGTTGTGGCTACGGGGAGCGCAGAAGTGCGCGTAGTTGCTCAGGCTGGCATCACAATTCGCGGTGCAAAGGAGGGGGAGAGTGTGTGGCGATAATATATTTCAACACCAGGGCCACGTATGCAAAACATCACCGTGCTTGCTTGTACGAACACTGCCGGTAGCGTCCATGTAAGCGCAGACGTGCCCGTCATGAAGCGCGCAACAACAAAAGCTACTTCGATATCACAAAAAACGGAGTCAAAGGAAGTCTCACGAAATACTGATCCATGTATCAGCGTGATGTCAGTAAGGGCGAAGGCCGAAAACGCAGACTCAATGAGGTTGCGAACACTTTACGCAAGTGTTTATAGTGTTTGTGGCAACACCATGTTGGATATCAGTTTTTGTAAGCTTTCGGTTTTGGCTCCGGGACATCCGGAGGGGCTGCGGCATCGTGCCATCCAGATTATACGTTTGCTGAAACATTAAGCCATCGCTGTTCTAAATTGCCTGAAGATTGTAAAGTGCATTTTTGGTGAGGGTTGTGGAAGCGGCGGGGAATGGAATACACAAACTTCACAGAAAGTCACAGAATTGTCTAATAATGCTAAAGTAAGAGAATTGTCTAATAATGCTAAGGCCGGTCGTCTGTTGGCCGTCGTTGTGAGTTGTTTGCACACAGATTTGGCAATGGGAAGACATAGGTAGCGGTACTTCATTGTTTTGTGGCTTTCCTTTACTTCGTTTGTGGAAATTGCGTACATTGACATTATGATACCAATTATGGGGTTTAACTTTTCCAATTGCAATAAAATAATTATTATTATGGTTATTGCTATTACTAATAGTAGTTTTAGTAATAGAAGTAGTGGTGGTAGTGGTTGTAGTGCCAAGACCTTACCATTGCTCCCGGGCATCCAAAATATCAATTCATTGATTTCAATAATTATTGTATTGTATTTTACCACTACTACTACAACTTCTACTAGTACTGATACTATTATTCAAATTATGCACCGTAAAACGCTTTCAACGCGACCGCATCAACTGAGCCGGAACGCCATCCTGTCACTGGTAAAGGTTTTTTTCCTAGACGGACCTGCTTTAAGAGAAGGAGGTGTAGTAGCTACAGAATATCTGTGCTAGCTTTGTTTCTTATCACGTCCATCCTTATTACACTATCATAACCAAGCAAGCACTTTTGCAATTCATACAATCTGTGGATTTTAATTTTCTTTTATTGCTGGGGTGTCTACAGCGTCAGTGTGGATCAGACAACGTGCATTTCTTGTGTGAAGGCTGCATACCCACTTTTTCTGGCTTTAAATGTGTTACATTTCATGTGTCGCCGTAGCTAATTGTTCTTTGTGTCAGTCAGTGATGTTCTTTTTCTGTTCTTCGCTGGTTAGAGCACACAGAGTAGTGGTCGATTAGTACTAATATATGAAACGTACGTCTTTAGTCTGTCAAGACGTCTGACATAGACTTGATCAATAACAGCACCCTCTCCTGTAGTTCGGATGTCTTTGTCTGTGGCGTAAAACTTGAAGACCTCTTCTTAATAACCAGAGAACTAGCTGTTGCTTGGCCTAGAAATGTCTATCTTGCAATCTCCGGCTCTAATAAGTGGCATAGTTTGTTCTCGAACACTGTCACTATACGGAATGAATACTCTTTAGGCATTTTGAACAAAGGAAGTAGAGAGAAAGTTCATGTCCTTTTGACTTGATCCTGGCGTGATGTAAACTGATAAGAAGGCAATTTTTTCTCCCATGAAAGCGATGTGACTGATGCAGACATCTCGTACACGAGAATGAAAAACAGTCTTGTCTTCAAATTCGAGATGCACGGAATTCATGGTTCGGTGGGTGGCACAGTCATTATTGAATATCGCAACTCAGGTCGATGCTCAAAAAATTTCAAAGTGCCCTCAACGGGAACCTTGCCACTGAACTTCGAACTTTCGCCATTGGCCCTAAAGGCATCAGGAACACCACATTTGAAGGACTCGATTTCTACGCTGTGCCTCAGGACCAAAAAATCGTCCATATTGCGGTAAACCTTTGTGGCAATGCCCTGCTATCCAAGCTGTAAATCACAGTCTACCTTGCCCAGAAAAATGTTACTGAGGACTTTCGCAACCTTCGGCCAATTTCCGTACATTGAACTCATCTTGAAATCCTACAACAGTATTTTTAAGATAGACGCTCAGCAGCTCCAAAAATGTCGCTACAGAGGTTCCACAACGATTCACAAAGGCCAACTTGTCATTGTCGTTTGTACGGCAATCTCTAGTACGTTGCATCAGCCCATCATGGGGCAGGGAGTAAAACAGGTCCCCTACGTCCTCGATAATTCCCCAGACATTCAGTCAATGAACATAGGACAAACACTCTACAACCGCCTCACAGTTCTGCACAGAAAACGCATCAATGATAGCCTAATGTTTCAAATGCTTTTGTAAAAAACAGCAAATAGCCGCCTGCCAGGACCCTCATTCTGAAACGGCAGAACGACAGGGCATCCCCGGTTTATGGGTTTTTCTGCAAAAAAAACAGCTTCCAAGTGTGTTCGTTTTCCTTCTCAACAGCCGTTGCAAGGCTATCCAGATTACAGTCATTTTAACATGTCCAAGGTCCGGTCCATGGCGCTCATCACACTGGCATGTACCTATTTGAAATTCTTATGTACTGCTGCCAACGCCCTTTTCGTGAGCATAGTCTGTTCAATGACAACAAAATAGCCTGCCTTCTCCTACTAAAGTACACGTACGCCTTTAGCCACCAAACGACTTGGCATCGAGCCTTATCAGGCCTCCTTTGTACTGGCCGACCCGGCCATAGCAATAGCATGAACACCTTCAATGACAAAATTATCCCTGTCCGCTTCTGCCAGAGCTTCCGTAGCACTACACGCCAAAGCCAAGCTGTCTTGCAGTATTCAATGAAGTTCTCAAAAAAATTGCACCATCTCTCGGAAGGGAACTATGTGGTGATGCAAAGCATGGGGTTCCGTGTAGGTTCCACACCTGAGCAGAACCGGCGCAGGCGGTGTCTCGGAGCAGACTGAACGCCGCGCAGCGCCCGCACCTGCTTTTATACAGCAGGAGGAGAGGAGAATGGAGGAGAGACGCGCATGCGCAGTGTGGGTGTGTACGGCGCAACAACAAGGGAGAGACATAGCCCTGACAATGAGATGGCTCCTGGAGCGACAGTGTCGCCGGTGTCTTCCTGGGCCGGCACGAGACGAGCACGCTTCCCCTTTAAGGGCTCCTGGAGCGACAGTGTTGCCGGTGTCTTCCTGAGCCGGCACGAGACGCGCCGAGCGGCGAGGAGGAGAGCGGCGTTATCACAGCTTGCGTGGAGAGGGGGACGAGGAGGAAAGGTGCAGACGCCGGACGCCGAAGAACGACGGAGGGTCGAGTAAGAGATGCTTTGCATCTAAAACTTTAGTCCAAGCTTTAACAAACTTTGCTCGGGAGCATCCAAGGAGTCATCTCCAAGCACCACGAGTTCACCCTCTGTGGGCGCATTCGTGACGGCTGGCAGCGTTGAACAGACATTGTTCCATACGAGTTCAGTCAGCCCATCGGTGGAGCAGTGGGCGGGCCGGCTGACCAGCTCGGACCTTGCGGCGCAACAAGAAGTCGTCGCTAGAGCCCGGGCAGCCAGCCAGGACCAGGGCATCCAGGACTAAGGATGCCCCCCACAGGTCTGGTGCCCCTGCCATTTAGCACCAAATTTGTTCGTTTTTATTAAACGTTTATTTCTCTCTCCTCATCGGTGGGTGACCTCCACTTGGTAAAAAAGCCGATATTCAGCCTACCCGAAAAGGGAGACACGCAGGCCACTCTGAAACAGTCTCTGAAGTATCGCTATAGTCTATTGCACTCCGCTAGAACCATCTTGCACACCCTTGTCGAGTGAGACGCCTAAAGTGGCAGGAAACCGACAAGTCCTGCTGAGTTCTTCTTGTGCCTCCCATGCGTTAAACCTAAGCATAATTTGAGCGCTAGCGCTGCCTGGGTTTTGAAGCTCTATTGTTTTGAAGTAGTCCAGAACATAGTTGTCTAAAAACGGTGACATACGGGGGTTGCGCAAGACTCAGATGATGACCCGAACCCGCTAATTAAAGTACGCAGCAGAAGCTACTGGTTTGTTAGTTAAAAGATGTTTTTTACAAAGCATGCATGTCCTCCACATCTTGGAGATTGGTCATATGCCGAATCTTTTCAAGCCTCTGCAGAATGTGTCCGATCTCCGAGATGCTTTAAGTGAGGAATAGTGAGGTTTCGCCCAGTTCTCTAATCATGTCAAAGATGTCGCGCTTGTGTTGCATCCAGTAGCAAACGGAGTAGAATGCCTCTGGGGAAAGCTAGGTGAGGATTAATGGACTCCTGTACGAACTGCTCATCTTCAACCATCTTCTTTGCAATGTTCTGAATGTCAGTTTTAAAACGCCACCTTCAGTCCATGCCAAATTCAAGGCCTGAGCACAGTTATTGGCATGTACAATATGACTTTGATAGACGCCTGGACGGTCGGTGCAGGAAATCTCGCGTGTTCCATTGTCAAATCCTGCTTCTTGATTGCTGGGATGGATGCATCGATGTGGGCCAACCTAAATCGGTGGTAGCAAGAGTTCCTCTGAATCTTCATCAAAGGTTATACCAAGTGGTCACTTTCCTTCACCGGGAGGAATTTCCCATACTATAGTCTCGTAAACAAAGCACAGTATGCTGGTTAGGAGTCGTGAGTGCTGGTTAGGAATGGTGATGAATGGTGGCTGGTTAGGAAGTGCTGGTTAGGAATTGTGAGGAATCGCAATTGATGAATTGTATCAGCAATGTCAGCAACCCAATCATCTACATTTGTGATATCGTATGACTTCTCCAGCTCGGCCATAGTTACCTCAATTGCTTCCTGAGTGAACGAAAGTCCATAGCATTTGTACAAAGGTCTTGTACACAAGAATTCACGTCAGAGATACAAGTTGTGCTTCTTCACCGCTCCTTGCTTGCAAAGCAATTTCATCCCCATTATTTTCGACCCCTTTACATGGATGGCTGTGTCATTAGACACGTTTCGGCGAAGGCATGTTGCCACCTAATCCACCTCGACTGGATCGTTGACTATTTGCCCAACGATTTCCTACTGCCCACCACGCATTAGACGTCGGATGGACATAAAAGGGATCCTAGGTAAGATAACATAGTCACTAACCTGTCTGAGGTGTGGAAGGTGTGGTTTAGGTGGATAACCAAACCAATTGCTTCGGGAAAGGCATAGAAGCTTGCCAGTAAGAACGAAAACCTTGCACGAAGCGCAAATCACAAAGTTTTCTTGTCTCGTGTGGAAACGCTACTCGGAGCAAGTACTTGACGCAAACTGCTTTAAATCAGATAAGAACCACAAACTGTCACAGAGGGAACTAGATGAACGAAATTCATAACCGGTGAAGTTGACCTTGGAGTACCTGTCACGGGCCACGTTTATTTTGTCCTTCTCCTAGTCTGCAACTTGTTGAGCCGTGCATACTTCGTTTCACTCCATGTTGAGTTCTTTAACGTATTCAGCTATCGTTTCATTAACCGTAGGCGAGAGAGCTCTTTGACAATTCTCCTAGAAATGTCTTCTTTCGTGTTCATTTTGCTCCTTTTTTTGGGACTGTTCTCCATATATTTGTGCTGCTGTTTTTCCTTCTTGTGACGCCGAATTTCCCGTACTCCATTGGACATGGCTGGGCTCATCTTTGTTTGAGAAACGTTCAGTTTCCTCGGTGGCACTGACGGAATAGGTTTTTTCCCGACCTTCCGGTTGGGGTATTTTATTCTTGGAAAGCCGGGTTTCCCGTACTCGTTCGGCGAGAGTCTCCACTTCTCACTGATTATAGGTTAGTTTCCTGCGCGTCACTAAAGAAACACATCTATCACCAATTTTCGTTTGGGTTTCTTCATTCTTGCTACGCCAAAGTGTACGCACTCATTTGGCGATGGGACCTCGCTTCTATGTTTCAGAAACGCTAGGTTTCTTCGGTAACACTGAAGGAACATGTTGATAAGCGACTTGCGGTTCTTCATTTTTCCGACACCGAACTTCGCGTACTCGTTCGGCGATAGGTCACCGCTTCTGTGTTTTAGAAACGTTTGGTTTCTCGGCGGTAGTAAAGGTACACGTCTATCACCAACTTCCGGTTGCGGTTCCTCATTTCGACTCCGATATGCTCTACTCATTCTGCGATAGTCCACCGCTTTTCTGTTTGAGAAAGGTGCAGTTTCCTCAGTGGCACTGAATGTACACGTCTATCACACACTTCCGGTTGCGGTTCTTCATTTTTGCGGCGCCGAAGCCGTCTTACTCGTTGAGCGATGGTACGCTGCTTCTGTTTGAGAAACCTTCGGTTACCACTGTGGCGCTGAAGATGCACATCCGTCACGAACTTCCGGTTGCCACTCTGCATTCTTATGACGCCGAAATGGCCGTTCTCGTTTAGTGATAGACCGCCGCTTGTGTGCTTGAGAAACGCTAGGTTTCCTCGGTGGCACTGAAGCACCATGTTTATCGGCTGCTACGGTTTGGTATTGTTCACTTTTTGGACGCCAATGTTCGCGTACTCGTTCGGCGATAGGCCACCGCTTCTCGGTTTGACAAATATTCAGTTCACCCGGCGGCACCGAAGGTACACGTCTATCACCAACTTCCAGTAGCGGTTCCTCATTCTTGCGACTCCGAAGTTGCCATACTCTTTCTAGGATGGTGCGCCGGTCGCATGTTTGAGAAACGCTAGGTTTCCTCAATGGCAGTGAAAGAACTTGTTTATCGGCTACTCCGGGATGGTGTTGGCCATTTTTGCGATGCCGTTGCTCGCGTGCTGCTTTATAAATAGTCTGCCGCTTCCGCGTGTCAGTAACGTGCGGTTTCGTCGGTCGCACTGAAGGTACACGTCTAACTCCAACTTGCGGTTGCGTTTCTTCATTCTTGCGATGCTAAGTTGGCGTACTCGTTTTGCGATTGTCCACCATTTCTGTGTTCGAGAAACGCTATGTTTATTTGGGGGCACTGAAGAAACATGCTTATCGGCCGGCTTGTCCGGGTTGGTGCTGGTCATTTTTCCGGCGCCGATGTTCGCGTACTCGTTCGGCGATAGGCCACCGCGTCTGTTTGCAAAACTTTCAGTTTCCTCGGTGTCACCGAAGGTACACGTCTGTTACCAAATTCCGGTTGCGGTTCCTCATTCTTGCGACTCCGGGGTAGCCGTACTCGTTCAGCGATAGTCCGCCGGTTCTGTGTTTGAGAAACGCTATATTTCTTCGGTGTCACTCAAGGTACACGTCTATTTACAACTTTCGGTTGTGGTTCTTCATTCTAGCGAAGCCGACGTTGGCGTACTCGTTCTGAATGGTATGCCGCTTATGTGTTCGAGAAACATTAGGTTGTCTTGGTGACACTAAAGGTACACCTCTTGCAACTACTTCCTTTTGGTGTTCGAAATTCCCGCGATCGGTCGGCGAAGGTCCGCAACTAACCTGTTTTCGAATAGTTAGGTTTCCTCGGTGGTATCAACGAAACACATATGTGGACTTCTTCCCTTGGTCTTTATACTTCTTGGTCTTTATACTTTATACTTTATACTTCTTGCAGCGTTGAATTTTCCGCACTTGTTCAGTGGTAGTACCCCACTTCTGCTTTTCCGAAATTTTGTTTCGCTAGTGCCCTTGAGGGAAAACGTCTCACCGCAACCCCCTGCTTCAGAGCAGCCTTCTATGGTGCCCCATCTAATCAGCTGGAACGGCTTCTGGGCACGGCGTAGGGTTTCTATCCATTTCACAGTTTGATATTGTTACAAGGAATTATATTCCACTGGTTATCGTGAGCCAGCCTCGATAACCGAGTTTCTGCTACGGAACCGACGATGTCGACGTGGAGGACTGTGTCACCCTTTACGAGCGTGTGAGTGCCCACAATCGCTGGAATCACCCATTTATGCTGGCGAACCTTATGTTCTACCTGAAAGGTACGGCCAAGACACGAACAAAGCCCGACTTTCGAGCTGGGATAGCTGGAAGGCAGTGATATTTGCAAGTCGACTGGTCGCCAGCTCGGGGCGAACAAAGCTTGCGTTGTTAGCGCAGACGTCCACGGAGCCGCACATCAGCTACGTCCTACACGTACTGCCCTTTGCCACAAAGTAGATGATCGCATGGCAGAGCAAGATAAAGACTGCCACATTTTAAAAGGCGTAGCTGATGGTGCCTTTAATCTCCTCATGTTCAAGGACTGCTCTACCGTAGACTCAATTTCGAGCGAGTGCAAGCGTTTCGAGCGGGAAAAAAAATCGTCGAATTACACATCAGTGCAATCGCCTTCCTAATACCGCTGCCACTTCTTCGTGTGAGGCACCGTTTGCCCCTTCACGCCACCCTTTTTGAAGACAACTGCGCAAACAGTGACAGGCATTGGGCGCCGCGAAATCTAGGCGATGACACCGGGCACCGGTCAACACTGCATAACTGATGGCAACCTTCCTGCGATCTTGGTGATACAGGCGGTTGTGCGCAATGAAATTGCGAGCATAAGCCTGCGGCCAGCCCATCATCGAGTTCCCTCCCACGCGGCTTCATGCAATCCCTATGAGCGCGCCCAGTCCCCTCCCAATTTCCGCGCCCAGCATCGGCCCTCGTCTTACAGAAATGCCGCGGAGTTGGCCACTGTGCTACGCCGGGATCATCGTCAAGAAAGGCGATGAAGAAAGCGCTGACGGTGAAGCGCGTGGCGTTCGTTCCCTGGCTTACGCGGTGCTCTCTTCAACCGTAAGTTGCCGAAGACTTCCCTTGTTGTCTTACTTGACCATGTTAACCGCTGCTGGGAAGCTTGTGAAGTTCCTGAACCTCTTAAGTTAACTCTCATCTTCCCTATTCCCAAACCCAAAATGCCTGGTACCGGCCCAACTGATCTCAGAAACCTTCGCCCCATCTCGCTCACTCCTGTTTTCTGTAAACTTATCGAACGGCTTATCAATAACCGTATGACCCATTACCTGGAATATGTACAGCCATACTTTCACCCTGCGCAGACGGGCCTTCCACCCAAACCTGAGCACTCACGATAGCCTCTGGCTATTACGCCGCGTGATCAATGGCTCCCATCATAACCACTCTCCTCCTACCTGATCCTACCTGTGGACCTACTCAAGGCTTTTGATCGCGTCGGCCAATCCGCCATACTAGAAGAACTGCCGCACGCCTACCCAAGCGCTTGGGCTCAAATCTGGATCCGCAACGTCCTGAACGCTCGGCCAATACGAAGTCAAGGATCTCACCCAGGCTGGACTCCTCGCACATACTACCTTGACCGCGGGGTACCTCAGGGATTCATACTTTCTCCGATCCTATTTAACCTCGCCATTGCGAGGGTAGCTCGAAATCTCGAACGCGACTCTGCTGCACGCTTCACAGTATATGCAGATGACGTAGCCATATCGACTAAATCAGCTGACTTTTCATACCCCAAAGACATGCAAACCGCACTCCAAGCCACAGCAAATAGCCTTGAATCTCCTTGGCCACCCTTGCTCTCAAATTATCCCATGAAAAATGATGATGATCGTGGGGGTTTAACGCGCCGACGCAACGCAGGCGATGAGGCGCGCCGTAGTGGAGGGCTCCGGATTAATTTTGACCACCTGGGGATCTTTAACGTGCGCCGAAATCTCGTGCACACGGGCGTTTTTGCTTTTCGCCTCCATCAGAAAAGGGGCCACCGCGGCCGGGAATCAAACCACCCGCGACCTCGTGCGCAGCAGCGCAACGCCTTAGCCACTGAGCCACCGCGGCGGGTCCCCATGAAAAAAACCGAATTCTTACTTTGTATTTGGGCCACAAACCCCCTCCGCACTATAATATTCTAACTCTCCTTCCCGCCAGTACCCTAATAACCGGTAGTTTCCAAGCCTTACGATTACTCGGAATACCAATCACACACAAAAATAGCCCGTAAATATGGGTACAACAACTCAAGCCTTAATGGAAAACAATCCAACATGCCATACGTCCCCTGTCAAACAAATGTGGTGGAGCAAGCCAGAAGGCGCCCAAACTTTAGCACACGCTATTGCCATTTGTACCATAACTTACGCAGCCCAATCCTACGACCTTAACAAAACGCACATGAGAACACTTTAATATCTGCCAGAGCCACCCTTTGCACCATCAGTGGACTACCCGAACATACTCGTCTTGAGAACCTGCAAGCTGCAGTTGCTCTTCCCCCCTTGGAAAATATCATTCAAGAGCAAGTACATTAATCCCTTCATAAACGCTCATTAACTCATCAAGGTGTCTTCATCATCGCCTGGGACAACCTAAAGCCGTTACAACCCCACGACATCCCATCGCCTTTGGCTCCCTGGAACCGCCTTTCTGTTTTCCATTGTTGTTATTTTAGTTCTTTTTAATTTTGAATGACCAATTATCTCCATTTACGCTGTTATGACTACAAAAGACGTAACTTCCGCCAATTATGCATTTTTGCAGAAATGCAGGGCGTTACACGTTTCGCCTTTTTTGGTAGTTTTTATTCGTATTTTCAACGTTGTTGTGGGGACTTATTTTCCCTTCATTCTGTGGGTTTTCAGGGAGATCTGTAATATCCATATTTTTGGTTTGGTCAGATCATTTGGGAGAAATTTTCATTTTTTATTTTTGTCTTAATTTTGTGTTCTGTACGCTATTATAAGGATTTAAGATGTTGTTTCTTCCAAATCTGGATTTTTTGGAAATCCCGTTTTTGTGAAAATCCATGCGCAATAATTGTGCCCAAGGCATAAATGTTTCGGGATATAAAAGGGTAGCAGTATCGCTTGAGACCTCAACGGTGGACACAGCAAACAGTTTAGTAACGTCTTCGTGCTCTTGAGCCGCTGCCTGCTTTGTTTATTGTTTTATTACGGCAGCGTCAGCATGAAGTAAGCACTAGAGCGCCCTCCCGCTAAGTGCACAAGCCGGACAAAATATCCGCGGATTGTACACCGTAGTGCAATGAGGCCAACTGTTTGCGAATGGCGACCGTCACATTTGCGGGCGAAATATTTATAGCCGTAATATGCCAGAAGCGGGCTATACGGGGACGTCAGGAAGACGAGAGCCATGGACACCGGTAAAAGACAAGCCGTTGGGGTCCGTAAGGCAGTTCCTAAGAAAGCTACGCTTGGTGCCGTTGCCGTTGTGCAAGTTTCTATAATTTGTAAAAATTTTCGTATTGGTGCACGATGGTTTTCAAGCCGGTGGGTCTTGAAGTAGAAAGTCCCGTATGAATGTTAACAGCTCAGTCCCCTTTAAAGTGGTCACGCAGAAAAAATGCAAGTTTGTTTTATTCGTAAGGTTTCGTGTTATACAGTGCCCCAGCGCTTGTCCGGCAGCAAACGATGCCGTCTTCACTGTGAAAGTAATCCCTTTAGGTTAAAATTTTGATTCTCCCACTAATGCGTGTGTTTGCGTGACGTCTGCCATAATGTCATAAGTGCGCATCTTCAACCGAACTTCCACTGCGACATCCAGCTCTGCAGCCTTGCTCACTGTCCGGCCTACCAGATGACACTGCCAAACTCAGCCACGGACCGTTGTCCGCCGTTGCTTTCTCTTTGATCAAATTGGGGTCTGGCTTGTTTTGTTACTGTAGAAAGTAATCGTTCCGTGAAACATGGAGTCTCCCGCACAAAAAGGTTCACGTTAGACGACGTCGTTTACGCCGACCGGCCAGTGTCGTGTAAGACAACTCCAAAGCGGCGGACAGCTGTGCAGCAAAAACAAGCATAGTGCGCTGAATACCAATAGCAGTGCACATTTTGCGTGTATTTTCGCGACTTTTATTATTTACCGCGCAGTTTGCACTGCTGTAGAATGAACATGCATTACATTTAAGCGCGATTAGCTCGCTCTGTAAGCTTATAAGCCCGGCTTACTTTGCGTTTTGCTTTTGTGATCCTCGGCCAATCGAACTGATGTGCATATGACATCGTAGGTTCTGTTGGGGAAAATGAGCCAGTGAGTCGTATGACCATTCTCTTTTTTCCTAATTATACAGGTGATTTGAGCGAAGTGTGCGTTAAAAGTGGTTTCATTATGATTCTAACGAGGCAATCTTTTGAATGAGCCAAACTTGTGTTTTGTCTGCATGTACCCCTTTAAGCACGTCCTGACTTAGTCATAGAGCGCTCTCCGCATCCTATAGGCTGTCAGTCCTGCAAGTACTTACTATTGCGAAACATTGTCGAAATCAGCCCTTTATGTGCAGAGTGAGTATGCAGCGCATCTGCGATGAACAACAACGTCCTATTTGAGTTGGCTAAACAGTTAGTAGCGTGCCAGAAAAATCGTCACCTGCACGTTTGATGTGGATGTCAATGTCACAACCCACCGACGCCTTGACAGTTCTTAAATTGCGATGTGCTGCACCAAGATCTGCACCAGTTGGCTTGCTAGAAATCTTGAATGAACAAGCGCTACGGGTGTTGGGAACAGCATTAGCCTGACTTTCAAGCGCACTCAACTCTTCCAAAATTATGAATGCACGCCTTTATCCGTTGCTTTGTGAGAGTGCAGGAAGCAGAGTCGGTTGTAGCGGATGCGGCTTTCTATATTTCAGTGAATAGCGGGCCCGGCCCAAACTGCGGAGCGCCGAAGACTAGCGACCCCCAGGCGTGTAGTCGTGTTCGACCTCATGCGTGGCCAAGCTGACGCTACCGGGAAGACTGATGATGACTGCGAAAGGATGTGAATGATGGCAGTGGCGCCACTACAAGGGCTTCCATTACAAATCCTTGTCGCTGCAATAGGTGTCAGTGCTTCAGGCATGCAACCTATTCTTGCCGCCGGAATCTTACGGGAGCAAAGAGTTCATAATTTTTTTCGAAATTTGTAGCACCGCTAATTTTAATTTCTTTTCAGCATTGAATTCTTGGTTGTGTAAACAAAACCTGCTTGTGTTTTTTATCAGTTTGTGTAACTTCCTGATAATATTTATTGGGAAGAAGAGCAAAACGCGACGAATAATAGCAGTTAGATATTAGAGTGCCAAAGTATGCTAAATTTCTCCGAAAATGTGCCGACGAAGTGGCATCAACAGATGAGCTCCAGACGTCAGTTTAAACTTGACACCAAATGCACCCCCATGTGGCCCCGCCTATTTACTGCAAGTTTCGTGGGAAGCGGAGTGGAATTTACTTCGTTATTTTTTCTTTAAAGCGCGTAATATTGTTTACATATGTTTACGTACATTGTTACGTGATATCGTTTGCGTACAAATATGGCTCTTATTTACTTTAATTTCTTGGTAGTTTATTATATGCCTCACTGGCGCTGCATTAGTTGAAATGGCATTGCGCATGCGTTCGGAAACGATTGTTTACGTCTGGTCGGTCGTCAATCATTCCTTTTACGTGCACATAATTGGTTTCTTTTCTTACCGATAAGAGAAGTTTTTCACTCCATAAGTGCACTCTGCGTAGCATTGCATCGCTTTTTTCCCAATCCGAGCGAAAAGCGATAATTTGAAAAATGAAACGAAAACTTCGAAGCGCAAAGTTTTAACCTTTCATTCTGAGAAAAGGGAACTTTTCTCTGCACCTATTGGAGGTACCGAGAAAATGTTTTGTTAGTTGTTTATCAATGCTGTTTGCACATTCTGAACAAAAATAAACATGTTCTTTCATTTTCCTAATACTACCTATGACATGGTGCTGGCCTGTTAAAACACCCCATAATACAGTCCGTGTCTGACGTCGCCTGCGGCGCTTTCTCTCCGCTAATTCGCCTGATATAATTAACCTCCTCATTTATAAAAACAACCTCCTTCACAGCGGGGTTGGTGACGCGGCGTATCAGCATGTTTATTTATTGTTATGCGTCACACCGGAAGTTCTGGTAGTTTGCCTATTTTGGAGCGGACTGTAGCGGCAGAAAATGCGTGGCAGCTGTGCTCCAACGAGCATAGTTTCACGACCTGCAGCTGCGTCCTACTGTCGTCGGGCCAGTTTAATTGCGGCAGTTATGGATTGTGACTGATAGAGTGGGATGGAACGTACCCGCGCGTACGTAGCAGATTCGGTCATCGGAATAGCAATTTCAACGTACAAGCAAATACGCGCATACTAACAGTGCACCTACTCAATGCTTGATAAAACCTCTAATGAGGTGAATACTTCTCGTAAAACTTCAGCGATTTATGTCACCAAACACCTTCGTAATTTTTCCATACTAACGGTGTAAAATATAATTTCAGTGAAACGGGTACAGCAAGGTTTCTAAAATCGCCTGTGTATGCAAAATGTCAAGAAGACAATGGCAACCAGTGAAAATTTTGACGACAAAGATGATAAGTGTGATAAAATGGCGGATACCAGGCATGGGTGGATATCTACGTAAAGTGAATCTTTCAACGTGGCATACGTAGGTTGAATTCGACTTCCCGAAGGCACTTTTGAGTGTGTATTGCTTTGCGTAGTTGCTGATTTTTCGAAACAGTGATCACTGGCGAGTGTATTGAGAGATACTAAGCCTAACGAGAACCTTTCAAGGTCTCAACCTTGTAGCAAAGATGGCAACAGCTGAAGCACAGAGAAAGTGATATAGTACATGCAAAACCTTGATGTAGGCGAGTTGGTAAGGCATGAAAGCATAGGGCTTCAGGGCAGAAACACGCGTACACGATGCCAAAGAAACAAGACAGACGACGTTTCTTGTCTGTGTTCTTCATTTATTCTTGTTTCCGCGTCTTTTTCGCCTTTAAGGCCTTTCACAAATGCAAAACCGAGCGGTTTTCCACCAGTCGTTTACCGGCCGACCACGTTGGAGCAGTACTAGGAGGCCAAACGTATGTTGTGTAACTTCACGTCGCTTCTCTGGCACCGCAAGAAGGATGGGCCGTGGACAACATTCTCTGGTGCAAGACGAAATCCAGCGACACATTTGACATGGTTGCAACGCAGAAACTGTGAAAGGTGGCTGGGCGCCGACGGAGGCCGCGGAGATACCAGAAGTCGCGCGTTACCTGGCGCAGCGTACCCAGCGCCGCACCCGCAATATAGCAGAGACAGCAACAGCAGCCCCACATGAAATCGGGAGAAGAGGCAAAGAAATCTTCTCTCAAAAAACAAGGTTTTCATGAGCATACTCACTCACGACGCGGTCGTAGCGGGTCTCCTTGGCACGTACAAGAAGTGAGCAGGAGGCCCAGCACCGCCCAACGTGAACCCGTTGCAGCCCAGCCTGCGACTCCAGTACGCAAAAGAACACCGGTGACATTTTTTACGCATGTAAGTGGTCGCACCGCGCAATAATTTCACTCTGGAAAACAGTGAATGTTCCTCAGCTGCAGTTATGAACTACCGCAGATGAATCTAGTTTCTTCAGATGGGGCTTCACGCGTTTATTACATGCTAACGTAACACCTCGTCCCATCGGACAACAAACTCTAACAATGATTGCCGATTGGGAGACTCATAAAAAAACATTTTCCAACTTTTCTGTTTCTTACACACGCATGTGTGCTTCCCCTTCGACCCCTGTTCATTTCCACCTTGCGTAATTTTTTCGTGTTCCCGCTGAAGCATTCGGTGTGCCGTTCTCCAAGACACACATTAGCAGAAAGAAGCGCTATACATACGGGAGATAAAAGACATCGCCAGATGCCTCGAGCATAAATCATTGTTTAGCAGCTCAGCTTCCGTCGGCGTGCGTAGAGGGCTCCAAGCAGTTGTCAGACATATTCGTTGTTTGACTTTCTTTAAAAAAGGGAGGGAAATTCAAGGCGTTGCCGCATGTTACGCACGTATTGCTCATCATAACCACGGTGAACTGAACCGCCCATCTTTGTTAAAACATTGCTACATTTTACAAAAGGCGTGCTTGCTTTCACGGCGTTGTAAGTGGAGCATTCAATATTTTTTTTCGTACAAACCAGCTGGAGTGCTGGCTTGGCGTCGAACCAGACAAGCCATCTTCTGCCTTACCGGTTTGTGGCATTCAACTGTACATCCTCCAGAAGCGCACAGAGCTCCACAGTTGTCGGGTAGGACAGCCGGAGCATGTGCTCTTCACTTAACGGAGGCTTTGAGATTGCGCATGTCCGTGTTCAGTGCATGAACCGTCTGTGTACACATGTAGCTAACCGACGTAAGCATCAGCCCCAGTTCAACCAATGCAGGTAACGAAGTATTCGCCTTCTTGTCAATGCCTTCTATATGAACAGTGATTTTAGGCGGCGGTTGAAGCCAGCAAAAACTAGCGTAAGGCCAACGTTGGAATCCAGAAAGGAGTCCCTTATAATCGTCCAATATAGCAAAGCCCGGGAACCAGTTTACGTCATTAACTGTCTGCTAGTGGGTGACATGTATGTTGGGAGAATATACTGATAAGGTGACGAGTTACTTCTCTTAACCGCAGTATAACCATAGAAACCGTTCTCCCGCCGCAACCAGGGGCCTTGAAGTTGCCTTGGGAACCCCCCGGTACACTTGAATGTTCTTCGCTGGTAGAGGTTTTTCTCTCCAGAAAGTGACAACCGATTCATGACTGGCAAGGGATATCTCAAAGTGGATCTTACAAGAGCAACATGTCGAGTCAGGAGGGAGTTCATGGAGGTTCCCCACCGTGCTTTCCCTAGGTGACGCACAATGCAAACGGTGTTGTTCACCTTTGTCTCCAGACGTTGCAAGTGGTATGACCATGAGAGCCTCTCCCCTATTGTACCGAGGAAATCATGGCTTGTCACAATATCCAAGGGCATACCAACAAAGCAAATATAAAATCTCTTTAAATGCGTCATAGTGATGGGAAGAGCTACTGACATTTCTGCCGACAAATTCATTCCCTTTTTGGGTGGAGCTTTGAGACTTCGCCTGATCCGTTCTGCAATGTTGGTTAGCTTACTTCCAGTGAAAATCCGCATGTTTAAAAAATATCGTCCCCGTAAATCGGGTATAGAATGACACGTGGGAGGGGTTGCGTTGCTGCGCCATCAATGCATTAAAAAGCTTTGTCCAAGGATGGGGGCAATCACACTTTCCGACCTTTGGCATTTTCTATTGTTACGCAAATCCACCTGCCATCACGAAGTCGGATATGAAGCGGAGCGCTCTACTACGTGTCCCTTATTGCGTCACGTCAGTCCTTCTAAAGCAGGGACATTACGCCATATCATTGGTGCGCATAAAATGAAAGAATACGGCTCTCTTAATGTTCTTTCGATTTTTCCTGATCCACACATGTCACCACACGTATGATGCTATTCCCGGTACAGCGGCTTATGCGGAAGCCAAATGTCTTTCCTGGGAGAACATGATGACTTTCTATGCTATAAATCAAGAGTTCATTGATCATTTTCTCGATGAATTTGGATGTGCAATTTGTGTGGTTGATGAATCTGATGATTCTAGTCACTTCCCCTGGTTTTAGTACAGCCAAAACATTTGCCAGTTATCATGCCATTGGCACTAGTTTACTTCTCCAATTCTCTTGTAGATTTCCAGCTATGGGCTCGTATTTTTTTTACCACGATTACAAAATGCAGAATGCCGTACTCCGTCCGGCCCTGCTATACCTCGTTGAAAAATCCTTGTCAGAGCAGACCACAATCTAATTGCGACATCTCGACCCAAATCAGGGCAAACTGATTTCATGGCTTCTTGTATGGTGGTACTTGCGGAGAAAAGTTATTCTTTGTACAACTCAATGCTGGCTACTGGAATGGCCCATCTTACTGCCGCCGAAATTACTTGGTGATCGCGATTTCCGCCACGTTACGAGACGCCGTCAAGGAACGAAAACTATGTAACTGGGTAACAGGTGAGCGACGGATACCCACAACATTCCACACTATGGAGACACTGACGTGAAACCGCGGAAACGACTACTGTAAAAATTCAGTCCACCTTTTAAAAGAAACCACTTGAAGTTGCTTTCGCATCTGCGATAACACCCTAAGCTTCGTTCTAATGATAAATCTGTCCAGGTCAACGATATTTACGGTGAGCTTGCTAATTGCTAATGAGGCGGGCTGTTACACAAACTCTTTATTTCAACGGAAAGCGCTGTAAACACCTGCTCATGATTGTCCTTAAAGAACGCGGCTCCATTTTCGGATCCCTGAGATGAAAAGGGTCATTCACGCCAAGCATTACTATAGCTTGTCTTGAAGGAATCGTGCAACAATATCTGCCCGTGCCCTGCTCAGAGACACTAAACAGAAACGGCTTGTCAACTTTGTTTTAGCCCTAAAGAACGTTTAGCATCCCCATAGTTTTATCCAAGCTATCTAGGTTGAGTTCACTGCAAAGCCTCTTGTCTGCAGATTCCCCCGTCGCATGGGACACAATGCTTCGGCACGTAAACACGCTATTCGTAGTTTCCACCACTTTCCTTTCAAAACCGGCAGCTGGAAGGGCCATGAAACCCTCTCTTTATTAGCCGCAATCGACACCATGTGACTTTGAGAAAGGTGTAGACACGCATAACAGGCACACCATTCTTGACCGCCCTGTTGTGTAAATGCACATCTGCACTAACTGACACACAGCGAAGAATTTCTGTTTCAGAAGCTGTCCCAGTGACTGTGTTACCATTTGAAAGTTCTGGTTCTGACATCCTCAGTCCCACAGAAAACTTCGGTACCGAATTTAAGTCTGTTTTACATATTGTGGAAAGACAAATGTTACGTTCTGTATGGATGTTCTTTTGAAGTACTGGAAGTTTTGATGGCTTTAAAGACCTGGGTGGCCATAGAACAGGCTTCCATAACGTTGCAACCGCACTATCCACCAAGATCACTTCTTCTTGCGGGGATGACCTTCTTCGGGGGTCACTAATGCGTGAAAACATTACCGAAGTACAAAAAATCGACTGAAAACAAGCCCCATCGGGGATTTGACCTTCCTAATGGGGATGCACTGCACCTATAGCGCTTCAGACCACTCTGCCATAGCCACAGCGCTGTTGGGGATGAAAATTTACGGTATATATGATCGTTTAGCCTGGTTATTTTATCTTAGTTTCGCCGTTTCCGGCAGCTTAGATGACCGCTTCTTCAGTAACGGTTGTGCAGTAGTGATCCCCCGAATTCCTACGAATATCTTATCAGTACCGACTGCATTCCTTAGGTAGGAAAGCGATTGCGCTTGTGTGGTCGCGCTGCTGACCGCCGTGCTAGCTCAGCCAGACCAAAATGTGCTTCGCGTACCTCGACTTTACGCTTGACAATGATAGTTTCGGTTAATTTCAATTTCTCGGTGAGTATAATAACTTTACTGACTCTTTTCCGCCATTCAACTGGCCCAACGTTTTCTGCTAGCGTACCAGTCAGCGAAGCGCCGCATGTGCGCTTGTGTATGGCTATTCTGGCTTCATATACATTACTATCTAGATACAGTCGACAAAATAGCAAATTTACAGGCACATTCTTCAAGACAAACATTTTGTCATTGCTTAGTTTGTATTTGAGCGTGCGAATTGCGACGACATGCCGGCAACCGACCGACTGACTGTCAGAGGGTAGGCGAGCCGGGCAGTAGCGCAACTCAGCCAGGGCTTCCTCGAGTAAGCGCCATGAACAGCCCTTTCTAAACGATTTTTAAATGAATAACGTCACGTAGACGCACCTACAGCGGTCGTAACATAACCTAGGAACTCCAGGCAATACCTCGCAAACAATTCCACAACGTTTACAAATAACTTCAGTGTACGTTTAGGTGCCCACTCGACACCCGATAAAACCGAAATATAGCTCATTGATTACATATCTGACCTCAAGCTCGCTTTGTGCACTGTCCCCTTCAAAGACCAAATACAACTATCACACAAAGATTACATACCCTGGCTTTAATTCTACTGACGATACCAGCATACTCAAGCGCCTCATTCTGAAGTTTTGTTCCTTCGAAGAATTATCAAATGATAGTTCCCTGATCATGGAATTATTATCGCATGAGTTAAAAGGAATTATTTAGTATTGTATAAATAATTCGGGGCGTACTAAAGAGAAAAAAAATTAAAAAAAAACAGAACGCGTGTATAACACCTGACTTAATAGATGGGAAACGCACAGTGAAGCGAATCAGAAACAGACAAAAACAAAAAGGCACAACAGTAAATAACGTAACCTCTGTTCTGAATGATCTAACAACTAAAGTGAAAAGAGCTAAAAACAATTATTGTACTAAAACACTGCCGAACATTCCAAAAACATTCAGGCACCTTCGCAGTCGAACTGCGAAGACCGCGGAAACAGCGGAGCTGGTGGTGTTAACCCAAAAATATGCTCCACACTTCGCGCTCCGGTCATTGCCATGCTCGTAGCCAATCCCAAGAACAAATCTACAGAAACAATTCTGATGTTTCATACACAGATGCTATCCCTTACTCCAATCTGTCCCATCACTTAGCCGTGGTAACCACTAAAGACAAGATCGTCGCCTGCGCCTCAATCAAGACCGCATCTATCTGGGCCGCGGAAGAATTTGCTGTGGCCCTCGTCATCCCTCAAACACCCGCAAAGCTTGTAATTACGTACTGTCAAGCCGTCTGTCGCAGCTTTTTATCAGTTTATGGGGCCTCAACTATTTCTGGCTCAACACGCCCCCAACAGGAAGATCGACATTGTTTGGACCCCAGGACACCCTCACTAACGAGCAATAATTTTGCCCATATACATGCCTGCGTACTCTCGTCCAAGGCCTCTGAGGAAGTAGCGAGTCTCGTTCCCCTGCTCACATTTCAAGACATCACCCAACGTTACCGCACATCAAGACAACATTTTCCTCCTCCTCGACCGCAGCTTACTAAGGCTGGAGAAGTAATATTCCGGAGGCTTCAAAAAAACCTTTCCTCGCCCAACATGGCAAACTTGCCCAATACCTTTCCACATGTACATTCTGCCCTAAACCACCTACCCTCATACACACGTTCTTGGGGTGCGAACACCACCCAGCCCTCCCACCTTTACCCACTTCCCTTCCCCTCCCTGAGCTCTGGGAGAACCTGACGACCAGTACCGGCTTGGATGCACTGCAACTCCTGGTGTCCAGGGCTGACACAGCACGGTCGCCCGATCTCTGCCCTTTTCATACAAAAAAAGGGGGTTAAAAAATTTCCACTTCCCTCGCGGGAACCGTGTAGATGCGCATAGGGGGTTCCGTTGTTGAGGTTGATTCTCCCATGCGGGAACGTGCCGTGAACCCCCTGCCGCGGCTATGACGCAGCACAATCCAACACAATCCACTTTTTTCAATCCAATCCAACCATACAAGCCAAGCCAAGCAAGCCAATCCAATCCAATCCAATACCCTCGCAGGGAGTGTTCGCTATAGGAGAGGAGAGGGGTGACGGCGGAGAGCGCAGCTCGCGCGGCGAGGAGAATGGGGGAGTTGGACGGACAACAACAACGCCGTACGGAGACAAGGCGAGTGAATGAGATGCAGTGGCATCTAAAAGGGAAGTTTTCTCCATGCAAACGGGGTTAAATCAAAAATCACAATCCAACCTCTCAAACTCTAAAATCCAAACCGCCAAATTCTGGAGCCTGGGTCCACTTAAACTCACCCGATCTCGAAAGCCAAAGCCTGCGCCAAGAACTTAAAGGAAATGCTGAGCACCCCGAATGCGCTGATAGCGCTATCGGATAGACGCCGGTTCATAATGCGAGGGACCCAGGTTGGATTCCGCGCACGGGAAGCGTTTTTACCTTGAGGCCCGCACTCCCCACACCTGCGCGTCGGCTGCTTGCCTCCTCGTCATTTTTCCTCACATTTCATGGCCTAGCATTTTCCTCCTCTCCACTTTGCTGCCCTGTTTTTGAGCGACGCCAGCCGCGGGTGGAGCTCGAGCTTAAACAGCGTCGCTGTTACTTCAGCAAATTAGGGACCTACCTCTAACAGACAAAACAACATATTCAGCGCACCCCTGAAAGAAAGAAAAAACCCTATCTATGCAGAAACACGGAACACGTGGTTTACATCAGTATTCACTCTCGTATGACGAAAACATTCCGCACATCGACACTAGAAAGGAATAAAAACGAATAAAAGAACGTGAAAGTACCAGAACTACCAAACCAGATCTCTAGCAACGGTCCAACTATAACCAGAATGTTACAAAACGCAACGCGTTTTGCATTTCTGTAGCATGATTTGCCTTGCATGTTTAAATGAATAATTTTGGGGGGTTACCAACTTCAAATTACACTAAAATGGTCACATGGATAACGCCGCTATTTTTGGTTAACTTGCGTTAACAGGAAACGTTTTGATTGTGTTCGTATCCCCCTTCAAAAAAAGAACTCCACAACTGAAAAGCAACCATTAGCAGAATAACATGCTCGTCTCAAAACAATAATTATAATAGCACGTGTTACGTGCACCTATAACGAAGCCATCAATGTCGCTCAATCATTGCAATTTCGCGAAGCAGTCATCAGCATTGTTGTAGGTACATTACTCAGCAATAAAAAAAATAAGATGACCATCGAAAGAGCAACACTCTTGGCGATTTCCGATTCAGCGTTCCCGAAGTTTCCCAGTAATTTACTCTCAGCGAGTTATTAATGCATGGAATTCAGCAGAACCGTTAGGGCATTAACACAGTGGCAAAAACAGTAGGCGCGTTCGCGTCACTTACATTAGGTGGAACGACTGTCCCCAAAGACAACGGTTATTGCTGGGGAGCATTTAGGTTAATAATTTAGAAGCGTTTCCTTCCAAACGGTAGCGGCTCACCTGACAGGCGGCGCTCGGCGGCACCGAGCTTACGCTTCGTCTCCGGGAGGAAAAATAAAATACGCGACATGTTCTGGAAATCGCGCAGCAGCGGTGCCCAAGTTATTCCAGTTAGGCGTATTTTCCTCGAGCGGATTTCGCTATATACCCACCGTGAATGAAGGGGGCCTACGCAAGAGCTTCCGGCAAACGCGTTTCTACGGTGTTGGTCGTGAGGACTTACTTAGGCACACCTCTCTGTGCGTAGTGTGCATTTTTTTACGACATAGTTGCAAGCTTCGGTTCTCCGACTTACTTCTAATAAGCCAAACTAGTCAGATGCCTCCTTGGGCCATCTTTGGATAAATGAAGCGGGTCCTATCTCACACCAGCAGATTACCGTCACAGGGATATTTTTTACCGCACTGAAGACGACTGCAGCGAGGTCCGCATCCCGTACACTTAATATTTTTCAAAAAATCTTACTTCACCCACACGACCCTGTGAACGCATTTTTTGTTATGAACGTTGTAGAAAAATTTTCTAGCAGTGCCAAAAATATAGGATGCAAATATTACCACACGAATATATTTTCTGTAGTAACAAAAAAACCGAAAAAGAAAACCAAAATCACTTTTCTTGCCGGCGGCAACGGTTCTCTTTTCTGGGCCCCCGCACGGGGCACCTTCAGTAATCTTGGTGATGGTTCTGGTGACACCGTGGACCCCGAGCCTCCCTTCATAAGCTGTAACCTTACGTGGTGATGGTTTTAAGGTGAACGGTATAAACCTCAAACGGTGGCCATCGGAGCCCAGGTTAGGCTCCGGCGGATGGGCTCCCTGTCTGTCTACCAGGCAGGGAGTTCCTGGACCTCTCTAGGTATCAGGGTAACCCGAGCGAAGAAAGTACCCCCTTCCCTTGCTTCTATACTATAGCATATGGTATTTTCAGACCCCCCCCCAACGTGATCGGTCCCTGAAAAGGGGCCGCACAGAAGTTTCTTTTCCTCCTTTGTCATCAATGTCGCTCCCAAAGCCCGATAATTTCTCCCGCTTTTTGATCATCGAATCTGTTGATAACACAATGCCAATCACTTCTCAGTCCCTTTTTCTAATCTCCAAGTATCTTGAAAGGCTTTTCAGCAGTCCTACAAGGCCACGAAACTGAAAACAGGAGAACTGATTGAAGTAGAAAAGAAACAGCAGTCCGCTAACCTCCTCGCACAAAGGCACATGGCCGATGTTGACATCAAGATAACGCCTCATCGCAGCCTTAATAGCTGCCAAGGCGTGATCTCTGATCGGGATCTTATAAGTGAAACCGGAGCCCCTCTGCTTGAGGGCCTTCGTGGTCAGGGCGTGACGGCAGTAGGCGAATAACCATACGCCGAAACTACCAAGTAATACCACTCAAACACATAATCCTGACGTTTGACCGATCAACACTTCCTTAGTCGGTCAACGCAGGCTTCATGAGAAGTCCGGTCCGACCCTACGTGCCGAACCCACGCCGATGCTTCAAGTGTCAGCGGTTTGGGAACGGCACAACCTCTTGTCGTGGTAAACTGACGTGCGAAAATGTGCACCACATTATCATCTAACTGATAATTATGAGTCCGAGAACTGTTCACCTGTGCAAACTGTCAGGAACCGCACGGTGCCTAATCCAGGAGCTGTGAAACGTTTAAGCAGGAGAAAGAGATCCTTGCCTCGAAAGTCAACGAGAACATCACCTTCCCAGAGGCGCGAAAGAGGTTCGCCTGTTTCTCCCTGGGGAGGTACGCCACGCAGCTTCGCGGGGGCGGAGCGGCGTCTGGTTTCGGCGGGGACCCAGTACCCAGAGTCGTACTTGGTTCAGCCCCCGCACCCCCCTGGGTTGCCTTGGGCAGCCCAACCCCCCTCCGCACCGCTCGCTGATCCAGCAGTGGCTGTGGTGTCATCCACGTGATGCTGCTGCACCCGCGGTTTCCTCTCCACCGACCCGACGCACACGCAAGGGCACCGATGAGGTGGACACGGAGGCAACCGCTGTAGTTCCCACCGCCGCCACACCACCTGTGCCACCCGGGACGCTCCTGACGCCCTCGGCGGTCGCGGCTCGAACGAAGGGCAGCGGAAAGGGGGACAAGTCCGGGACGTCCGGTCCGCAGAGTACCTCTTCCAAATCTAAAGAAGACATGAACCATTCCTGTCTGCTTCGCACCGGAAGGAGCGGGTCCCTCCATGGAAACATCCAGAGAAGGTTAAAAAACCCCTCCCAAGAGTGCATGCCACGAAAGACCTTACGTAAATAGTCACACTCCAGTAGCTCCGAAAACTTTATAATGGGAAGAGAAAACATAATAAAATGTACCTGCAGAGGCCTTTTTAAAAATCTTGACGATGTATACGAAATACTGTATGCTAATCAGCCAAGTGTAATGTGTGTTCACCAAACACATTTGAATTCTATACACACAAATTTCTTGAATTGTTACCTGGTATTTAGAAAGAACAGGGATGGCTGCACACACTCCTCTGGGGGTGTGGCCATAATCGCCCGGTAATCCTTAGCATGCCACCCTGTCACTTTGAACACTGTCCTTGAGGCTGTAGCAATTCGCACAATATTATTCGATAGGTTGATAACGGTATGCTCCAAATACCTTCCTCCTGATCTTGCACTTTTGAGCTCTGACGTCGAGGCGCTCGTCGACCAGCTTCCCGAACCATATATCCTAACAGGCGACTTTAATGCACACAATTCTCTTTGGAGCTCTTCTCGCACGGATGCCCGAGGTCGCCTGGTAGAGAAATTCCGTATATCTTCCGCAGCATCCCCCTTCAACCAAAATAAGCCCACATACGTTAATATAGGACACAACACACACTCATATCTTGACTTGGCTATCGGCTCCGCAGTTCTCTTTCAATTCTCGAGTGAGGTGCAGGCACTGACCCATATGGTGGTGACCACTTCCCCATCTCAGTAACATATATAGGTGAAGGCCCATGCAGTCCATCATCCCAAAACAAGTTCCATGAAGAAAGAGCTAACTGGAATACGTTTACAGAGACATCCAAAGTACACTACACAACCATAAGCCAACTACACATTGAAGAAGCTACCAAACTGCTCACGGCGCACATCCTCGACCCCGCCGAAAAGTCCATTCCAAACGCCTTTGGTGCCCCGCGCAACCAGAGGAGGCCATGGTGGAATGAGGATTGTAGGCGGGCGCGAGAGGCCCAGAACAAGGCGTGGGGTATCCTTCGTTGGTACCCCACTAAGGTAACGTAATCTTGTTCAAACTGGTCAAGGCGTTCGGAAAACGTGTGCGCCGTGAGGCAAAACAAGAGAGTTGGCACACCTTCTCGACATCCATTAATTCATACACGGACACACACAAAGTCTGGACACATATATGTAAGCTCAAAGGTCAACAGACACACATTCTGCCCCTGGTGAGCACAGCAGGGGACACACTTCAAGGTCAGGCTAACACAATTCTACAACACTTCGAACACAAGTCCAGTTCAGCACACTACACAAACCCTTTCATGAAACGCAAAACATCTGCAGAAATGAAGTCCCTGCGTGATAGCAACAAGTCGCACCATTCCTCCAATTCTCCTGTGGCAATTCATGAGCTGAAGGCAGCTCTGACCACATGTAAGCCTTCAGCTCAAAGTGCAGACAAAATCACATACACCATGATACAACTCCTACACTTAGACACACCCTCCGCGGTGGCTCAGTGGCTAGGGCGTTGGGCTGCTGAGCACGAGGTCGCGGGTTTGATTCCCGGCCGCGGCGGCCGCTTTTCTGATGGAGGCGAAAAGGAAAAACGCCCGTGTGTACGAGATTTCGGCGCACGTTAAAGATAACCAGGTGGTCAAAATTAATCCGGAGCCCTCCACTACGGCGCGCCTCATCGCCTGCGTTGCGTCGGCGCGTTAAACCCTACAATCAATCAATTACACTTAGACACCATTGAAACAATTGTACATCTATACAATAAAAATGGCTTTCGGGGCACATTCCACGCTCTTGGAGATTGTAGTGGCTTTCCTGGCAGAAGGAAAGGACCCTTCCTCTCCTGGAAGTTACCGGCCCATTGCTTTGACAACCTGCCTGTGCAAGCTTCTCGAGAAGATAATAAACAGGAGACTCGCGTACTTAGAGTAGAGCGGTCTTCTCGAGAGCTGCCAGGCAGGCTTTAGGGCGGGGTGATCTACCAACGATCAGCTCGTTGCATTAGAGTCGTATACCAAAGATGCGTTTCTCCACAAACAATATTGTATGACGGCATTCTTTGATCTTGAAAAAGCGTGCGATACCTCGTGGCGGTATGGCTTGCTAAGCGGACTGAAGTCCTTCGGAATGTCGGGTAACATGCTAAACACACTTGCCAGCAACTTGCCTGAATGAACCTTTGGTGTTAGAGTTGGAAGAGCACTCTCAAGGGTTCATGTGCAGGAAAATGGCCTGCCGCTAGGCGGAGTTTTGAGTTGCACTCTGTTTATTGTCAAAATGAATTCACTCAGAAAAGCATTGCCACCATTCATTTCCTGCTCAATCTATGTAGACGCCTCGCAATTGTCCTTCAAGTCTTGGACCCTGTTTATCTGCGAGAGCCAAGTCCAGCTTGGTTACAAGGTAGCTGTTTGAGCAGATAACAACGGTTTTAAATTTAATCCAGGAAAGTGTACTTTGTGTTTTGTTTTAGAAAAGGCGTGTCATTCGGATGGATCCAGACATCAAGCTCAGTGGTGTCTCAATTCCAGTCAGAAATGAACCCAAGTTTTTAGGCGTAGTCCTGGACGAAAAGCTCACATTCTTTCACATACAAAACTGCTTAAACACAAATGCTTTAAGGCTATGACGATAATGAAGGTTTTTTCCCACACTTCATATAGTGCTGGCAAACAACTTCTTTTACGTGTTTTTACTAGCCTGATAGGTTTACGATTGGACTATGGAAGTGTTATTTATCGATCAGCAAGTAAAACATCCCTCAAAATGCTGCACCCAGTGCTTCATCTTTGCCTTCGCCTGGAATGTGGCGCCTTCCGCACTAGTCCGGTCGAAAGCCTCTATGTGGAGTGCAATAAATGGAACCTACAACGTCAGCGAGCATAAGCAGATCTCCTTTATGCTTCTAAAATTTCATCCATGCCTCACCATCTTTTTAAATCAGCTTTTTATGATACCTCCATGACTGAACTCCCGCTAAATCTACTATCGTTCTCTGCGCCCTTCTCATACAGAATTAGAGAGGAAGCGGCAGAGCTTGCTGTCTCCTTTTTAGATACCATCAAAACTTCTGTAACAGATTTTATATTTCCATGGCACCTCCTCCCTGTATAATGCGACACATCTTTCACACATGTAGATAAAAACAGAGTTCCTGGATCTGCAATTCTGCAGCATTACTTGTATTTGCAGCGGAAGTATCAGTCTTCTGAATTTTATACGGACGCCTCTAAACTGCCACCTATGTGTCCTGCGCTGCGCATGGACATGGCTTTAATGTCACTAAAATAGTAATACTAGTATCTTTACGGCAGAGGCTTATGGTGTACTTCTTGTTGTTAATCATATACTTCAAAGCCACATCCCACAATCCATTATCTATACAGATTCCCTCAGTTTTGTCTGGACATTGTCGTCAACAAAATCTTCGAAAATCCAATGTGTCAATCTTGTCATCGCGGGTATTATGTCTGTGTATGTCCACAAAGTTGAACTGGTCCTTTGCTGGGTCCCTGGCCACTGTGGTATAGCCGGGAACGAAGCCGCCGATCGAATGGCTTCTGCTGCTACACTCTTGAATACAGTAGACATGACCACATTACCCTACACTGACGTGAAGCCACGCATCAGCCAAGTTACACGTACTAAAACCACACTTGGGACCATACACCACCTACACATGCAATAGATACACAGAAGTCGCCTTGTCTAGATTACAAATAGGGCACACACATTCAATGCACTCGTACCCTCTCATTGGATCTCCAAGACCTCTGTGCAGCAGGTGCGGAGAGGCCCTATTCGTGATCCAAATCCTCATACAATGTGCAAGGCACTAGAAACAACCCGACACAGACACTTCGCACAACTATACAGACAACACAATCCACTGCACCCATCGTACTTTTTAGGGGATGACCCTATAATCACCCATAAGCGTACTTTTCAGTTCTTTAGCGATATCAAGTCTTTACATCACATTGCTTACCATGCATGTTGTTACACATTGTCTTTTGTCATTGTCATGTTGCTACACAATCTACATTGTCTTTCGTGTGATTTCACATGTAATTTTAGTTGAATGTTTTGCACTTACCTTCCCCTCGTCCTCATAAAACAACTTTTCTATTGACGCTGTTTCCACACGGTCGGTCTTGCGCCATAAAAATCCCAACCCTCATAATACCATGATAATCATCTTTTCTAGGTGTTTCTTGTTGGTAAATTTATCGTTGTGGCAGGGAAACAAATAGTTACAAAGCAGAAGCTATTCTAGCGCTCTATGAATAATATATACGTGGTACGTGGTATTCTTGTTCACAAAAAAGTGTTCACCGATTTCCTGTGCAGCTCTTTTAGGAATGCACGCGCTTCATGGAGCTCTTGGTGCATACAGAATCGCCGTCGAAATTGTGTAGGCGCTCCTTACAGAATAACAGTGCGGCAATTGTAAACCTACGGCCACAAACTATATACCGGGGGCTCCTTTTTTTTATTATCGGCGCGTAAACGCGCCCGGTTATCTTAGCCTGTGTTTTAAGCGTTGTGCCCGTTTTTTTATTGCACGCCGCGACGAGTTACCGCCCTATAGTCTGTATTCCGCGTCCATGTTTGTTCGACAATGTTGTGGTTATATTTGGTTTGTTTCAGAAAGCATTATGTCCTGGGATAAATGCATGTTATGAATGATACTGAAAGGCATCCGAAACATCGGTACTGACGCTAAAGCCGGAAGAATGGCAATTTTCGTACGGTCACTTCAACATTTTGAACGCCGTGGGCGCCGAATGCGTCCTGCGAGACTTGATGTCGACTTTATCAAACTTTTCTAGGCTTAAAGACAAGAACAAGCGGTGCAAAGGTATCATTTACAGTGGGCATACTACTGCCGCTTCACAAGCATTACCGGTCTATTCACGCACATGAATAAAGCCGAAATTTTAGAAAGAAAAATTGCGCGATCTGCAACACCCCTACAATGTGTGCAGTTGCCCGCACAAATGCACAAAAATGCTGAAACGGAAGTGCACCACTTGAAAGTCACGTAGGCTTAAACGCCCTATTGGTACAGGTAAAAAGTAGCTGCTAGCATGTAATCCCTTATTAAAGCGAAGCTCTGGTGTTCTCACTGGTAACGGCTTTAACACCAATGATCCCTGCAGGATGGCCAACTTTCTCTGATTATAATGATTTTGGCTGGAGTGTAGCAATATTAAAACGCTCCGTGGAGAAGCCTCGCAACAGCTCCGTTACGCCCCCTCCGCTAAAGGTTGATGTGCAGGAGGGGGACAACGTGTCGCAGGTGTGCGACAGCGCGACGTCAATAGGTCTAAAGTGACGTTATGAGGTAAACATCGACAGACGTTACCCACAGGCCGACGTGGGATGAAAACAGCATTGCTCTGTGTGCCCTAAGGCCGTTAGCTGCAGGACATTATGTGTAACGTCCCATTTTGAGGTTTAGGACGTTAGGCTTAACGTCACATCTTCGGGTTTAGCACTTCAAACCGGCACCCACTCAAGAAATTTCTCACTGAACGCCAAGAGCAGGTACGGATTTTTCACCTGCGTTCTTTTCAAAAAAGAGAACTTTCAGCCCGTGAAAAAGTGTCTCACTATTTCATGCGCTTTTTCTGAATCTCACCTGCGTGTCCGTGCCAGACCATTCAAGGAGGTAACAGAACATCAATCGTAGTGTTGGCTCCTAAGTAAGGACCCCTCTGGTCATCTCAAGCGATGGAGCCTGGCCCTACAGAAACTTGACGGCACCATTGCGTACAAAACTTGAAGGAAACACTCGGACGCCGACTGCCTATTGCAGGGCGTACCATCCCCAAACGAGCGGAACAACCGAATGCCTGAACAAAACAATCGCGAATGTTTCGTATATAGTCAAGGTTGAACAAATGATGTTTAACGAAATACTACGTTGCGCTGCGTTCGCCTACATTACCAATATCCTGAAAACTGCGCAGATGCCGCCATTTGAACTCGTAAAGGACGAAGACCCTGACCCCTACGTCTAGGGATACCTACAACGTGCGGATGAAGCCCGCCAATTTGCTCACGTACGTTTACAACAGACAAGCAACCAGCAATAATAAACGTACGACAAGCGCCAACTCATCAAAACGCTCCAGCCATGTACATTTGCGTTAGCTCTGTCCAGAGCATAACGATATCGTTGGCATCTACATCTTCCTATCAACAGGCCAATTGGCGCTCGCGAGCTGTATTGTGAGACAGTAACTTAGTTCACATTAAAGTCGGCATAGAGAGCATGCGCGAAAATCTCGTATTGTGCAGCTAAGTAAGACGATGACGCCTCTGAATTTTAATGTCCGCTTTCTCCAGTTAAAAGCAGAAAACACCGACAGTGATCTTGCCAAGGGCTTGGATATATCCCTAACAAGATCAGTCTTTTACGCGAAAACGTCTGCACAGTGGACGATTCAAAGCAATCACGCGGCCTGTCCCTAAGTTTAACGTACCGACATACTGTTACAGACCAAAAATACTAAAAAGTGAAGAAAGCTATGTAAAACTACTCATCGACTAGTGCTTAAATATGTTATTTTAGAACAGCTCATAATCTTATTATTATTTTCAATATTTCAGTTACCCCGTCGCCATCCACAAATATTTTAACACCTTTGAATTTGAGCTGATGACGACTCCCTGAACAGCACTGTAGAGCCATGTTGACACACGGCGACAGCAGGTGATAGCTGTTGCAGTGGAAGTAGAATATCATTTTCTCTCTCAAAAACCATGCAACCGTAATTTGTTTTAATCAAGTAACACTGCAAATATCACCTATGTATTGATGTTTTGCTTTATGTTTGCGTAATGTCTTGTTCTTTTTCAACAATGTTCACAAGTATGATCATAGACACCGGACTTGGACATTTAGATTTGACTGAGTACATAAGACTATTGCGCACATTTTGTTCCACTTTGGCTAGGTAGCTGAATCGAGTCACAGACAGACAGACAAACAGACATACAAACGGACCAAAATCTCTCTGTTTAAGTAGCCCCAGAAAGACTATCGTCGTTATAAAACGCTTCCGTGGCCTTAATCGAACCTCGATCCCTCGCGTTACGAAGGTGGCGTCTATCCCACTGCTCCACTTCGACATGATCAAAGGGAGCGCCAAGCAGCAGGTACCACCGATTCGCACCGTACACCCCAAGCCCAAACGTTAGGCTTACGAAATGCATGCCTGAGAGTTGCAGCGGGTATTCTAGAAAAGCAGTGCGTACCTCCAAAGAAACACATGTTCGCAGTGTGGGATTTGCCGACCAAAATATCTATCACGAGAAAGCTTCGCATTCAACCATCCCCTTCTTTCGACGGAGTGGTGCATGATTTTTTATTGGGGCGCTTGACGTGCCGTTGCGGAAATCCATCATCACAGTGCGCCCTTCCATTGTTCACAGTTCGCATTCCTACACTGAGCTTTCGCGTACGGTAGTAATTAGTACGGCAAAACAAGATCCGCTTTATAAGAAGTGAGTAGGTCAAGTCACGCGCCCTACTAACTACCGCGTTACATTACGCCCACAAATTTACTGAGGGCAAAAAACTTCAGATTCTTTTAAGAATACGCACTCACGACGTGGCGCTCCGGTGTTTCTTGGTGCGTCAGCAGCCGTAGAGCGCACACGGCGTGCCTGTGGTAGCCCAGCCTGCGGGTCCACAGTGCAAAAGACCAAGGGCGACAGTTTAAACGCCAACAATTGCTCGCCTCGCGCTATCGTCTGGTGAATGCGGGTATTTTACGTTCTTCAGCTTCGGTTTTGAGCAGCCGCTAGTGATGTTAGCAACTGCGGATGGGACACTACTCCCTTTGTTTGGCCTGGTACCATAACACCTCTTCCCATCAGAGCACAGAGCTGCAAATTGCCGAACAGATTGTCAGGGCGTCGATAACGCAACGCCTTCTTCCATGTTCTCCCCATGCATTTCATCGTGTTTTTCTTGCCCCTGCACTTTCATTCAGACTTTGTGTTCCAGGCATCCTTATTTCGCACTTGTTCCTTTCCTTTCTGCGAAGTGATAGCATACGGTGGGCGTTCTTTAACGTAGACATTTCGACTGAAAGAAAGGCTAGGCAGGCGAATGAGAGGCAGCGCCATATATTTAGAACATAAATCATTGTTTAACGGCTCCGCTCCCATCGGCGTATCGTTTTCAGCTTGAAGAACTTGTCATACGGTTGTCGTTGTTTCGACTTCCACCAAGAGATAAGGAAAAGACGATGCGTTCGAAATGGAACGCATATTTTTGGGGCACGTATTGTTGTAGGTATTTTTAGGTTTTGCGCCTCGTTTCTCTAAAAGTATTGTTTCTGGAGCGAAAACCCCCATTTTCAACGAACGGTGGGAGAACTTAACGGCATTCTTTTTGGTCATTGCCTAGGTTTTGTGAGTTATTTGAAATTTATTTGTATCAGCAACAATTTCGTATTTTTATTGAAGTGTGTTTTCTAAGGCGACCTCACATTTATGAAAAGGGAAGAAGCCAGCAACAAATATTGCAAAACATCACGACGTATTTTTCAGGATTGATAAATGGTGGTCTCATTTATTAGAACAAGAGATTCGTGAACGTAGCACTGCTCTTCTATAGAATAAAATTATGTAATATCAGGTTACAGGTTGGTGCAGAAGACTGTTTTTCTTGTGCATAAACATAACGTTTGGGCTATTCTCTAACGCTAGGGCAATGGCAGTCATTTCCATTTCAGTTAACTCTTTATTCCCGCGTAGACGACAGCTTTCTCATCAGACAGTGTGGACGACGTGTTATATCGTCAGCTGGCCGCGAAATTGGTTCTACCTAGCGCCCATCGCGCATTTGGGAACATAACGTAACTCGTAAATCTTGCTCAGCACCACAGGCACCAAAGACTCAATGACAATGAAAACAAAAGATGCAGAAACATTACAGTCTACTCAGTATTGTTAGTTTTAAGATTATTTCATCGATGTTCGACAGACGTAAAATACGCGGGACGTCGACCAACGTTTATTTTACGTTCTCCTTCTTAGGACATGTGCTGTTGAATGCGTCCTATATTCGTTTCACGGTGACGTGGATTCTTACTATTCATGCGAGTGGAGTTTGAATAGGCCTGCTGGTAAAGAGATAAGAGTAAGGGCTCGAATGTAGCTCTGTCAGTCTGAACGGTCTCTCAATATTGAAATGGGAAACATGTTTTAATTACGTCATTGAATTTTGTTGCGTTGTGAGGCTACAGCTGTTCACTGAAGCAATGGTTGCATATCACACCGCAGTGGTGCGCATCGGAAACCACGTTCTGAGATAAATAGAATTACGAGATAGGCGTAAGTGGTAACTACCAAGTGTGTTGTGTGGCCGAATGACGACCACATTCTCCTGAAAGCGACGTGAATGGCTGAGCAGTCTCCAAGTTTACAAGAGGAAGTTATCTAAGCTTCCCACTACCATACAGATGGCACGCCAGAACAGCCTTTGGATAAGGAAACCTCGGCGATACAAGTCAGTTATACATATGGCAGTGAGTAAATAATGCTAGTATGTGTTGAACAGTCACGAAGAGTGCCATGTTGTGTTCTTTAAGACCTTTCAGACTATGGTCGCACCGCAAACGATGTGAGGGAGTTGTGTAACTTCAGCCTTACAGCGACGTAGCCACGGCGTGGCCGTGCCATCATCCTGCTGTCGGAATCCGAGGACGAGAATCCAGGCCTGACGAGGAAGAGGGGTGGTATGAATTGTGAGTTCTATTTGAGGACGTTGGTGGTTAACTTTAGCCTGAAAACGTTCGTCTCGTGACGCCGAGGTAGGCAGATTTGTGCTGAGAATGCGGGAGACCAGCGCTTCACACGAAAGAGGGGACACCACCAATGCTAGCCTGAAGGGTGTGGGAGAGTACAGTTGCACTGTAATGAGAACGCCACAGGGTTGTACCGTCGGTGTACAGTCCAAAAGAGAGATTAGTGAAGCAGACAATGCATGAAGCGAAGAGCTAAATTCAAAAGAGTAGGAGAAAGGATGAATCCCTGAGGAACGTGCTCGGTAACAGTCGAGGGACGTTGCCGGTAGACTTCTAACCATGGAGAGTGAAGTCATATGGTAAGGAAATTATGCGTGTAGTTCACAAGTCTGGAGGTAGACATGAGTATCTGTATTTGTTCAAGAACAGCAGAGTGAGGCAGCACTTCGAATGCCTTTTGTAACTCCAGAGAAGCGATTTCTCTCAGTTGGGCTTCATTGGAATATGTGTTCTCGCTTTTGTATCCGTGTCATTGTATACTTCGTCGATCTGTGAGCACAGGACTCGGTAATAGTGCAGTCAAGAAATTCGCTTTGTCCAGTACCAAGCCCGGCAATGTAGCACCATACGCTCCATTTGTTTCCCAGCACAGGGGGTAGTTGGAATTGGACGCCGAGTTCAGCGCTAGTGATCTGCCTGGTTTAGACATATGATAAATGCTCCTAGCCTTCCACTCCCAGCGAATGAAGCCTGTTCAAACTATTCATTGACAATATGCAAAAGGACATCAATAAAAGGGTCCATTGTTCCTGAAGGGGTAGTATGTAACAAGTCTGGTCCTGATGTTCTGTTGCGTTTTGTTGCTTGTTATGTGGTGCTGGTTGTTTTGTTTTGAAGTACACGCAGCTTTACCGATCGAAATTGCAAGGGCGTAATAGTGCGAACATCATCGACAAGAAAATCTAAAAATGCAAACAGTGGTCATCAGGCTAAAATGAATATGACCTTTTATACATCTAGAGTTTAGAAATTTGCCCGTGGAGATTTTTTAGTCGTTTATACTGTGCGTATAAAAAGGAAATAACCCTTGTAGAAGCGAACAATGGTACAGCAAGAGGTTCGACGGTCGAAATTTACTCTATGGTAAAGGGGTAACCACATGCAGCGACGGTAGTGTGGGCGTCAGCGACAAGCGAAAAGAATTATTGCACTGCCACCAATGCCCTCCGTCGTTGCCGCTCGTAGCTGCTGCTCGCTTGTGGGCTGCTTCTAGCCGGCAAAAAGCAAGCGGCAGGCGAGGGCCTGTCGCCTGCCGCTGCCGGCGTTCCTGGCGGCCTGTGTATAAATTTGTTTCACTTGTCGCTGTTGCCCACTCTACCTGTTTGCTGTAGCCGTTGAGTTACAATTTCCGCGTCACCCTTCGCCTTCGTTGCATGTGGTTGCCCCTTTAACTTTTTGGCCAAATAACAAATACAACAATTTAGGTCTCGCTTTATCTCCAGTGTTCGTGTGCGGCCAATTCACACACTCACATTTTAAGTTCCCTTGCCCAATCTGGGGAGCACTTCATAGCGTAAATAATACTGCAAGCACACCTTACATAATCCAAGCGCTTTGGTATGGACGCCTACGCCCACCTAACGACGTTAACGTCAATGAGACACTTAGTTTACGTGAGCGGCGCTTGGTAATCTTCACGCAAAATATACAAAATGTGGTGAGCTGACGGCTTGAGTGTGATATAACAGTCAGCGAATAGTATAGCACAAGTGCGCCATGTGACGCGGGCAGCAGTGAAGACAATTGGTTCCTCCGAACCCAATGGGTCTGCCGTTGACAAAGTGATGTACTTCGAACCACGAATTGAGGACAATCGATTTGGAGATTCGTGTGACGGATCTGTAAGAGACACTTCTTAGAAAGTGACGAGAAGAAAGCGAGCAAACAAACCTCATCATTTTTATACATCTTGAGATCGATGATGGGAGCACAAGGAACTAATACTTGGAAGGAAAAACCAGTCAGAACCCCCAAGGGGGCTTTGGTTTTTGGAAAAAACCGTGCTTAACGCCCAAGCTAAAACCCGGACCGTTTAAGTTTCAAGAGAAAACTTCTTTTTAAAGGGGTTGCCCGGGCCCCGCTTTGTTCCTTACGAAAAAAATATCAAAAATTTTTGGTTTTGAGTTTGGGACTCGAGTGTTGCTATAAGTGCGAATTATAAAAACAAGTCCAGCAGAAAGCGCTACACAAAGAGGAGGGGTTCCTCCGAACCCAAATGGGTCGGGTTGAAAAAAAAGTATGTACTTGAACAATTGAGATGAACTGGGAGACGTGAAGAGGAAGAAGGGAGACACTTCGTGGGGAGGAGGAAGAAAGGAGCAAACCAGACGCTCATCATTTCCTATAACATGCCTTGAGACATGATGGGACACAAGGAACTACGCACTACTCTGGAAGGAATAACCAGTCGAAGTCGCCGAGATGGGGGCACAGGGATGCTCGGTTCCGCACCAATCGTTAGGAAACCGGTGCTACGTTGGAAAGCCCAAGCTCCAAGGAAGCCATACGAGCAAAACGGGCTTCGTTTAGATGGAACAGGGCCAATGACAATTTCTTAATGATTAACGTGAATTCTACCGCTTGAACGCCTTTTTTACTGATTAAAATCAGTATTTGTCTTGCGCCGCGGGATAACGGCTCGCTTGAAAGTGCTTTTTGGAATGTCTTAAAAACTTGAGCAGACGTGACAAGGAGAAAGAAAACGCAAGGACAGTCCCTGTCGTATGACTCCAGTGACTGTCCTGCTTTTATGAGTGTACTTTGAAACTTTGTGTGTGTACGATTACGGCTGGTCACTTCGTCTTTCCTCTACCGTACTGTGACCCTTGGCGTCAACACCATCAAGCACTTCTAGGCTGCGGGCAGGGGATCTTGTGCAGAAATCCCGCTAGACGTAGACGCGCTCACTGTTCTTGGAAGCCATCTTCTGTGCAGTTGTGACCGCACTTCTTTAAAACCTCTAGCTAACGACCTCAACCATTGCCCCGGTTTTCTAGCATTAACTGGCCTGAGTAAAAGGGAGCATGGATTCCTCTCGTCCAGTTTTATAGAGCAAGCACGTCGGGGATACACGAAAAAAAATTTGGATCTCTAAAAAGGGAGCATGGATACCTCTCCTGAAGTTTTATTGAACAAGCACGTCGGGGATACACCAAAAAAATTTGGATCTCTAAATACTACATTCGTCCCGCTTACAGTGTTTCGGGCGTGGTCTTTAAGCACTCCTGTAAAGTGTGGAAAAGTTCGAGGACCGGGGAAAGCTCGCTTCCAGAGAATTGTCCAACCGTAGGGGATCAACGTAGCTGTCAACATACCGGAAGCACCTCAAAGCGCTAGAATGGTTCAACAGGTCTGCTTTCCGTCGCCTTTGCAAGGTACATCAGTAAAAGCGGGTGTGATACACTACCATCTAAAATTGCATCTTTTTGCCTGTACACAACTCCCTGAAATGCGACATATGGGGGCACTAGGTACACACGAAGCATCTCAAGGAAGTCACGAACACTCACCCCGCAATTGTTATGGAACCCATGACCTCCATGAGCGTCTATGCACTCTTCCACTGCCAGTAAGGCATTGAGTTGGAGCACGTTGTAGAATAAGTCCGACGACCACCGAGTAGCATGTCATAGGTACGCTCCAAACTCCCATTACCTTCCTGGAGTTCTCGGTTGGAAAAGTCTTAAAAGGAAAGGTTTGAAGGCACATTTCTAAAAGCAATGATAAGCATCTTTACTACGTTTCTTTATTTACAGTGATGAGGCCAACAGGAGGTGAAAGCGAAGGAGAAAGCTCACCGACATAAAGCAACGAATAAAATTTGTTGAATTCACTGTTGGAATTGTTAAATTGATTCACCTGACATGTCGTAGGACCGATGCACCCTGGCCCCTGGAACCATGTGTGCGCTCAGGAATGTGTCCATCAAGCCGCTGCGCAGTCCATATCTCTAGTTAATCGGTCTTTATTCTTTGCGTAGTTTGCTCTTTCGGCACTGACTCCGACTTTCCCATCCCAAATTTTTTTTTCTGTTTTCCTTTACTTTTGCATGAAGCCTCCGCTGGTGCTCCTAAGAATAAACAGTATCAGAAACCCGCCCAACCATGCAAAAAAGCCTTATAGTAAACCTCTATTAACAGCAGAGCTGTTGAAGCCTTTACTTCCGCCGTACAGCGTACAGGCGCGCTTGACAGGCGCGCGTCACGTGCGCCTCGTGAGGAGCGCCTGGCGTCGGCCAACTGAACCTTCGAGAACACTCTGCTCAGCCTTCGGGGCATGGCAGAGTTTCAGCGGCATTTCAGTGGCAGGTTCGCAAATTCGTGGGACGTACAACAGCCGGGTCTCCGACGCAACGAGAGGAGCCGCCAGCTCTGCTGTGTCGCCAGGCTTCCACTACTAGTGCTAGCTGCGCTAATATTTTTTTTTCAGTCCAGTCGAGGTTTCGCGCCTTCACGTTTCTGTTGTGTCACCGTATCCGTCCATTTTTGTACAGCCTAAGCAGCAGGTATTGTAGCCTAAGTTCAACATGTACCAACCTCCTCAAATGCGTGCTTTGCCCCAATGATTAGAACTCAGTGGGAAAAAGGCTTACCACTTGGGTAGCCTTTTCCATGGGTCGCTTCGGCTGCACCCATTTCAGTCGAAGATGGATAAATCTGCCTGAAATAAAGAGTATCTTCTCGTTGGCCCTTTTGTACGTGATAAAACCCCTTACAAAGGGGAAGCCGGTAAGCATCATCATCAGAAAGGGGCTGAGTGTGCAGAAAATACTTTGCTGCTTCCGCAGTAGCAAAACTGTTGTTAAACGTAGTTTGAACATTGGTGGTTAGTGTGATTGGTGGTTTGGCAATCCCCTGGTCGGGGCGTCCAACAGCGAACCGAAGAACAAAATTGCTCCAATCTACGCTGTGAAGCTGTGAAGTGGGTTAGAAAGCAAAGCTTTAAACGACACCCAACAACAATTGTCCATGCGACGTCACTTGAAGTCACACACGTGGCTCTACAAAGAGTGAAATCAGAGATTCTGCCAGCCGTTCCTTGAATTCGCGGGGACGGCGTCCCGAACGCAGCAGCACCGTCGGCCACTGCCGGGCGAGAGTGGCGGACGCCGCCGCAGTAGCCCGGCGGTGAGCCAGGACAAAGAAGACGGAGAGGAGCGTCTTTCGAAGGGTGAGACAGCGGAACCTGGCCATCCTGATGTGCTACCTTGGGGTCTACACCACCGCGTGACACAAGCGCAGACACCGAAATAATTCGGCATGTGAGCTGAGTGATTCCCGTTTATACCGATTTAAACTAGTTCATTTCATTTTCATTTATTTTCACCCTAAAGGCCCGAAGGCATTATATAAGGGGGTGCGTACAAGGTATGATTTTCTGCTCAACCATGAGCACAAAGAGCAGAAATAAGAAAAAAAAAAGAAAAACAGAGTGGCACAAAAAGTGTTGCAGGTAGTAAACATAAAGGCAAAAAACATGGCCTCCAAAAAGTAATCTACAGGCATATGTTTAGCTGAATTTACTCAGATTGTGACATGTGATTGTTAAAGTTTATTTCGGAAGTTTGGCGGTTGCCGTACTTGACAATGTTTCTCAGGCAGGTTGTTCTATAGGGTTATTCCATTGGGGAAAAAAGGAGTTGTTCATGGCTGAGGTGCGGCCGCTGATTGGTGCTATAAGGTGGCTGTGGTCAATGCGGGATGAAGTTCTGTGTGATGGTTCTAAGAGGGCGTGCCGTGATTGGGGCCATAGAAATAAAGCGTGGATAGGGCAAAGCCAACAACTATTCCACGAGATTCAGTGACGCGCAGGTTCAATGATTCTTTTAGTGCGGTGGACGCGATATCGTTAGAGTACTGGGAGCAAATAAACGGGTGGCGCGGTTTGGATTTCCTTCTAGATCGTTAGTAAGATATGATTGCCAGGGTGCCAAATTGAACAGGCATACTCGAGTTTCGGTCTCACAAAAGTTTGGTAAGCTAACATTTTAATATCTGGCGAGGCTAATTTAAGGTTACGGCGCAAGTATCCTAGTGTGCGTGAGGCTTCCCAACAGGTAGTTTGTACATGAGTTGCCCATGAAAGTGACGATGACATATGCAATCCGAGGTAGTTTGTATGAAGATGTAAGCTATCGAACTGAATCAATGCGTATGGCGTAATGAGGTGTGCTACGTTTGGGGGGAAACGACACTGCTTTACATGTACTGTTTTAACGGCGATGAGTGATTTGTCACACCAGGTTTTAATCAATAGTAGATCTGTTTGAAGAGCAGCGCTGTCGCCTGGATTACGGATGGGGGAGTATAAAACGCAGTCATTTGTAAAAAGTCTCAACCTGGATGATATGTTAGCAGGCAAGTCAATAATGTACCTATTTAATAACAGGAGAGGGGAGAGGCAGGCACCCTCAGCGGCTTTAGTAAGTTTAGTGAATAAACTAAATTGAATTGAAATTGAATTGAATTAGTAAGTTTAGTTTAGTAAGTTTGATAATTGCGAGAAAGGCGAGGGAACTTTTGTAATCCCTATTTATCAGAACCAGTCGCTACTTCCGCCTTTCGTAATACCTTCCAAAACACAACCGAATTGGTATTCACCAGTTTAGAAAATGCAGTCCCATTCGTGGCAAGCAGTGCTCAAAACGTGCCGTTTCTCTAGCGGCGAGATGTCTGTATGCGATTTGTGCATTTTGTTTTCCCGCCCTGCAAACCGATCCTTAACGTATGTTTGCCGTAACACCACTTGATTACGTCGAGTGCGTGTTACCCTGGCGGTGCTGTAGACAAGTTAATCCAGCCATGCGAAGGCAGCGCGCAATGAACGCGAGGCTACGCCAAAACAGGCCCAAAAGAACCGTCGCTAAAGCAGACGACAAAGCCATACCGCCAACGCCACCTTCGGCGAGCAAGCAACTCCGCGCGGGGAACGCTGGGTAAATTCGCCGCGCTATCTACAGTGTGCTTCGGACTGAACCCTCCGCCTCGCTCCCCTCCGCCGCCGCTTCCGGCCGCTGTTGGAAGTATGTTTACCCGCACACCACGGAAGAACCATTTGGCTGGGTAAGCTAGAAAGCCTTTGTCTGTAAAAGACCGGTAAATTCCGCTTTGTGCTTCAAAACACTGAGGGCATCATCACTGCCTAGAACCCGCGCCCTCACGCTGCGCCCCGCATCCACAAGGGGCAAAGAGACCCAATGACAGATGGCACACAAAACAAGGCTGTGACGCCACAATCAGGTACTTCTCGCACAGGCAAGACCAGATTATAAGTAGGAGCTCAAGGCTGGAATCGAGGCGGTGGAGAGTACGAGGAAAGAGGGCCACGAAGAGACAGCAAGGTCCGGAATGGATCAAGCCACAGGTGGCGCTGCCCGTCGGCGTCGCGCCACTCAAGCATGGGCGGGAGCGTGCTTTATGCGAATAATCAGACCTCAGTGCGAAAAGGCTTACCACTGTGATAGCTTTTCACTCGGGTGCGACGGTCTATTTTCTTCGGCTCACCGCGAGCCCATGCTTTTGCGGCCCCAGTGTTTTCATGTGAGTGTCTTCGTGCGCACGGGCAGGTGTCTTCGAGCGGTGATATCGCGCTCTGGACTTCGGCTTGTAGGCCTCCCGCGGCGTCGTGTCCAGAAGCAGGCGGTTCTTCCCGTCGTTCACGACCACCACGGGAGCAGCCATCCAGCTCCAACTTAGCAAACATGGAGCACCGGTACGTGGTCGGCAGTTCTACACCGCGACCTCCGTACGTCCACACCGGATCAACGCCACTGCGACAGCATACTTTGTAGGCCTAGCCACCGCTAACGACGATTATGAGTACTTTGTGGGTATGTTTACATTGGATGTACTTTAAAATTGGATGTGCAATTTATTGTCGGTGTTTTGTTGGTTTGGATGTGTTGTTGATCATTAGTAATTAGTTTTGTTATTATTTCGGCTTTTTCTTGTCTTGAGGTGAAAGGTTGTTTGGGGTTTTTTTCTGTGTTTAAAAGTGATCGTTCTTCCAAGCAACCCTGCCTGTTGATTCTTTTCTGCTCTTATCGGCGTTGTGCGGTCAGCCGAAGCGTACGTGTGTCGACTGAGCGCAGGAACTGCGCGAAGGTGCTCGCCCATCGTCGCCGGGGCCGACAAAGCGTGAGTTGGTGGTCTCGGGTCGTTTTTGCACACCCCTTCTTAGAAGATTCTCCCTTGCGCATTACGCTTAGCCAAATGGACATACAGTAAACCCTCGTTGTAAAAAAGTCAGCAGGAGAAGAAACTGGCTTCATTACAAGCTATACTCCTCTACAAACGGTTTTCACGGGCTTTTTATACCTGCACCAGTGGGCACCAAGAAAATGCTTGGAATAACGGGCGATTTCCAATAAACCAATTGCGTAGTAATAAACGCTTCTCGCACTTTTCTGTCTTGGGTCGAGAAAAGTGCTGGTTCCAAGCTAGTCTCAAAACGTTTCTTATTTGTTATCAAGCAGAAAATGTGAAATTTCCGATCAATATTTATTATTGCCCGTTCCCTCGTTATGGCGGACTTTGCTGCTTAAACAAGCAGGAAATGTCACAGTGATCTGTCACCGGTCGCCACAATGCTTGCAAAGTGCATGCAGTCCTTCTTTTCTTTTGAAAAATTTTCTCCGTAAGGCACGGATTCCGTCCCGCACATCCAACGTGATGGGTAATGGTTGAAAGAAACACCTACAGAACTGGTCATGGCAGTCAAGATTTTACAGAATTGCAAACGCAAAGATGTGTGCGCAAACAACTGCAGTTATGACTGACATGTTTGAATAAATCACTGAGAGTGCTCTTACCAAGCACACATTCCTCTCCTTCGTTTGATTGTGTCCCTTGTCTTTTTTTAAAGACGATAGTCTTTCTTGGGCTACTTAAACCCAGAAATTTTGGCCTGTCTGTATGTCTGTCTGGCTGTCTGTCTGTCTGGCTGTCTGGCTGTCTGGCTGTCTGTCTGTCTGTCTGTCCGTCCGTCTGTCTGTCTGTGACTCGATTCAGCCACTTTTTTTTAATTTATTACCAGTCTTCAACTCACACTTACAACACAAATAACCACACTGCATTTGGTACTGTCCGTCTGTCTGTCTGTGACTCGATTCAGCCACTTTTTTTTATTTATTACCAGTCTTCAACACACACTTACAACACAAAAATAACCACACTGCATTTTGTACAACACACACCGCCATTAACATACCAGCCGTGCCTCCGGCTAAGCTTTGTCATTTAATCATAACTTTAGAGAAATTAACGGCTCTAGAAACTCCAACCAATCTGGTACTGGCTGCTGGACTCTCAGCCCCTCAACGAACTGCGTGACACTCTCCCGCAGAAACTGCCGGGCCGGTCGGGCATCCACGTCGCCATGGAGCCACGCCATGCGCGCCCTCCATATGCTGTGAAGGCCCAGGAGCATTATTAAATCGTAGGGAACTCCTTCGTTATTCTCTGTGGGTAAATACCGTATACCATGCGGGGTAAGTGGGAAGTCTTTGTGTAAAGTTCGCTGCATAACATCCCAAAAGTGAACCGCCATCCAGCAGTGTATAAAAACGTGGTCTATGTTATCCGATTTTTTACACATTGTACAGCGGTGTATCTAACCCCACGGTGTATCTAACCCCTTTTCTTTTAACCATGTTTGCACAGTAAGTGTCCCCCAATGAAGCTTGAAAAAAAGGACTTCACCCCCGGTTTTACAGCCATACGCTTAACTCTTTTCAGTACATCCTGCCCTGGGCGTTCTTTGTACAGTTCTATATATCGCGGTACGGGAACAGACTGTCGCAAACATCTTTATGTAATTTTCTACGTGGCACTGTACTCAAGTATTCCATCGAAAAACGAGTTGACAGAAACCTGAGTGACATGACAACTTCTTTAAAATATCCTGAAATCCTTCCCTGTATGTGCAAACTGGATACGACAAATTCCGTCAGTGCTTGAGACAGCCGCACTTTGGCAAACTGTTCGCAAAAAAGGATCGCTTGTATCGCGAAGAAAAAGGAACCTATTCACCAACTGGCGGACAAACAGGTGCGACAACCCAAGACCGCCCTCCTTGACGCGTCGAAAAAGGTTATCTCTACTGCACCTTTCCCATGTAGATGACCAGATAAACACAGCAAACGCACGATGCATTTTCTGTACATTCAAACGCGAGCAGTGCAACACTTGCATAACGTACCACACTTTGGCAATAAAAAATAAATTACAAACAGTCGCTTTAGCAAACATTGAAAGAAAAACCCCTTTCCACTTTTCTGCCCTGTCGCGTATGTCCTGCGTTCGGGCACGCCGATACGGTTCGCTGTCCTGGTAGCACTCCAGCGGCGTCCCTAGATAATTAACGCGACTGGTTTCCCAGCTCACGTTGGTTAAAAATTCCGGTGTCAAAGACCAGTCCCCATGCCAGAATCCCAAACATCTCCCCCAGTTTACCCCACTACCTGTAATTGACCCAAAACGTTTAACAATGTCCACCGCTTTTGTAACGCTATCCTTGGTCGTACAGAAAAGAGCAATGTCGTCTGCGCAGGCCAGAAGTTTTATCTCTGCCTCGCATAGCTTAAACCCGCGAATGTGTTCACTTTCAATTATATTTAAGCAGAGCGTTTCGATATACAGGCAGAAAAGAAGTGTGCTCAGAGGGCAGCCCTGGCGCACCGAGTGGTGCACGTGGTGCACTCGTGGTGCAATCTCGTGGTGCACTTTCGGTACGCCAGAGCCACTCCCTCCTTGATGACTTTTCCAACGTTCACATGATCTGAAATCAGCAACAATAATTCATGGAGTAGTAGTAGTAGAAAACTTTATTATAAAGTCAGGCTATCTAGCTCTCAGAGGGTGGTGCCCTTAGTCCAGGGCCCCTTTTGCAGCTGCGATCCGTCTTGCCCGTTCGATCAGTCCGCGCTGGTCGTCCATGGCTGAGCTGGAAAGAACGGCTTCCCATCCGGAGGGTGAGGGGCTGGGTATAGGCAATTGGGTCGGGGGTTTGGGGCATTCCCATGGGGAATGGTACAGGTTCGGGTGTCCTCCGCAGGATGGGCATCTATCTGGGTACATGGTAGGGTAAAATTTGTGCCGGAGCGAGAGGCTATGAAACGTGTTAGTTGGTAGCTGGCGCCATGCAGCGGCTTCCTCACGGGTGAGTTCCGCGTGTGGCGGAGGAAGTGTCCTACGGGAGAGTCTGTAGTGTTGTAGTATATGTGTGTATGTGAGTGGGATACTTTCTGTCTTGTCTGGTTTGACTTGGTCTTCCACTGGCGCCCGGAGAGTGAGGCCTCGGGCTACCGCATGAACGCGTTCATTGCCAGGGAAACACGCATACCCAGGTGTCCCGATTAGACGGACTGGTGGAATCAGTCGGTTTCGCTGCAGGATGTGATAGGCAGTCGGGGTGATACGTCCTTGCGCATAATTTCGGCATGCCTCTTGTGAGTCGGATATAATATTTATTGGGTTCCCGGAAGGGCGAGTGCTGATAGCGAGTGCTATTCCACATTCTTCCGCTTCCGTGCTGTTCCCGGAGCGTATGGCGGCTGACGTTACCGTCTGACCCCTCCAGTCGGCTACCGCTGCCACTTTGGCATTTATGGCTGGATAGTCTGCTGCATCCGTATAGAGGGTGTCGGGGTTACTGCCGTATATGCGATGCAAGGCCTTAGCCCGCGCGGCACGCCTGCCAGCATGATGTTCTGGATGCATATTTCTGGGTATGGGTGATACTGTTATTTTCGCTCTAACTTCCGGGGGTATTGGTTTGAGTTCGCGAGGGGCAAGTTCAGACGTCGAGTACCCTAGTTGTCGACACACAGTCAAACGCCTTCTCCAAATCAAGCTGGAGAACAGCCACGCGAGCTCGGGCAGCGTCGCAGCATTCCAGCACACACCTCGCCTTGTGTGTGTTTGAAAAAATAGTGCGTCCTTTTATGCCACACGTCTGGTGTGGCCCTACAATCTGCTTGATGACTGTTTGAATTCTTTGTGCAAGCACCTTCATAAAAATTTTGTAATCGACATTTGTCAAGGATATAGGGCGATATGCTGTAACATGTTTAAGTTTGTCCGTGTCCTCTGTTTTAGGTATGAGTATCGTGTGCGCTTCTCCGTAAGAGGGTGGCAATGCCTTTAGTTCGAAGGCCTCGTTAAATAGTGCCCGGCCAAAGCAAAACAACGCCTGCGCAACAGTCTTATATAGTCAAAGCTAAATCTACCCGTCTATGTCCGGTGTAATATTCATACATGTCAACATTGTTGAAGAAGAACAAGGCATTACGCAAATATGAGACAACAAATCAATACAGAAGTGATATTTGCAGTGTTCCTTTATAAAAATCAAACATGCTTGACTTTTGCGAAATAAATACTTCATCAACTGCAGAAAAAGAATTCACTCCGCCGTCGCCTGCTGTCGCCCGCGCCACTACAGCTTCTGGCGCCATTTTAAAAAATCAACAGGCAACAGTTACGCAAGGTTTCACTAGATAGGTTCCACGTTCTGCTTGCAACGCACGTGGAGTAGGGAAACGCGGTTCTATAAACGCTGAAGTGGGCGCCTCGATTAACGCTCGTCTTCGCCGTACGGCAGCGTTCGCATCGAGACACCCGGTTTGGAGCAGTGGAACCCGGGAAATTTAAAATGATTTAGGCAAACCTTTGGCGTCTTTTCCTTGGGAGGAGCGCGACGCAAGAGGAACAACATGAGAGGTGAGCGGGAAAGTGAAGAGAGGCATTTACTTCGCAAAAGCCGATAAAGACTATCGTCTTTTGACAGCATTTGCAACGAAAGGAACAGATACGCGGCCAATTTTTTTTAGTACGCCATAACAGCAGAATTATGTACCATAATACCAACCAATGAGGACACACAGGTCAGCATACATATTTGAGGCATTCGCTTATTTACGGCCGAAAAAAATTTGGCCGCCTATCTGCTCACATCGTTGCCAATGTAGACGAAAGATGATAGCCGTCTCGCGCCCTTCCCAATTAATTGCCTCCCTTCTCTTTCCCGCTCTTTTTCGTGCTGTTCCTCGGCAGTGTCGCTCTTCCTAAGTTAAACACGCCAGTGGTTTGCACAAGTCAATTTAATGTTACCGCGTCCCACTGCTTTGCGGCGAATTGCTCGATGCCAGCGCTACCGTACGGCGGAGACGCATGGGAATCGAGGCACCCTACTTACCACATGTGCGTTCAAAGTGGAACGTGAAAACTATCTTGTCGAATCTTTCGTTGGTGCTGCCGTTTGAGTTTTTTTTTTAAACGCCACTGGGGAAACTACGGGCGACTGCATTTTTCTTTTACTTTTTTGGACATATCGTTCATTAAATCAACAATCCCTGTATTTTTAATAAAGAAAACACCGCGAATATGACATGTATTGATGGCTTGCCACAAATAAGTGAAGATTTTGTTTCCGCTAAACAACATTGTCAACCGGAAACAAAATCTTCAGTTATAAAAATCTTCACAGGCATTACCACCGGACTTTGCCATTACGTTTGCCTTTGGGTATATAAACCTATTGCGCAGCATCTGTTTCACTTGGCCGGGTGCCTGAATCAAGGAACAACAGACAGACACACAGACAGACCGAAACAGACAGACAGACAGACAGACAGACAGACAGACAGACAGACAGACAGACAGACCCACTTACAAGAGACAGACAGACCGACCAAAGCTTAAATTTTCCGGGTCAAGTAAAGCAAGAAAGACTATGGTCTCTAAAATAAACACGGCAGAAGATTTTGACGTGTTGCATGCATAGTTAACGCGACCAAAGAGTCCTAATTGCCGGAAAGCGCCATACCTAGCAAGGTAAGAGTGACACACCACCGTGTTAAATGTTGTGATATATCAGCGCCTGTTCTGCGTCATTCCGTTACCTTGTCCCGTCACCTGTTATGATTCTCACAGAATGACAACCTACCAAATAGACCCCCACCAAACTTTTCTCTGGAAATGCTGTTAGGAAAAGATTGGACATCTTTTTTTATTGGTGTCTTTTCGCACCGCAGATACAAAACATTGCAGCAGCATTTCTTGCACGAAAGTGGCTTTTACCTAAATTCGGTTTGTTTAAACATTCACAGTATTTCCACGCGCCAGTGAAATCTGACGGCAAAACAATGCTGCCGAAATAGGGGTATTGTTGCAGAACATTCGAAAAGTTAAACGACCGGTTTTGTCACGTAAGCTACACTGCGCTACCTCGGGCAGTATTCAGGGAGTGACCAGTTTTGCCCTTGAGCGCTAGAGGTCAAGCCACACCCCCTTCCTGAAGCTCCCGGCACGGAGCAGCGGCCGTATAAAGGGGAGAGATAGGCGGCAGGTGAGAGATAGGCGAGGAAGTACAGGCGACGTGCGCCGGACCCGTGCGCGGGACTTGGCGGAGGTAGGCGAGGAGACCGCCGCCGCAGCGATAAGCGCGCGCCGTGAAGGAATGCCACGGGGTCACGTGCGGCGCAGAACCCTGTGCAATAGAGGAAGACCAACATCTAGCTGTGATTCATCGTACAGCGACGAGGCTTAAACAACGGCCTGAGGCGAAAAAGAGGAAAACCGCTACTGTTGCGTGCAGCTTCGCTACCTTCAAGTCTTACGCATTAGTGTGAGCTTCCTTCATTTTTTTTTGTGTGGCCTCAGTGGACTGAAACTATTTATGGTAACATTTGTTTTCTGAAAGCACCAGAAGTGTTTTCTCGTGAAAAAATCAAAAATTTTAAGAAACTCATTCCGACGGTATTCGGCGCTGTAGACGCCGACACATCACAAGAATGAACGCCTCACAAGAAACATGTGCGCTGCTGTGCACTTGAAGTGACACCTTTATAACGGATTTTTTATTTTTTATTAATTCCTCCGCAAACGTAGTCGAGCTCCCAGTTTAAAATTATGGGTCAACATGATACCTCCTAAAAACACCTCACTTTTACGCCGGTTGCAGATGTTCTATTAAAGCGTCCTTCCTGAGTCCTTCCTGTCCTTCCTGAGTGTCCTTCCTGTGTCCTTCCTGTGTACTTAAATGAAAAAATTAAAGTGTCCTTCCTGAGGCCGTCGTACGCCAATATGCCTTTTAGAAAAGCCAACCTTCCTTGACGATGATGCTGAATAATCGTTGGTTACGTGAACAACAGAACGCTTCCCTTGACCGGAAACGACATGGGCGTCCCGCGTTATGAAGCCGGCGTCTTCTCCTACTGCTACATTCCGACGTGTTTGAAGAAAAACGGACATGCAGCGCTCCCTGTGCCCGCTGTACGTAAGCTGGCGGGAGTATGTTGTATCCCTCGCATTCGTATGCGCTAGCGCCACCATCCTCGTGTCAATAACTATACCATTAAAGATGACATCCCCGTGACCATGATCTGAATCGCGGCTGCCTCTCTCCGTCTTCCTTAACATTTAATTAATTATAAATGCTGTTCACGACGAGGGAATCCTCCCATTGTGATTTTCCGCATAGCAGGATAAGTTAACAAGGCATAAACGATGCCTCAATTTTAATAATTCAATCTCAAGTTGAACTGTTACATAAATAGGAGGAATTGTGGGGCAGAGGATAATTACAATAAAGCAGGTTAACCATTTAGGTGGGCTTGGAGTATGGTTATATTTTGGCGAATAGATGACGCAGACATCTACGCAACACTTGGTGTTACAAAAGTTTTTCTCTTCAAACCAAAGCTACCGCGGGGCTTACCGAGAAGCGGTTACTATTACACCTCCTTCCGATGCTCTTCGCCTGTTTTCGAGGAAGCGATGAGACAACAGCGTTCGTCCAGGAACTCGTTACGCGCGCATTTATATGTTATACGACAAGCAGGAAACAAGCCGCTGTGTTCTGATTTATTTGTGGACTAGCGGATCAGCCCTGGACAGCTTTATTTCGCGGAAGTAACGACAGTTCCACTCAATCATATCGGCTGCTTGCATTCAACGCCGGCACATGAAAGAGTTCAGCAGCGTTCGTTGTAGCACTGAGAAAGCATGGCTGTGGCAGCGTGGAGGCGTAAAAGCTGCACGTACATAAATAAAAAGCACGAAGCTTCAGGAGAGGTTGTTACGTTCGCTTTGCCTGGAGAGAGCCCCCTGCAAACAGGGTTAGGAAGTTTAGAGAGGGCTTCTATTCAATTTCAACGCAGAAAACATTTTTGTGACCCACTGTATTGGTCGAGCTTAGATTTCGAAACAACCTAATAATGTTATGGGCTGTTTTGTTTAACATTAAGACTGGAGACAGCGCTTGGCTGATTAGTTTAAATATTATGCAGGCTACTAATATATACTAAACGAAATTCCAGTGCAAGTTTCTAGGCGGGCGACACTTCATCGAGCCTGCCCTCGTCTACCGGCTGTACAGTGGGGATAGAAATAAATACTAACAACGCAGGGCTGTACAACAGAGCGTAGAGACTCTGCCGCATGCTGCCCCATCTGGCTGCAAAGTAAGTAAACTGGAACTAACGAAAAAGGGGGAGACGCTGTCGGAGGTTCGAGTTACTGTTCCACTTGTGTTCCAGTTAACATTTGGGGAGAGTGCGTTCCTGCAGTGTAGTGGGAGACGAGCTTTGTTAACCCAAAACAAAAAGGACAACGACAGCCGTCCTGCTTGACGAATTTTAGGGCTAAACCAATTAAAGGTAGCTGCAAACTTATGTACATAATAAATAACGTTTGGACACAATTTAGCTTAGTGTTTGCCAAATGCAGCAATGGATAAATGCTGCACCACCAATACAGTAAAACGGTCTTACATCTGCACTAAAAGGCCCTTCTCGCGGCTCCAAGCCTGCTGCAAAAGGCAGTTTTGCCTGCTCCCTAGACTGCTGCTATAGCATAGTGCTATCGTCTTTTCCCTACTTGTGCAATGCAGTGGACAGATACGAGATCACTATTTGTCTTTGCTATCCCAAAAACAAAGCAGCCATGTATTTTTAATTAAAAGAAGAGTACAAGTACTAGTTATGTATTGACGCGATACCTCAAATATGCGTCACTATTACTGTTTGAGAAACACTGATGACAAGTATGAAATGCGTTTCCAGACTTTGTGGCTTGGAAAATTTCTACATATATAAACTTCTTGTTCAAGAAATCTGTAATTGGCCGGGTGGCGGAACCGTCGAATAGACAGGCATACATAGAGAGACCAACATTTTCGGATTGCGGTAGCCCAGGAAGGACTGTCGTCTTTTACGTTATTATAACGATTGCATATGGAACTTTCGCGAAACCTGCAATATTTTTAAGGTTGAAGGCGCTATATGGTTCGCCATTTTCCATAATTTTTTTATTTTTCTTATTTTTTATTTTCTGCGATTCGTTCAATCGATTCTTTCCATTGGGGCTATTGTAAAGATTACAGGTGGAATTTTTGCGAAATGTGCATTATTGTGGGAATGCAGGGCGTTACATCGTCCTGGCTGTGGGGGCACTCAGAAACGAATGCTACGCATTAGAAACTTGTTGCCGCATTACTCCTAATTACATTCGATGTACCCTGCAAGCACCAACTGGAATGCAAGTACTGCTCCATTCTGAACACTCCACAACACACCACAAGGCGTGGGAGTGTTCTTAAACAGACGTGCCATCCACTGCTCAATCAAGCAAGGAAGTAGTGGGAGGCCCAGCTGGATACCCTGACCCTCTAGACCAAGCGTGGCTTATGAAAAGGGCGCAACGAACGGCCAGTAGCCGTTTCATGCTCGACTAGGGCGCCAGCCATCCATGACGGGATACAAGTCGTCTGCTTTCATAATAAAGGTTTTACAGCGAAGCTTTATTTGCCTCCCTCGCCTCTTTTTGAGAATCGGCGTTGCTGGCGGATGTTAGCCTCAGAAGGGTGGTGTTTTCATTCGCCAGTCGTGCCTTCGCATGTAATAGCTTCATGCTAAATTTCGACCATTTCACGATATTTCCTAGACACGAAGTTCAGGATCGCAAAGGGCTAGGGGCAGAGTCCTGTGTGCATTGACAATCATTATTCCACAAAATGTCCTTACGCATGTGAAAGCTCAGGAGTCCACCTCAGGAGTGTGGGAATAGACGTTCGTCGAACGCCCGTTTGCACGCGTAAAGTTGCCACATCTTCATTTTTCGAAAATAAATGCTAGCCATGTCTCTCGCTGCATGTGTAATTTTACGCAAAGGTGGAACCTTCGTGCGTGGGCCTATGACATAAATAAGGCTCACCTTTCACTTGGAGGCCGACTTGAGCGAGTCCCTGCGACCAACGACGCTGACACGCATTTGGCTGCGCGCTTTCGCGCAGCGCCCTTTCTCGGCACAGGCTATACAGAGAAACACATGCGTGGAAAAGCACGTCTAAGGGGAACTACTTTGCCGCCCTTCCTGCCCGCTTTTCAGAACAAACCGGAGCTTTCATTTTTCATTCTGAGGATGAAGCGCAACCCCGGGCTGTAGAGAACCCTCTGGCGGTGTGAGCAGCGGCTCGGTTGGAAACGCTTCTGAATAACGTACCCAAATGCTCCCAGAGCAGGTATCATTGGATATGCGGACATGTGTGGCACTTGATGGGAGTGGGATGCGAGTGACACGAACGCCGCTACTCTCTGGGCATGCTACTTGGCAACGAACTGTTCTGGGTAATTATGCGTGAAAACATTCGCTGCCCTTCTGGAACAGTAGTGTGGGCGAACTTTTGTGTCGCGAACGTGGAACCTTCGAGGGTTGCGCCCTTCTCTTCGGGCATCTTCTTTAGTTCTCGCTGCGCTATGCATCCAGGAAACGTCTGACGAACCACCTGGAAAAATTGGCCACACGATTCCAGTTCGGTGTATTGAATATAAGAATGCGCAACACGCCAATAATAAACTAATTCTTTAATAAGGCGATACTACTATTCCTAAAAAGGCTGTTGCTTTTCTTTCAGTGATTGATATTTTTTCAGAAAGATTGAATTCTGAATAGTTTTGATCTGCAAAAGGCTCGAAGAAAACATTTAGGCATGGAATATCTGACCCTATTTTACTATTCTGACAAATTTTTAAACCACTGTACTCTTTCTGCGGTACCCAGGAACAGTGATGTAATTCGAATGCCGTTCTCATCAACTTGCAACAAGTTGCATTTTGTCACTTACTATTTCCTTCATGTGTTTCGTGACCATGAAAGTTCCGCGCTAATACGCAACACTTGTTAGGTACTTGCACACAGTTTCTTTCCGGGATATAGGCGGCATTCTGTCGCCTACGCTTCAATTAAATGTGTACAATTACTTACGGCGGTGGCTTAGTGACTATGGGGTTTCTCTGCCGAGCCCAAGGACCGTTTTTCTCGAGAAGTATTGGCCGGTGAGCGCGAACACCGGCGGCCTCTGCGAAGCGCGCCTCCGGCGACGTCGGCTTAGGGATTCTCGCATTTGTCGTCTGCTTCACTCGGGCTCGCTCTTTCTCCTGTTTCTTTAGCGCTCCATTGACGTCTGATGATTGTCCGCACAAGAATGTGCGTACGCGTAACTTTTTATCATAATAATAGGCTTAAAATCGCATACACTAGCTCATGGTGTGAGTTACAGTCTTGCTTTGGATACCGCTACGGGAGAAACATTGCCGGTGTCGCTCCATTCCTTGCGAAGCCGGTCCTTGGCGGAGCATAAACAGTCGCAGCTAGGCGTCAGCTTCTGTATTAAAGCTACTACTACGAAATATGTGCGTTTTATTGGCGCAAGGGCGTCTGAGGCAAAGAGCGCCAAGACAATGTTTGTTGTTGTCTGGGTAAATACCATGGCGATGATGGATGTACTTGATTAAAATAGTGTATAGATGGTGTAAAGGGCCTTACTCTAAAAGGGGAGGATGATTAAGATGGGAGGTAACAATGGTGATGTTTAAGTGTGACAGTGCTGGGGTATCATAACATGACCCTAGCTTCATGATGGCAGTGACGTCCCTGAACCTGTTATGAAAACGCTCCGAACCACCCTCACTGTCATCGGGTGGCCCTGATGTCACACATGGTATGAGATGAGTGCTAAAAATCCAATGTCAGCGAGGTAGGCTAAAGGCGTTCACTTCTGATCGGGGTTGATCGGATAAAAACAACGATGGGTGTAAGGGTATCGTGTAGGTGTATAGTTCGGGGAAGTGTCGTTTCCTTGCTTCATGGTGTGCCAAACATTCAGTCAATACGTGGAGAACTGTAAGTCGTCGTCCGCACTTCTCACAAGCAGGTGGTGGGGTTCCGTTTAAAAGGTATGAGTGAGTAGCATGTGTGTGACCTATTCTTAATCGCATATTGATATTCTGTGAACCTGTTCCGTTTTCTGTGTTTGTATTTCCCTATTTGTGGTTTTATAATGCGTAGTTTGTTTTCGATTTGTGTGTCCCACTGTAACTGCCAGCGCCTCCGAATCCATACTCCGAACTAGTGGCTTCATGTCTAGGTAGGGAACATGTGGGATATCTGTATTAAAGCAATCTTTCGAACAAAGGTAACAGCTAGCTGCTAGTAGGCGACAACAGCGAAAGTACAAGACCAAAACATATTTTAGGCCTTCACGGTTGTCGGCTTTGGGAGAACGCATTACGATTCCCGATAATCATATGTGAGGTAAAACAGTATTTGAAACCTTGGCTAACACTCGAAAGTATTGTATCACATGACTTTATGTTGTCATGGCGTAAAGGTTTGTCATGGGCTGCACTGTGGGCTGCAAAAACTGTAGGTTGGGTTCCAAATAAACCATTGTGTCTATAGGCGCCTGCTGGTTTTATACCAGGCTTCTAACCAGTATGGAGGTTTATCGTTCAAAACGAGTCACGTCTACGTTAAAGATACAGTAACACTGTTTGTTCAGACCTGGGGGAATATTTTGGTACATATCCCACAGCCATATCTTCCCAATATTCGGATATGCGTTATAGGAAAACTGCGTTATAGGCGGAGTAGGAGAAGGAGGAGAAACTTTATTTAACAACAAAATCGACCTCATTGGAGGCCCGGTCCAGCACAAAAGAGTAAAACTAATTTTCTTCATTTCATAGAACGCCATCCCGAGTAGAAAAGGATTTGTTCTTTGCGCCTGGAAGGGTTGCAAAGCAATAAAGAGCTGCTGGAAAATATTCATCGGTTTCGATTCCTGTAATATATGCACGTATACTATTTATTGCGTTAGTTAGCGAGTAGTATAATGCCTCCAGCACCATAATCATGTCAGCATTGTTCGGGTTGAGAGTCAGTTTATTATGATAACGATGTTTACGATAGAAATACGAAGCACAAAATCCGCTTGTAGTACTAAGGAAAACGTTGTTTGGGGCGCGATTGCGGGGGCGTAGCACAAGCCTTCTCGTTGTATTTGCCTGTGAATAAACAAGGCACGCTGCGGTAGCACCTTCTTGCACGCAGCCGTAACGAAAGCCAATTTGTGAAGGGTATGTATGCTATACAACGTAAAGAAAATATCCAATATTTTTGTAAGCCTCCCAGACATCCCCAAACCTTCTAAAAGGACGTATGTCATGGTGCGAAAAAAATGCGTTGCGCGAAAAAAAAACATTTACTTGATATGAGTCAACAACAACGAACTATAATAAAGACAGCCGTTTTATTTTCCTGCTGTGTGACGTGCGTGTATGGGCCCGCTGCTTGGTACGTCGCATTAAAACTGTTGAGATCAGCATCTCAAAAGATACTGTAGAGAAGCCTACGCATTTTGAATACTTGTCGAGGAGCTCTGAGCGCTTATCCTCGCGCATAAGCTAGAAAGGACGAGTTTCACAGGATCTTCTGAACGATGCTCTGAAGAAAGTTGTTCTCTATCTCTCGTATGTTGCAGACTTGTGGGAGATAAAGTTTCAAATTATTCAGATGTCTCAGAAGCTGGCAAAAGAACTCAATCACTAGAAATATGCTTTTTAATGCACTTAGGCAACAAAGCGGGCGATTCCTAGCACAGGCACTGTTGCTCTTCACAAGCGGAGTGTAGCAGACGACAGCGGCGAGAGTCCCTAAGCCGACGTCAGAGCCAGAGGGTCCCACTCAAACATCTCACCGCCAATAGAAATAAAACGCCCTTAATTTGAGACTTTGAAACCTGTCAAAGATATATGTGATTTAAACGACTCCAGAGCCCTCCACCGTGTCGCGTCTTATACACATTAAACACAATAATACCCAATTAAACACAATTAATAAACAATTAAACACAATTAAACACATAATACATAATTAAATAAAATAATGCATAAGAAATGTAGTAATGACTTTGCATTGTGCTATTTCTCTATTACGATTTTGCTATGATGCTTAAATTTGTGAACAGACGTGTTGTTATGTACGCTGTAAATCGGGTGGCTTAGGCCTCTGTCGGGCCACGTTCGCATTTAGTCTCAGCCTCCCCTTGGTTTTTGCCAAGAAATAAAAAATCAAAAATCAAAATAAAAATCGAAATTAGCCTCAATGGGAGTTTTTTGGCTGAAATGCGTCTTTTAAACTCCTCACGGCAGGCGGCCTGCTCCCACCTGTGGTAGTATGATGGCGGAAAAACTGTCAGTTTACACCGGGGGTCACGAGCCGTCCCAAATAGGCGCATTCACCACTATTGTACCTCCCCATCAAAACGCTGTATCTGGCTGTGAATACTACATTTGTCCTAATGGCAGTATTAAAAACTCCCACGCCTGTTCCTCCTCCTTCTCGTCCTTCACACCTTCCTCCTCTACGCCTGCTTATAAAATGGCTGCCAATTGGTGTCCTGTGAGCTCTAGCTACCCCGAAAATTTATTGTCGGTGTAAACTTGCGGCCGCACGAACGGATGTGAAGTGCTTCCCGACAACCGAGGCTCGTTGCGAGAATTCCGGAACGTAACGTGCGATGGACTGGAACGTCGCCTCCGAGTCACTGACCTTCGAGCCGACGGCGTACGCCAGCGAGCCCACGCGAGGCCTAAATGCAGTGGTCGCTAACGGAGAGTGGCTCGTTAAGAACAACGCAGTTGTGCTTCTGCGAGGTGGTTGAAGGTAAGGTTTTCACGTTGTTTAGTGTAGCCAACATTTTGGGATACTTGTGACCCTTGTAGTGTCAAATAAACTCAGTGTGTTTCCCGCGTCAGTGCAAGGGCGATTTTCCGCCACTGGAGGTGAGCGTTGTGCATGAAAGAGGGCGCCATGCCCGGGACGTCATTGGGGAGGCCGAAGCGGTGTGAAAGCAATGTGTAATTGCGCGGGTATCCGAGCAGACCACTCACTCATTCACCTGGCGAGCATTACTGAAAAGTGCACCGCACTGTGAACGGCTGTTTAGGTGTTTTTGTTAGGCTGTGTATGTGGCTCATTGGCAGGCGAAGGTGAAGTTGGCCGGTTGAACGTCGCAGGTCCGCTTTTCTTGAGAAGTATGTGTGGTGCCCGCCGCGCCCGCTACGAGGAGGGTGACTGCCGCGTGCAGCCGGCGATTCATTGCTTGCACTGGGACAGGACAAGGTCGGGGCCCCATGGGAGCTCTCCGTGCGCTAGGCACGTGTAACTATAGCCAGCAAACGCCATTAGAGCGAGAATTTTGTAGAGTCGGCGGACGACTGCTTAGTTTTTTTTTTTTTTTTTTTGGGGGGGGGGGGGGGTTTGCAGGCGTCACAAACCCACCGAATTTTTCGTTAGCTTTGGGCGAGGAGAGAGAGGCGAAGTGCGGGTGGTAAAACCTGAAGCTCGCTCCCAGAACACTACACGCAAAGGAAATAAAGAAAGGAAGCATTTCGAGAAGTTGGTCGCCACTAGGTTTGCGCTCCCTTTCGAACAGCACTTCCTTTTGACCAACCGGTGAGCGCAGGTGTCTCGGACGGAAGTACAATTCTGCGCAGCTTTAAATAAACATTCAGAATATACGGAGAGCTGGACACAAGAGTGACAAATGCGGCGTCATTACAATGCCGTTTCTTTTTTTTTTTCAGGTCGGATGCCCAATGTGCTTCTGTATTTGTTGCCGTAGATTTATAGCGTTTTGTTATCCCTGTAATGCATGCGCTACTGTGGCTTTCTGGGGAACGTGCCGAGGAGGCGCGGCACGTCAGCGTTTGGGAGGCAGTGCAAGCAAACAGAGCGTCGGCCGGACATGCTGACCTCATTGTTTGGCAAATGGCTTACTGTTTTCGTTGTAATAGTGTTGTAGTAGATAAAGCTCTTGACCAAGATACCTTCTATTCTCGATGTAGGTGTTTTTTGATTCAGGTGTTTTTATTGTGTTAATTAAACGTGTTCACACGTATAATCGTATTATGTAATTGCTAGTCGTGACTGTGTGCATAAAACAAACCATTTTTCGCGTTTTGCATTCAACGTTGAAGCCATAAAACACTAGAAATTACGTAATCCTAACAATTAAATAGAAAATGTGGCCTGTGCGCACATTAAGAGCTCCCAAATACCGTAATGAAATTCCTCGAAGTCAAAGCGCTTATATTACAACGCCCAAAAAAAAGAAAAAAATAAATTACCTCGAAATGTAGGTCAACACAGCTTCCTAACGCATCCCTGAAAACTCCAGTTATTAGGAAATAAGATACCACCGAACGGTGCCCCTGAAAACTCCATTGTAGTGGCAGTAAAATGAAACTCCCATATGCTACTGAAAAAACCGCGGAAAATAATGGGAGTAAAGGCTATAATGGCTAATTGTAAAGGAGTTTTGGAACTCCGCATTTGTACGAATTGATGCGACAAGCCATTTACTCCCATTTCGACTTATTTGGGTTCTGTGTGTAGCCTACACTCTAAAAAAATGGGGTGGGGTTGTTCCTTCCTAAAGTGAAACCAGGAATGTCTCAAATATTATTCCCTAACAGGTAGAAATTTTCTCCTTTCAAAAGGGAGGAGCACCGTATTTCTCGTTCGGGTGGAGGAAGATTTCCCGCATCGTGAGCTAATGTAGAAACGTTCCTCACCTAAAAACGGCGTGGCGGCACTGGCAGAGCAAGGCTTGTTTGGCGCGAAAGGTGTAGCGAGCTAATCAGTTTGAGGATCGCGAAAGTACATATAGGGAGGTTGCTTTGGTTTTGTACACTTAATATGCGCTAAAGGAAGCGAACCGTGATATAGCGAGTACCAGATTAGCAAAACATGACACCATCCGTATGCGGGACCTCTTCCATTCGTCCCGGGAGCCGCTCCGCCTTCGCGTTCAGCGCGAACGCCCGCTATGGAGAGAGCAAAAGTCACAGTGCCGCCTTCATTTCCTCTTTGCTTGCAACACCGCCGTTCCCCGACACACGAGATCACGTACATCCAGTGGGACAATTTTAGAACAACTAGACGGTGTTAGTGCCCTCACCCCTTGCTACAAACGATGCATCGAGACGCAGGTTGTCTGCAGTCATGCATCTCAGCGCAAAGGGGGTGCCGGCGAAGTGAGAACGGATCCGTCGGAGCCAGGACGCCACTGACCTCTCTGCACGATAGAATACAGAGATGACACTGCTCGCTATCCAGCGAGCTCGAAGTAAATGAATCGTAAAGGTTTACAAACGACCAATAGGTGACGCTAAAAAAGGGGGAAGGAGGGCAGCTAGAAGGAGGGCAGTTGTGGGCGCTTACATGGAGCCGCCGGCACGGAAATGGAGCTTGGCGCCAGTCGTGTGTGCCGACTTCCCTTCCCCGCCTCCTCCACGCATGCAGAGCTGACCGGGCTGCACCTTGCTGCAGGCCTGCTCCTGGAGAAGGGCAACCAGATTCAGGGGGCCGTCATCTTCACCGACTCCCGGCCCGCTCTCTTGCGACTGCGAGTGGCGGACCAGCCATCGAGCTCCAGCGGCTGCGTGGAGCGGTGCTCTGGTGACGAAGTTTCACCTGGTGGAGTCCCGTGGTTGTGACCTGCGGCTCCACCGGTTACCATCTGATGCCGGAGTCACCGGCAATGAGGTGGCTGACGCCCTGGCCAGAGGTGCTGCTCGCCAGGAGGAGGTCCCTGCCACCCGCGGCCTGAGGCACCGCACAACTCATCCTGGCGGGGAGGTGGAGACGATGCACCCGAACATCAGAGTCATCAGCGGCCAAGCTCACCAGGTAATGCCTGGCCGCATCAGCAGGGACGCCCGCTCCATACTCCTCCGCATGCGGCTCGATTGCTGCAACGTGGCATCCTGCTTGCACCGACGAGGCCGGCAGTCGTCGCCCACATGTGCTGAATGGCCAGAGCCTGAGACCCTGTTGCACCTGCTCTGCCCCTGCGGCCAGCACGATGCCCCGCGAGCCGAGCTGCGGGCCGCACTCCAGAGTTTCGGGCTGCCCAGTCACCCCTGATGACCTGCTAACCCCGACGGGCCCCAACTCCATCCGGCGGGAAGCATTCCGACCTGTCCCGTCCTTCCTCGAAGAGACCAACATCATACAACAGCTGTAGCCAATGCCTGCCGGCCAGCCTTACGCACTCCTTATCAATTTTTTTCTCTCCCTCTTTCTCTGTCCTCATTTGCTCTCACCTAACCCCTTCCATTCCCTCTCTCTCCTTCCCCTGGCCTGGGTTGTATGCTGGTGAACCCCCAAATGAGTTCAAAATATCCCCTGTCCACTTCGGTTCCATTGTCTATATCAATAAAGCACTCACTCAGATGAATGTTTTTCCTCTATTCCTAACATAGGAAACATTGCAGAAGCTGCAGATTAGCGAGTACACATTGGGCAGAAACATAAGACAACAGATCAACATGCACTTGTTTGAAAGCATTTCCAAGGCACAATACCTGCAATGGAGAACAGCGCAAGTATTCAACAAGGTGTAATACACGTATACATGCACATCGCACAACACAGAGTTCACTTTTCACGTGTCTGTAACGTTCTCGTGATCAAAAACGCACGAGAAAGCTTAAAACGGCCCCAATGCATTCATAATGGTCATCCCAGAGCATGCAACTAGAAACAACGAGCTTATTGTTTGTTTCGATAACCCGCCGCCATGAGTGAGCCAGTTATCTTCGTCGATGTTCTTTTCCCCGGGGCTTCTCCTCCAAGCCGCAGTAGGGCTGAAGATCTGACCCCGGGTATCCTCAACCGACAAACTCAGCCTCCGATACAAAAACTGTACATTTATTTACAGCCCGGCGGGCGACTAAAAAACAGTGCTCAGGCGGAGCTCGAAGATGGCGGGCCGAGCTCTCCTGCGCCCGGACCGCGTCTGTCGATGTCGTCTCCTTGTCTTCCCTTCCTCCTGCCGCTGAGGGCCGGGGAAGAAGGAAAAGCGAGTCCTTCGTGGGGGTCCAACCCCAAGTGGTGGCCATTAGCGCATCCGGTGCGAGCAGGCGCGACCTTCCTCGGAATGCGCGACGTTTCAAGGCGCCGCGCGACACGTGCGTTCAATTTCTGTGCTGCTCGTCCCAGGGCCCGCGCCAGTTCGTGCGTCGAAGCGCCCGACAGAGCCTCACCTGGTTTATTATTTCGTCACATGTAACGAGGGTAAGTGCAACATTTTATTAGTTTCATGTTTCGAAAGAAGCAGTAGAGTAGCTGAAAGAACAAAAATAGCGCGTGTAAAGAAACAGTGCGGCACGTATGTTTGAGTGATAACGCACATTGTCTTGCCTTAGCTAGTTTATTGGAGAGCACAATCTTGGTCTGGCAACTAGGCGGTTACGGAAGCTGAAACGCTACCCTACGTGGGCCTTGTGTTGTTTGTAACTTCAGCATCAATATGCTTCGGTCCGTCCTCGTTCTCGTTGATGAAGAACGGGGCAGCTCAGTATCATCGCCGCCGTCTTTCACCCTTTGTAATCAGTAGAAAGCGTCCGCACTGAGCACAAGGACGCGGGTTCGATTCCCGGCCGCGGCGGCCGCTTTTCGATGGAGGCGAAAAGCAAAAACGCCCGTGTGTGCGAGATTTCGGCGCACGTTAAAGATCCCCAGATGGTCAAAATTAATCCGGAGCCCTCCACTACGGCGCGCCTCATCGCCTGCGCTGCGTCGGCGCGTTAAACCCTACAATCAATCAATCAATCAAGAAAGCGTCCGCAAATGCGGTGGTAACGTTCAACTGGGCGCACGCCAGTCTCACACATCAACACTGCAGCGGTGCCCACAGAAGGAGCGCGAAACACACGCGCCAAACGCATGGTAATAAACAAAATTCATCACGCATCTCCACGAAGTGAATTATGGCGAGTGGGAGAAGCACTGGGGTCATTCTTACCGTAAATTCCTCGTGGCATTGTCCACTCGCGCATGTAAATGAGTGACAACGCGAGTGTACACATATACAATTTCGATACAATCCATTTCAATCCATTCCAATCCAATCCAAATTCAATCATATGCTCCTCGCGCATGCGCAACACTGAGTACACGGACGCCAAGCTCCGGACTTCGCGGTGTTGCACAGAGCCGTCACGTGCACCCAATCGGCGAAAGGCGCTGTGCAACCAACGAACGGTTTCGTTATCGGCGCCGTCGGGAGAGCGCGCAGGTGGCAGGAGAGAAGTTGTTCTCCATAGCTTCTCTGTTTGGTAGAGGCTCATAAAGCTCGTTACATGTCAAGAGCTAAAAGGAGAAACTCCCAGGGCTGGGGTCGAAAATCCGGTATTTTTCTGCTTTTCTACCCTTTTTCCTTCAAGAGTATGAGTGACTTCGGCATGTTGAACGCCGAAAATTTGAGTTTTTGAAATGTACACGAAGCTTTGCAGTGGCGGAAGAAGACTACAGTCAAACCCTGCTATAACGAACCCGGATAGAGCGAATTATGCTATATATCGAACAAAAATAATTCAGTTTCCGAAATACATGGGAAACGTATTCCTTATAATGAAGTTCACATCCGATATATCGAACTCTGCGCGCCTAGAATGACCGCAGAAATGCACGGTCTCAGAGCGGCGATTGAGATGTGCATTGGCCGCGACCACGGAGCAAGAGTTGTGACTGAGACATTGCGCCTCGCACGGACGACGTGACGCCAGACACTTTCCGTAACTGTTTCCGATGCGCGGAAGTCACGCCGGAACCCGCGCAGTCAGCGAGTCCGGACCAAGACAGCAGCATCGGTGAACTGTGGGAAGAGCTCCCCCACGTTCCCAATGATGTCGCGAGTGAGAGCCGTCCGACGCTTATAAAGGAGCGCTTTCGGCAGTCGATGTGCTCCGCCAATGCTTCTTAGATTTTGGAGGACGCCGACTCCAACTGGTGCAAACAATGTTTCGTGTACAGAATGCTATGCTAGTTGAAGCCGCCAAAACGAAAGTGAAAGCAAAAATCACCGCTTTTTTTCTTTGCAAAGTAGGCAATTCAGGAGGAAAGTAGCTTTATTACTTGCAATAAATGAAATTTTTTGGGTATGGTAATGGCTACTTTACTGTGTTCGTCTCTGCATTTGGTGATGGTGGAGTTGGGCTGGGGGAGGGGGGGGGGGGTCTCGCGGATTGCGAACTTGTAATAATAGTTCGTTATAGGCGGGTTCGGCTATATCAAACTATTGGATATATTGAACTAATCACTGTGCATATTGCAATTCGCTATAAAAGGGTTTGACTGTACTCACGCCCTTCCCGTTGGCAGGAAAACGTCTATTTAAAGTATTTACAAGGCAGGATAAGCTTAGAGGCGCTGAGTTATCCAGCAGAGTATACTTGGAGTGGAGTTTCGTCGTTCTCCTCGTCTTCCCCAATGACATATCACCGATAGTCTCTATATCACTATTTGACAGCGACGGTCCCGTCAGAATTCGCACAGTATATTAGGATTTCACAGTCGCGAAGTATGTTGTAATGAGTTGACGAAAAAGATAGCGAAATTTTCAGAAAACAAAATGCGCCACATTCAAGCCAGGATAAGGTATGGACAGTAGCTCTCGCAGAGATAGGAAAACAGCTGCTAGTCCATCAGTCGATGCTCTTTCATTCTAGTAAAGACTGTTTTCCCTGTACCCTTGAAGAAACACTCGTAGATAACTGGAAGGCGAGCTCTAACAATGCATGTAGTCTTCGCCAAAATTTTGTAGGCCTCTGCAATCGCGACCGGAGCAGGCGTGCGGCCCAGCAGGGGTGCTACGGTTGCCGTTGTTGGTTGGTCTCGTTGCTAAAGAGAACGAAAGAAACTTCCCCTCTTGGTTTTCGTAGCTCTACTACAGCGACAAGTGCGGGTCGCGGCCGGTTTCTCAGCCCGGGAACTTCGCTACAGGGAGCACCACGGAGGCCTCAGACTGAATTTGGCTCCGCGCTCTTTGACCCAATTCCGCTCATTGCCTGAGCTCTTTATTTAGTCTCAGTCGGGGCGCAGCACTTTTATTAACGAAGCTTTGGTTCTAAATCCTTGCACTTTTTCTGATAAGCACATAATACAGTTCCCAAGATCTACACATCGCAAGATGATGCGTGCGCATACATTGCAGAAAACGCGATTCACACAAATAAAAAGAAAAGAGTGCGTGAATAAGTGGGTTTGGGGCGCTGCATGGTGGGTTGAAAAAATTAGCAAAACTATTTGGCCTTCAATGTAATCACCCCTGGCTCAATTGCCAAGTGAATTGCCCCCGGGAAGTATACGCGCATAAACACAACAGAAAGAATAGCGTGATGCCACCAATATTGCGAGCCACTTAGCAATAATAAAGACTCAACATCATCAATATTATTATACATGTGAAAACTCGATCTGACGAAGAACTCAGGTCTTACGATTGCCTCTATCTAACGAGGAGCAGGAGGAGAATAGACATGTAATGGAGCAGTCAGTGTTGTTGGTTTGACCGCCAGGTTGAGTACTTCCTTAGTCCAGGAAGCCCTGGGTCTTGGCGGCCTGTCTCGCGCGGTCTACCAGATGTTGTTGGGGATCCGGGGTTGGCGCTGGTCAACCAACCCTCCCACTTCTAAAATGAGGGATCTGGGGTTTGCGGAACAAAAATGTATTCCCTCTTAAGTGCCCCTACGGCTCAATGCTTCTATGAACTCGAACTAACAAAATAGTTTCAGCGCCATTGCCGTTTCAATAAAATATTTCAAGAAACAAACACGTTTAAAAAAGGAGGAATTTTGAATGTGTCTGGTCAGAACACCATAAAAATACTTGGGGCACGTCAGACAAAAACAAAACGAGGCGATCATTTTCGTTTTTACGGAGCTCTACGAGACAAACTCAACACACCGTATATGCCTCGAGCTTCGCGATCGCTGCGCCGCCCGCCGCCGTTTCTCCGCGTCGTTTACGGGATAAGCGCTGCGTGTCTGATAGAGGCTGATGCAGTGGTCCTCTTTCGCTTCTTTTTTTTGTTTTCCGGCGCCCTAAACCACTTCTTATGCTGATGTATGTAAAGAAATGGTTCGTATAGGGCACTTTCAAAAACAGATGCGTCTTGGTAGAGTCATCGAACGCCAGAAAGATCTATCCGGGAACGCGGTACTGGGCGCTTCCTGACCGCTCTTACGGCCGTCTGCGACGGCAGCAGCATATCGCCACTGTCCCCTCCGAACACGTCAGGCACAAGTGGATAATGCTGTCGCGTCGTTTCGACCTGATACTGGCACAGTGAAAGTTTGGGTTCATTTTGCAGCGAAAACAACGAATGCGGCTTTCTTTGTAATATATACGACGTGAAAATTATGTTTTGGGGATGTGATTACAAAATACGGGATAATAACTTGTGCATCTCACGGGAATAAGAGACACACGAAAATATTAAGTATAGTATTCCAGGGCGGTGCGTCGACGCAAAAAAAAATTACGATTTCCTGCAAGGCTAAGAAGGGACGAAAAGGGTACGCTATACTGCGAGAGGACGCAATGGTAAAAGCCGAAACGAACACGGGTGGAATCTTTGCCTGCTCACGTCTTATACCAAGAAGTAAGGAAATTTAATGAAACCCCGGAGAAATAGATGGTCTTCAACTCCGGAAGATATAAAATAGCTCGCACGCGAAAAAGATAATGCAGTGTAACTTCACAAATGCCAAAGACGTTCGACTTAATTTTAACCACGTATGACTCACCAGACTACCTACATGCGAAATGCACATTTGCGACTTCTTTCGAAACGGGCCGCCAGGGTAATTTCAGCGGCACCCCTACAGGCTGCGCAAGAGGCGTATAGGACTCGATGGGAGGGAGTAGAGTCCGGCCACGTTGAGCCTGCTCAACAGTACGTTTTCAATCGGTGATACCAGCTGGCAACAGCCGACGGTGGCCGACACGAGGGAGGTTTTGAACCACGAAGGAATTGTACAGTTAGTTTCCGGTGCACAAGAGGTGTCAGAAGATGCTGACCAGCCACATACTGCCGAAGTTCCTGCGCCCGCTGCAGGCCACGTGATGGATATTGACTTCCTCAGGAGCTTTGCTGGGCATATGAAGAACCCAAGGACGCATTGAACGCGCTTGCGTGTTCCGAAACGTCGGTCCACCCAATGCTAACTTAGCGCGCACAGGCGAAAATCACAGGATTTTTTGCCAGGAATGAAATTCGTTTCTACCAAAACCGCAGGCGTTTTATTTTTATTTTCACCGCGTACTTTTATCGCATTGCTAATGTATCAGTAGGCGCGAGCCGCTATCGCCGCAATTTCGATGTGACTGTAGCTTCGGCTATGAGCCTCCCTTTAGACACCGAATTTATGGAATCAAGTGTTTGCAAAATGAGAGCCCCGATTTTACGAAGTTCTTAATTTAACGAAATACGTAGAGTTGGAGGTAACAGGCTTGTGACTACGCCAAACGTACAGTAATCATCCAAGCCGCCAGCGGCGAATTGCGGCAATAGTTATGACTAAATGAGTACTGACACGAAATTTCAAAGCTGAGATGACTGCAAAATGCTTCCTTTTCAGCAGGAGATATCTCCCAGCAAGTTTCAACATCAACCGTTCGGCATAACATATTTTAAATCCATTTTAACCTTCGCCCGCACGAGAAAGCCGAGAGCGGGCCAAGATGACGTCATCTGCTACTTGCCACAAACTGCCGACGTCGTGGCTCCAAGCCGACGCCCTAGCTGTGGTTGGCGCGCGCTGCTTCGGCGTGTGTACACGTCATGGTTTTGGGACTGACGTCATGCTGCCCGTGCGGGTGGGGACCGAACTACTACTACTATGTGGTTCCGGTGAAAAGGAAAGGAAGTGCACTGGGGATATTATTGAGCCCAACTGGGGGCTCACCTGCATACAACCCAGTGCGGTGGGGAGGGGGAGGAGAGGATATAAAGATTAGAGAGGAGAAAGAGGGTCATAAAGAGATAGGTGGGCGAGTAACAAAGAGTGAGGAGCCTCGACATGAATCTTGGCGCGTGGGGACGGGGAAAACCTCGGCCGGGTTGGCGCGCGTCCAGAGCGGCAGCGATACGACAAGAATGGTGACGTCACGTGATACCTCCTGTCATGGCGGCTGCCCGGCGTTTGTTTTGTCGAAACCGAAACTGACACGAATAAACGACGCCGTAAATGAATATTTACGCCGCACTCGACCGTCGAATGTGCCATTCTATGATTAGTGGGCTGGTAGGCACACAGAGCAGCGAAAAAACGTAACACGAAAATTTCGTGTCAGTACTCATTAAAGAAAGTTAAGTGCAAATGAAGTTATTTGTTTCTTGAAGAGTTGGTGTGCGCACTTCTCTATCTGTTGTTCGTCACGTTACTTTTGGCATATCCTGTCAGTAGCTGTTTACGTCCCCTCTGCTGGGCGACTTACAACTTCACTTTTTTTTCATTGAAGATATTATTTTAAGGGTGTTGCTATAGATACTGAGATATTAGTTGCCTGGGCACGGCAATCAATCTATTCAGACTAACTTCGATTTTGTCCCCCATGTCACTTTAAAATGTATGCGAAGTTTTTTATTGATCTGTGGGGAATGGTTGTTTTTAATTTTCTCGTATTTTTCTGAAAAAAAAAGAAACCTGAGAACAGCTGTTTTTTTTTCTCGCCCTTAAAATTTCATGAAAACTTGCATCTCTCATCAGGAAGTGCGGTGCGCTCTCAGGCGAGAATGCAATCACCCAGAACAACATAAAGTGAAGGTCTTGAATGGCGAGGGAGCGCTCCCCGAACACTTGGCCGCGCTGATGATGAAGTAAACGAAGACTGAATACGGCACTGTACAAATAAAGCACTTGTATAATTTACTTTATTTATTTGTTCGATACTGCCAGCAAGCATTTGGTGGCAAAGCAGGAGTGTACAGAACGTAGTGAAACAACTATGCATATTGCAAATTCAAGCGCACAGACGGAACAAGTATAAACTAGCACGTAACACAAGTATACAGATTTTTCAAGGTAGCAAGACGAAAACAAAAAAAACAAGTATTAGTGAATTTCTTCGTGAGCGCGAAACACGTTCTCAAGGACACGATTGGGCATGGAAAATCGAAGTACTCCGTGAGGAAGTACTTCGCTTCCTGAGTGAGTAAGCGAGGAAGCGAACGTGAACGTGAAAAATAACTCTCACATGTGAATGTGAGGAAGAATATGAGGAGGAAAGGAATGTGAGGAAGAACTTTCACATTCACTTCACTGCATTGTAATAAGCCCCATCTGGCGTAGCAAGCACTGCCGCTAGCACAGCTGACCTCTCCAGCCCACATTAAAGAGTCCTATCACTCTGTTTCACCCTGAGGAAGAAAAAATACGGCACAGGTAACAACAGGTGTAGGTAACAAAGAATAAAATTGAGTAAAATCACGTATGGGTCGTCCCTGCTCTGATTGACCTCAACACAGAAAATGCGAATGAATAAGGGAAATGCCATAGCAAAAGAAGTAGCAAAGGCAACTACCAACGCATGTAAAGCGAACAGTTCAAAAACACTCGGGGGCTGCTGAGCACGAGGACACGGGTTCGATTCCCATCCGCGGTGGCCGCTTTTCTGAAGGAGGCGAAAAGCAAAAACGCCCGTTTGTACGAGATATCGGCGCATGTTTATGACCCCCTCAGGTGGTCAAAAGTAATCAGGAGCGCTGCGTCACGTCGGCGCGTAAAACCCTACAATCAATCAATCAATCAAAAACACTCGGATATACGAAACCAGAGCACAGAAAGAGTCGGGCATCCAATAAAAAAAACAGATTTAGTTCAAGAATTCGAGCCCCACGCAGACAAAAATGTATCTAAGGGTGGCGCATTTACAACGACATCAGAAAGAGCGGCCCAATGTCTACAGATTGTCCGTGGGAGAACAATGGCAGCATCTCTACTTGGAGGATGATGGCGAAGGTGCGGAGTACAGGAATTCGAAATGACATCCAAGTTGCGCCCCGACAGTCATTCGATTTGAGCCGTGAGCTGCACCTTGATTATTCCCTAAATGAAACTGCAACTCACGGCTCAAATCGAATTTCGCTTGATTTTCGCTTGATGGTGGTGTGCGCGTGAATGGACGCGAACGGACATTGGGAGGTCCTAAGGTACTCCGCGCCGTTACAGGTGAGGTAGTAAGCCGTTTGATTCTCGGGTACTTACTCGCGGTTGTAGCCCAATGGGTAAGACGACTGACACTAACTCAGACTGGTGTGTCAGGCAGAGGCTGGAATCCTGCAGGTGCCTGTGTAATTTTTTGCGATTGGAAATGCTATGCGCACGGACTCGGATGGACATTGTGTGTTCCTAAGGTACTCCGCACCTAAAAAAAACAGAATCGGTGGGCGTTAAGTTTACTGCAGGGTACCAGGATTGTCTTATCATGCTTCCTTCGCGTCTCACGGTGTGTTATATTTCACGTAGTCAAGATGGTTTAGTCTGGTGTGATCGTTGACAATGTTGAACAGGGATTTGAGACGGTGAACTTTGCGGTGTGCTTGAAGCGTTAGGAGGTCGGCCCTGTTGCGTAATGTGATAGATAAATCTTAGTGTTTTGTTGTAACATTCGGAATGCATGCAGTGTCTTTTTGTGTGCGAGCCCCAGATCATATCTGTATTTTGCAGCAAAGGACGCACCATGTGTGTGTAGTACACAAGGTTTTTCTTGTTAGTGCAGTGTTTTAATCGCGGTTTTACGATCCATAACTGCCTTGATGACGCCCAGACTATGTTAGTTATGTAGGCATTCCAAGATAGATTACACGTTATGGTAGGGCTGCGTGACGTGTTTTATTGGAAAATCTTTTATTTTATAGACTGGCTGTAGCAATTTCTTTTATGACTGGTGGTCATTTCAGTTCATTTTGAATTGTTTATGGTCGTTTCCCAACGTTTACACCAGTTTTCAGCCGCCAAGAGATACCCATCTGCGAGTTGATGATACTCTGTTCAATTGACCTCATGGTAAACGACGCAGTTGGTGAGCCCAAGATCGGGGGTTCGATTCCCTACCTCGGTGGCCGCTGTTCTGATGCAGGCGAAAACAAAAACTCCCGTATGTTCGAGATTTTGCCTCAGGGTAAAGATCCGGAGGTAGTGAAATTTAATCTGGACCCCTCCTGTGCGGCGCGCCTTATCGCCTGTGTAGCGTCGCGAGTTAAACAACATAATCAATCAAACAATGCCGTCATCCGCGCTTCATTTGTTGGTTTGTTGTCGACCGCCACATATATACACAGAATACCGTATTTACGCAATTCTAAGCGCCCCCCTTTTTTCCAACATCGCGATGCCCAAAGTGAGGGGGGTCTTTGATTCGAACAACCTTAATTACCTCCCCCTCTTCCCGCCACTTTTTCTTCTCGGCCATATCTCGACGAGAGAGGCACAAGGAGTATTGTTTTATCTGAAAAGAATTCAATCGAAAATTGGACACAGCCAGTAAACCCACTGGTTTCGTATGTTCCCTTACAAAAATGCGTCTTTACATTCTGTAGACGTTCTGTTGAAAACCCCCCCCCGGTTTTACCAACTTTTTTTTCACCCTTTTTTTACAAAAAAACTCTTACTTTTTCTATTGACATTTTTGGGGGTTTTCTTTGTGAAAAAGTTAATTGAATGTATGTTGACCTTTGTCGGGGTTTTAAACTGTTGTAAAAATAAAAAGGGTTACAATTTTGGGGTTTCACATTTTTTTACGTTTTATGTCTAAAAGTCTATTATTTATGCATAAAACATTTGTTTTTATTGAGGGGGAAAGCTTGTGTAGGATGAGTCACCAGCTCTAGGTGTTTTGTGAGTTTTCCATTTGAATTTAACTGAAGCGTCTGCTACCTTTTTTTCCTTGGGATCCTGCTTTGAATTTTGTCTTCCCCCCTGAACGGTCCCACTTTTGGGTAAATAAATAATTGAACTTGACTTTAACCAAAGTACGTTACTTTGTTTGAATCAGGTTGTAAACACACACACACGCACGCACTCACACTCACACTCCCACACGCACAACACACACACACACGCACGCACACACACACACACACGACTCATCCACCCCAAACACACAACCACCACACACACACACACACACACACACACACCACACCACTATCTTTCTCCTTTCTCTCTGCGGGTATCTTCAAACTTGTGCACTCCAAGAAAAAAAGCAGCAAAAGGGAGAAAATTTCACTGTTCGTACGTCGAGCCTCGCATTTTCTCCCTCGAAAAAACCAGTTCGTCCATCAGCCGCACGGGTTGGTCCTTCACGACCCTCTCGCTTTCACTATTCCCGGTGATAAACATGGTTAATCGGCGGTTCCGAACAAGCGCCAGCCAGCGGCATCAACCATTCGCAACCGCTCGTCGCTGTGTTTTGATTAACGCAATCTAAGTGCTACATTGTTGAAAGGAACGAATTATGTGCGTAAATATTTCGTGACAGACTGCTGCACGGGTCCGTAACAACGGCGATAATCGAAAATCGCCCGCTATGCTAACCTAATCTGGCCGTCCCAGATGCTTTGGCATCTCTCCACGCCACCGTCGCCCCTCCCTCTTCGCGTACCTCCGGGAGAAACGCGTCAGTCACTGGAGGCAGCCAACACGCCACGCGCGTGCTGGCGCCGCGCTTTGTTGCAACCCATTCCAGTTTTCCGTTTTGTTTGGTTACAGCTGGCAACTATAAAGTAAAAAGAAGATATGTGCAGTCGTTTATGTCCCGTGTTTCCGATATTGTATTAAGTCGAATGCACTTTTCGACCCTGAATATACGGCACGCCTCCGTCCATCATAGCCAGCGCGGGTTGCGCGCGCTTCATCGTCTTCCTTGGAAACGGGGAGATGGCCCGTGCCTGCGTAAACATGGTAATCCCCGGGGGATTGGCCGGAATCGGCGTGAGAAGGGCTAATGCACCCGCTTAAAGGAGTACTGACAACGAAATTTAAAAGGCTGAGATCCGTCTGCAAAGGTAACGAAACGCAAATATTCGTGCAGGACTGCTCCACGGGGGGATTCCAGGAATCGGGCGTGAAAGGGCTAGCACCCGTTAAAGGCCGTACTGACAGAATTTAAGCTGGATCCGCTCTGCTCAAGTACAACACCACAATGTGCTGTGCAGGCCATACCCCTGGGGATTGGCCAGACTCGGGGGGAGAAGGGCAATGCACCGTTAAGGCTACTGCACGAAACAAAGCGGATCCGCTCTAGCAATCGTCAACGCACATTTCTGTGAACAAATGCCATCGTTTCTCCTTGTTTTGTTGTGGTGTGATCTTCTTTGCGAACATAACCGAACCGAAGATTATGTGCATTCGCTTTCACAGTTTTCCCGGAAATGCGTGGATTTTGTAAATAATAACGCACAGTTTTGTAAACCATGCAATGAGAGGCACACCTCACCGCGGCATTGGCATCCCGCAGATGGCGGCTATATATACATGAAGTAGACTGCTAGCGAATGTGCGGTGGCGATGTTGTGCTTTGCGTTTGTGGTTTTTCGGCTGCAGTACGTTTCTGATGTGGGGTTGTGTTGTTACGTTACATTTCAGAAATTGACCGTGGCAATGTATGGCAACGCTCATCCCTTGAATAACCTGATTAACCTAATCTGTTGCTGTTTTTTTTTTTTTTAATTTTTGCTGCCACTACACGATCTTTTAAATAGGAATAATGGCGACGTTCAATTAATCTTTATTCACAGCTCGGTATACGAATGGTAGGCTTTTCCCACTGCATCACATTTTCAATATCCTGTCAAAAACGCTTCGGTTAGCAACAGCGATTCATTATAAAGTCTACATAAAACTTTCTGCAGAAAGTTCCCAGAAACGTTTTAGTTAAAACACGGTGGCCAATGGTTGACAAAAAGTTGGTAGGCTGTTGCTAGGAAGTCTATAGACAGTAAGTAGACAGTCTACTCAATGTTGGTAGCTTTTGTCGACTTTTGTCAACAAACATTGAATTCAGTGATGGTAACAATTTTTATGAGGGTTACCCAGTCACCTTCACTACTTTCGAGTCCGTTGTGCTTCCAATAATATTCCGCAGAAAGGCGTATTCTGTTCCGTTGACATAGTTTGTACAGTGGAACCCCGGTAATACGACTTTCAAGGGATCGCGAGAAAGCGTCGTGTGACCGGGGTGTCGTACGACCGGGGTGCGGGTAAATGCCGTCCTACTAGAACGTATTTAAACTAATATATTTAGTGCGTTGTCGCGTGACTTGCGAACCTTCAGCTGAAATCCCAAGTTTAAAAATAAAGCAACGTCGATGTTGCGCCCCCCTTCCTTCTATGGCGTCCAGCTAACCTGCCAGTCAAGCGCCACGCGCTACGCTACACCTGTGCCATCCGGTGCCATTTATGCGCGCCAGTGCCGCCAGCCTGGCCCTGCTCGGGCCTTGCGCGACCGAGGTGAGGCCGACGTGGTCAAGGAAATTAAGAGAAACAAAGACGAGTTGTGGAAACTACCAGGCCAATCTAACTACGAACGGTAGTACAAGGCGTAAGTGAACAAAAAACGGCATTGCCGTACATGGTGGAGACACCCTTTGAACGGTCCCGTGCAGTTGCTATTGCTTCATAGTGCTGAACACAGCTGTTTTCATTTCCCAAAGACCCAGTAACACGAATAGATAACCTTATTCAAACTTCCCCAGTCAACCGTGTTTGCAGCGAAAATTATAGCGCCTCCTTGCTAGAGTTACTTGTTGCGGACGGCCAGCGAGTGACACAAAATGTCGGTGCCAAACGGGTTACGTGTCTTCACCCTTGCGGCGGCGCGCGTGAATTGAGGCACTCTATCACAGAAAAGGCGTGGTGAGGAGAACGTAGCTTTGAAAGACTCTGATAAGCAGGGGAGCAGAGACATAGGACCAAAGACCGCTCGTGAAAGGAAGAAACTTGGATCGAGCGGGCGGGGGTAAAGCTGCCGTTCGGTCCGTCGCCGTGTTTTCCGTCGTAGTGTTTCACATTAGTTGGCGGTTCGACGTCCACCTTCAAATTCGCGGTCCGCCTGCCACCTGAACTTCGACTTCTTGCGGTTGGCGCGTTGGCGTAACTGCTGCCGCGTGGGCTGTCGCAGGTTAACTCCCGCTCTCCAGTACCCCCTGCTTGCTAGCGTATGTTCAGTAAGTGGTCTGGCCTGACTCCAGGACCATTCCACATCAAGCAGCCTCAAGCGGGGGTACGAAGAAAGAAGTTCGGGACAGGGCAGCGAAGCGGTGTAAAATAAGGGGAAAATCGCGGTTTATCCGCGCCAGGGTCCGTCGTATGAAGCGGACCCGCTGCACCCAAGCGTCATATTCATCGGGTATTTAATGCATTGTTCTATGGGGAGTTTTGCCGGGACCGCGGTGATGTGCCGTAAGAAGCGAGTCGTCGTAAATCCGGGGGACGTATCAGAGGGGTTCTACTGTTATTGAAAGATTCATAAATGACTTGGCTACAACGTCAACCCGAGCCCGCTTTCAGGCTTCTGAAATCCCACCTTGCGATGGCTTCTTAAAAAGGGTGGTTCCTTAGATAGGCATGGTAACTTTTTTCCATGTTTTAACCCGAACGTAGGGGACATTGCGTTAGAATCGGGAGGTGCTTAGAATCAAGTAAATACGGCAAAGGGTTCTGAGTGACTTAATGGCTTTCGTCGATTAAGCTTAGTGAGACCTAACGTACAGCTATGCTGTGACATCAAGCTTGCAGCGTCCGTTCAAGCTGCTTTGATTGTTCCTAGGTAAAATGTTGTCTTAGCTTAATTTTTTGGAATTCTTTGTGTTAAGAATAAGGATTGGCATTCTTTAGGGACGGTTAGAGGAGCGGGTGGCATATCAACACGTTTAATTAGCGTTTTAGCATCGTACCAGAAAGTACCGGGCTTGTATTTACCTTCAAATGAAATATCGCAGCTTCCAGACGTTAAAACAAGAGTTGTTGCGCTATTTTTTCCTATGTTAGTAACACACACCTACTTCAGTGATTGGCAAGGGATAGAGAGATTTGAGTGTTTAATGTCCCGCTTTCCAAAATTCACAGAACTATGAATTGAAAATGTTACGACGTCGTAGAATAGAGCCTGACACCACGACATCTGAGCGTGACGCCAAGCGAATAAAATAAAAGTAAGCCAGTCGGTGTAATTTTCACCAAAAAACAAAGAAGAAAGCGAAAGAAGGCTGGAAATACGTTTTTAAGAGAAGTTGTCCACAAGTATTTTCATGTTTTCTCTGTGAAAGAAAATAAGCACAGTTAAGCTGCCCGAGAATTTTTGTTCTTGTTAAGCATTAGTGATGCAACTGAGTTAAAACTAGTAGTTCTGCACCTTGGATAAATGTAATATCCAGAGAAGTTTCTACGTTGTACAAAACTTGCCGCATTATCAGAAATTAGGCGTATCACCAACTAGCGGCAGCGTAAAGAGGCGGGCGCATACTTGCTGCAGTTGAGTGCTGTAAACCACGAGTGCTTTGAAAGGTGCATACGACAGCCATTCAGTTGTGTCATCATACATTTAATCCCATGTCGCTCCTCCCGCATTTTGCAAGTGGTTCCTGGGCAAGGGCTAATATTGTGTTGGAAATACAAAAGTTGTGCTCAAGTACTGAACCCGGAACGCATTGTGGAAACATACTTGTCGTTTATTTCAGCCTTTGAAGAGAAACACCAGATCACCACAGTTCAACGGTACCCATTTACTGTCTCGATGTCAATCACAACAGCTGCGTTCACTCGCATCTGCATCTATACTACGGCATCCTTATGTTTGTGGTTCAGACTATCCCGTCGTTCCTCAGGGCGTTGGACACTGAAGCACGGTCCCGAACGTGCAACACCTCAGCCGGACCAAGAGCCGTGATGGCCTCGGGCTCCGAACTGGCCCCCACCGAAGCCACCCAAGGCGCCTCCGGCCCCGGGTCTCGCGTAGGCAGCACCGATGGGAGCGGAGGCAGCACCACGAACGGCCGGAGCGGCTACAGGTTTTGCGTTGAAGACGGCGTCGGCACTTTGTCCGGGGGCTGTTCCCGGCTCGTTCGTGTCGATAGTTGCCCGGAAGCCGTTTGCGTCGGCGACGTAGCTGACGGTGCGGTAGATGCCGTTGGCGTCGCGGTAGCCGTAAGAACCGGTTTTGGCGTTGTTTGCGTCGCCTTGCTCGTTGTGGAACAATTGAGTGCCGAACTCATCGGTGTTGTCGTAGCCGAAGCTGTATGGCTGGGGAGGCTGAAAGCAAATGCGGGAACAAGAAAACACACACCAATTTTACTTCCCTTCTGCATTTGTTCGTCGTTTTTTATGAGATTTCAAAGATTTAAAACGTAACTGGCAATCTAAGAAGCCATGCCGAGGCGAAGGAACGACATCACTTCTCCCACTTCGGTGGAACACATTGTCGAGCCAATAGGCACTTGGTTGATTGGGTTTCCTTTTTTTTCTATCACTTTCTGTTGCAACCTTACACGCTTTTAAGTGCTCAAGCAATCTGCTTGGTGGGAAGAGTCCCATCACATTGGCTTCATTCTGTTCTGAGCGTAACTATGGGTCTAGGAATCTCGGATACGACTGTCGTGGCAAAGAATGAGAGCAGATTTCAGCCATCCGGGAGCAATCAACTTGTGCCAATCAACGATGCCCCTTGACAAACTTTTTTCTAATGCAGCACGTATGTTAAACCAGCATTTGAAGCGATGAAAATGCGTCAGAGAGGATCTTCTTACTCCATCGGCCGCTGCGTATCCTGGGGTGGCTGCCGCTCCAAGTAATCGGCCTCCTCGGAAGCCTCCTCGCTGGAACCCGAAGCCGCCTTCAGCCGTGACGCTGGTGGCGACCATGCCGGCGACGAGAAGCTGAATGCGCAACAACGAAAACCCACAACTTGAGACTCTGACATTGGTTTCTCAGCTATGTCCCCCGATAAAGCACTTCCTTGGTATAGTTGCTTAGTTTCAGACTTAGCTTACGCTCAGATTTAGGTTAGGTTAGACACTGGGCTCAGGGAGCACCGCTACGCATGTGAGCATACCAGCGAACCTGGCAACTTGAAAACGTGAGGGTTCGAGCTAGTTGGTACTCCATAGTGCAAATTTAAAGCGCAACAAATTCAGACAAAAGACGAATGACACAAGGACAAGCGCTTGTCCTTGTGTCATTCGTGTTTTGTCTGAATTTGTTGCGCTTTAAATTTGCACTGGCAACTTGGCCGCGCATTGCAAAGTGTGTGTATGCACGGCTCCATTCGAGCACACCGAGGTTTTGTTTAGGTCACCCAAGCAGCAGAAGAAAATTGTGGAGCTTTAGTGCGTGGGTTCAGTCGCATTTGAAGAATGCGTGAGCACGCAGTCCTTGTCGTTAGGTCCTTGCTAAATAGCCATTTTTAAACGACGCACGTTAGTCTCTGTAGTATCGCGCGCGGAGGATTCTGAAGAGTAGGCCGCTCCGCATTCTACTTAAATAGTTGTGAGTTAAAATTCTTGTGCTTCGTAGTTCCTTGTCCCGTCTTAACTGCCCCCAGCCCCTTTTCCCCCTATATTTTTAGTGTTCTTTCTTTTTTATGCGCAGCCGTAGGAGGTGTTCGAAAGAAAAAAAAAACAGTTGGTAGATCGCGCTCTCCCATTCGTTTTGTGTATTTCTTCGTCTACGTACGAGTATCGTAATCATAAGCAAGGCAAGTATTCTAATGTAAACTCAAGGGAAAAATCACATGGTCGTTTACGTTGGCGCCACTACGACTTGAAGGCGAAAGCCTGAGTGAGAACGCATTAACGATAGGCAGATGCGATAACTTCCCGCGAGGTGCGCCCCGGTTTGAACACGTCGCTGGGCACGTTGGTGCATTTGCACACGCGTACTCCCCCTAGCGGCGCTATTTTGACGTCCACCGTGGGCGTAGCTCCCCGCCTCTTCTAGGATGATGCTGTTGCCGGCAATTCTTATAGTGACGTTTACAGAAATTCGCTTTGTCGTCCCCGTATTGTATTTCATATTTATTATTCGGACCAAACGACCACGTAAGTGCCAATTAGTCGACGCTAAAATTTACCCTCACTCGCTGAGGCATCTCCTATGCTTCGCTTAGTAACCCATTCAATCACTCAGTCATCCCCTGTAACCGCTTAGTCATCCATTTTTTATTGGCTGAGTCGTATTCTTAATTCGCAAACTCACCCATGTTAAAGCACTTTTATTCACGCTAATTCACATAGTCATCCCCTTTAATTCACTGTTGCTTGCTTTGCTAACTTGTAATGCATTTCAATTCAATTTTATCCAACCTAATTCGCTGAGTAATTCACTTAGTCGCGTAATCGCAAGCAGAGGCGCGGCATGAGGCGAACTCTTCCTCCGCTGAAAGCCACGTTCTCATGTAGCGCTGTGAAAACTCACTCGACTCTTGACCTGGAGGCCAAAGTTCGATTCATAAATTCCGTATTGACTCGATTCTAACCAACCCCTTTTTTCCACCATCGCCATGCCCAAAGTGTGGGGGGTGCTTAAATTCGAAAAACCTTAATCACCATACCCCCACCCCACCACCACCACCACCACTTTTTTTTTTCTTGGCCATATGTCGACGAGACGGGCGCAAAGACTAATGTTACATTTGGCGGACATTCAAACGCAAAATAGGTACATACAGTGAAGCCACCGATTACGTCTGATACTCAGTCACCCTCACTATCATTCGAGTCCGCTGTGCCTGTTGGGCCGTCGCTTTCAGTATCCCCCAGCAGGTCGTCTTCTTCCCCTTTGAGTGGTTTTTAATAAAGAACTGCCTAAATGACTTGGCCACCACGTCAACTCGGACCCTTTCCCACGCGTCTGAAATCCACCTTGCGGTGGTTGCTAGCAAAAGGGGGTGCTTGGATTCGTATGCATACTCTTTACAATTTTTCCCCGAAAGTAGAGGAGGTACCTTAGAATCTAGAATCGAGGAGGGGGGGAGCGGGGGGGCTTGAATCGCAAAAATACGGTATATCCAATTTTTTATGCGTCGAGAAGACCATGTATATCATAGGTGCGGACTACCAGTTCTCGTGAAGCGCAACTAGAAAACGAGATATATACATGCCTACCGGCGTAAAAAAAAAAGAAAACTTTCCACCCGCCGTGGTGGCTAGGTGTTGTGCTGCTGAGCCTAAGGACGCGGGTTAGATCCCTGCTGTGGTGTCGGCTTTCCAGATGGAGGCGAAAAACAAAAACGCCTGTGTGTGGGAAATTTCCCAGCCCAAAATGATCCTGAGCCCTCCAGTAAGGCGCACTGCCGAGCCCAGATATAGCTTCGGCGCGTTACACCCCACAGTCAATCCAGAAACTTTTTTCAATTTTTCTGACTTCTTGGAGAAGCAATTCCATGGGGGAGTAATAAAAACGCAAAAACCCCTTTCGTATCTTTTGTGCATTCATTGTTCTTTCTTCCCCTCGTTTGCACGCTCTCGTATTCTTGCTGTAGAACATCTTTTACTCAAAAAGGGGTTATTTTCTTTCAATTACAAGCACCGCAATTCTTGAACTTGACCCATGCTTACCAGCGCAAGGGCTACGCGTTACGTTCTCGTTAGTCAAAATAAATCAATATTACTTAGTGGAGTTAGTTTTAAACGGGACGTTGGTAGGCATGCGCTCGAGCAATACGGCGTGAGGCATTATAGAAGTAATATTTATTCGTTTGACATCGGCCATATTATGCTGAACGCACCGGTTCGCAACTGATCGCCTCTTTGCTGTTTCCTTCGCTTACCGTAACAGTTAAACTATCGTTCGCACTTCGCACTCTTTAGTGATGTATAGAACTGACGAGATTGCTCAACAACACGAAAACACTAATCCAGCAAACTAATCACCATATTCGGTTAACTAAGGCTGAAATTGAAAGTGCAGTAGGTGTAGTGGCGGCAGCACCACATGCATTTAGCGCTACTATCATCATCATCCGCTTCCTTTCACAATCATCATCAGTGGTGCCTGGCCAGCGTCAGCAGTTCCACGCGGCATAAGATCGAATGCGACTGCGCAGCTGGGCGGTAGCTCTTCTTCGCAGCTCCCATTTATGGCCGGGCCTACGCTCTTCGAATAAATGTAAGAAGCCGCACCAGCCACACCGACCGAGTCTGCTTCCCACATAGGCAATGCGAGACTAAAATGCGACAATATATGCCAGATACCCCCGTTGGCAAGAAATGGTAATTTTGCATAATTTTGAATACGAGGAGTGGGATGCTTTCGCTATCTCCCACGTATGGTAACCTTATCCCACCGTGATTTTAACCATACCTAACAATTTTATGGAGGATAGCTTCTGTGGAAACCAGCATTTGAGATGAAGGAAGCCTTTAAAGAGTGCTAGTGTACCGCAAAAAGCTTTCCGAGGGCTCAGAAAAGTACGCACCTGGGCGATCATCTTCATGGCGTAAAATCCGAGGTGGATATGCAAGTCGAGCGAAGACTGCAAGGAACACTAGCGTTTGAGTTAGCTTTGACACTGGCTGTTGCAGCGAGCTGAGAAGTTGCTGTTGCCTCCTGCTGTTCGGCACGGCGCTTTTATATTCCCTGTGTTGCCGGCGTCCACTAAGTAACGTGGAGTCATGACGTAGCAGCCCTTACAGGGGTCACGTGGACAGTGGTCCTCGACACACATTGTGTCCTTTCTCCCATCACGCCGCGATTTCGCCTTGGCTCTCTTGCTTCACTTTGGGCGCGCAAGACGTTCGCTTCGGACGTTAGGGTCACGGTTGCTCCGAAACAACTTCGCTGTTGTCTCGACGCCGAAAAAGAAAAAAACACCAGGAAACGACGTGACTTGAGGATCCCCGCAGCGCCTAAGCGTTTTCCGTTTGTTTTCTAATGCGTGAAATAGGCGCGTAGCACGGATGCCTACTCGCAAAGAGAGCTGACGAAACGCTCGAATACATTCCCACGTTACGATAGCGGAAGTGCTCCAAACGCTGTCTCGTTGGAATGGGAAATTGGGATATGATGAGAGCATCACACCGGTAAGCCTCAAACCATACGAAACCGATTGGAGGCGCGGCCTTCGTTGTAGGTGAAATACGCATTTATGGGGAAATATCCTGCCTTCGACGGAAAGGTTTGCTGTAGAGTGAAATGTACAGTATCATTCTTCTGCGGAAAGGCAATACCGACTGCAAAGATAGCAAGATTTCTGTACTGTCTGTTTGCTCGAACGACAAGCTTGCTGTTTTTCCGGACATCAGAAGAGTTTAACGCTTTGTTCGGCAAGTTTCTCGGCGCATTTAAGCATTAACGAGCAAATATGCTGCAAGAAGAAGAAACAAAATCTAGAAACAATTAGGCGCGTGTTATGGGCTTTAAAATACGATAGCATTATTGTCCAAGTCTACGCCGCTGTTCAAAGCTTCTTTGATATTTGCGCCGGGACAAATAATCTCCAGCTTTGTGCGCGGTATTTGCGCTGTGCTGGCTTGACGCGCACCAAACGTACGGCTAAACGTACGGCGTGCTGTAATGAAATCCTGTTTAAACACAAACCAAAGCGTTAGGAACGGCAATCGAAAGCTTGAATAAAATGCCCAAATGCCGATTCAATGGAAGTGCGGGTACTGCTGCACGAAGCATCCACGGCTTGTGGGGGCTGCTCGTCCGGTCACCTGGTGAGGCGGCTATCTCCTACTCTGTTGGCATTGAACACTGTGAGAGTGTTGGAACTCGCACAAAACCGACAATGCACGCGAGTAAATGTTGGCCACTACACTTCCGTTGGTATGGGCTATCGACCTTGCTCCGTTGAACATTAGTTAGCACAAACGTCACGCCTAAAGACTTTCCAAGTGACATGGAACGTTATACGCCAGTCTGTTAAATGCTTTAGACCTCATGTCGCAACGTTAGGCCTAGTGTAATAGAAATCAAACATTAGCGTTAGTTGATCGATTTCACTGTGGGCTTTAAGGCGCGAAAGCTACACCGGGGCAAGAGGCGCGCCGTAGTGGAGGGCTCCGAATTGATTTTGACAACCTGGGGGATCTTTGACGTGCGCCGAAACTTCGACACACGGGTGCTTTCGCTTGTCGCCTGCATTCGAAAAGTGGCCAACGCGGCCGGGAATCGAACCCGCGTCCTCGGGCTGAGTAGCACAACGTCTTTGCCACTGAGCCACCACTGCTAGGCATCGCGGCAAGTGGGGATTTGGCGTCGGACGCCGGCCGCTAAGCATGTAAGCATTCTCCTGACCCTTTGTTTGCCATCTATGTTTCCAAGAGTTTCCTGAAACACATTTGGCAATACAGTATGGTTACCTTGAAAAGTATCCGACGTCTGAAAACCCTTTGTCTTCCAATACAGTTGTGCAGCGTTACGGAAAATGCTTTCGCTCAAGCGACCCGTTATTACTTGTGCTGCCGTGCCCACGTCTTCTGGCGTGTATTATGATGTTTCTGGCTTGCTGCGACAATTGCTCCTTCTGGCGGAGACATTGAGGCAAATCCTGGCCCTGATTTGGCTAAAATTGCTAAACAACTAGAAAGTATAGCTGCTGACATAAAGGAGATAAAAAGAAAAGCGACTAACTGATATAGACAAAACATTGGACACCTTAGTGAATCCAGAGGACAAAGTTGCTGCTTGACAAACTCAAATAGCTTCTATGAGTACCCTAATTCAGCAACTTCAAAAGCAAGTTGATCAGCTCGAAAACCATAGTAGAAGATCAAACCTGATAGTGTACGCTTTGCCGGAATTTAAAAGGAGACAAGTGACACACTT
>CM023450.1:193791099-194014978 GCA_013339765.2 Haemaphysalis longicornis | reverse complement strand
CCGCGACCTGACTCGTATGAAGGAGCAGCGGCGCCGGATGAAAGTCACGGCAAAAAACAACTGGCTGCAATATTGGACCGCCCGTTCTTGCACTTGGGGAGGTCCACCTCCAAAACACCCCTCTGCAGTGGATACTGCCATCAAGGATGCCAGGCCAGCAGAATTTGAACGTGACACCAGCTCGTATTACGACGACAGTGTGCTGGATACAGATGGGTAAATAGTGTATTTACGCTGGTTTCATCTGTGTTAGTGCCACGTAAAAAGCAAAAACAGTTATTTTAACGTATAAAAGTGACAATACGTGGGCTTATAAATTTTTACTCCCTGAATTCTGAATTTGTGTGGCGCAGTTTTCTGGAAAAGGAGATACTCGAACCACCTTTGCTTAACCTGCACATTCCCCAAACATGCAGGCGACCACGAGCCAGCAGTGTGGCCACTTCTGCCAGCAGAATATTTGAAGAAATCACCCGCAATGCGCCAAGGTGACGGAAACCGGCGCGATGCTGGTGCTCAGATTACTAATTTTCTGGGCGCAGTGTTTATGTAACATAGAACCGTTGTCTGGCATAATTGTTTTTCAACGTGGACGAGTTCTTGCTCTGCAATCCATTCGCTTCAAATTGGAGTTTTGTGCAGCCTAAACGTGGTCGTGAAAGGTAGCCAGACACCAGTGGCCAAATTATACACAGGCCGGACAATAAACTTCACTTTCATGCGGCACACGCTACAGCTGCGTGCTCGGGCCAGCAGAAACAGAAGCCGCTGAAGACAGCGGAATTCTCAGTACAATCACAGGCACCCACGAAGGAGGGAAACAGAGTGACCCACTCGCCGCCTCCTCAGCCACACCAGCCGTCTGCGATGGCGTGGCGTCAAGGAGCCACCGAAATCGGTACTTACACGGACAGGCAAATGGCGAGTTCTCGGGTAGTTTTTAGGACTGGAATGCTATGCCCTATCTATTGTATTTATCTGATATCATATTATTTTGGAGGGTACCCTGCAGTAATAAAAATATCGCTCTCCCATTTCGTACGAAGCATTGTTTCGGAAGCATGCAATTGGGAGTTTATTATTAAGCGAGTGATCTTGCATAGTGATTGCTTCAGGTAGGAGAGCAAGCTGGACGCAAGGACAGAGAACAGCAAATACGCGTGGTAACTACAAAAAAAAATTGAGAAATATGCTAAAAAAGTGAAATCCTGAAAGGCGATGTAGAGGCAAATCATTAGTTCGTTTATAGTGGAAATTTCTATAGGGACCGGGCGGCCGTCCTATGGCAGCACCGTCGTTTCAGCGAACAGCGCCGCCCGTGGCGAAACGGTCGTCAGTAGAATGCTGATCTAGCAGAAGGCCGCGGAGCCAAACAAAGCATAGCCCTACCTATCGTTCTTCAATGCGGCTTTCAAAGCCTCAATAATCGCAAGGAGTTTTTCAGGGCGGCAAATCTAGAGAAAGGGCAGAGGCTTTACGAAGAAAACCATATCTACGATGTGCGGGAGTGTCAAGGAGAATGTACGCACATATTCAGCAAGTGCGTACCGCAAACGAAGCTCAACGCGCAAAGTTACGAAGTTGAGTTGGAGGTAAGTGCAAATTCCTTCCTTCCTGGAGCAGTTGTAATACAGAGAACAAATTTTACACTCGGAATTATTGACCGCATGCAGCTGGACGCAGCAAGAAACATCGCTGCTGCTAAATGGTCGTGCAAAACCGGCGTGGGCGGCCGATGCAAGCACGCCGCTGCGCTAGCTTTCGCTGTCGACAAAGAACAGACTGCGTCCTGTACGACCGCCAGCCAGAGCTGGGGAGCGCCTTCGAAGAAGACGTACCCCAAAAGGAAAAAGACTGTGCACACGGGATGCTGGTGACAATGGTCCGTGACCTCAGTATTTACGGCACTAACGTGGTTAGCTTCACTGCAGTACGCCGGTGTTAACAACAGCCGCCGCTTTCCAGGGTTAGTGGCGGTAACAAAAAGGGGCTGGGAAGGGGGAGTTAATGCTAAAGGTTATCGCAGTATTACTGGATTCTAGGAGATGAGCCCGGTGTCAAAAATCATCCTGCTGTTTCACGAACAGTATGGAGCTTCCAAAGAGGTGCCCTCATTGAGGCATCTGCATGATGCGATTGTTTTGATTATAGTTTTTACCTCTCGTAATACGAGTTTTTTGAGAAGCACGAACTGTGAAAACGTAAAGTGCTTGTATTTGGTTCTGAAAAAAGGCCTCGTATTGCAATGTAGGCATTCAGCAAATGAAAGTGATAATTGATTGTTCTTGGATTTGGTGAATAAGTTACATTTCGGTGTTTTATCGCCGGGCGGGATAATTAGAGAGCGTCTAACTTCAATGGACTGTGAATTATGGTTGGTTGCTTAATACAAACGATATTTTCAGATGCTGCAGCCGAAGGTGGCATTGACCCCATGTATGTGCTGAACAACTATGGCTTTATTAACTGCCCCATCGTATCTATGTTTGCTGCTAAATGGCGGCGGGAGGAGAGCGGTGAGGCAAGCATCGAGGCACTGCCGGTGAGTTGTGAGGCCACGGGTGAGCTCAATGTCGTGAAGGACAAAATGTTGCTCTTTTTATTCCTAGACTTCCAGCAAAGAATATGTATGGGTGAAAGAGCCCGTTTGGTATTCCGACTGCATCGACCACAGCAGCCACCTCAGCGGATCTGCGGAGCACTTTTACAGGACCTGTGTGTACAGACCAGTCCAGTGCGCAGCACAAAGAACGGAAGAGTGGCAAGCAGCAAGGTAAACCACACGGTCGACCTCATCTGTTTGGTCAAAAAACTTGCTTTCGTGGCCACTCTTAGAAACAACAGATGTGTCACCACAGGTATTTTTCAAGTTTGTAGCCAGTCATTTTCTCGTGCAGGTCTTGCCGATTAACATCAACCGTCGGCCACAAGATACTCAGGAAACGGAAAACTCCAGATGCAGTGGCTGAAAAGCTGCTAACACAAAAGCACTTCACAACAAAACCCATGCTGCATGGAATCATGCTTGAGCTGCAAAAGAGTGGTACAAGTACCACTACAGACACGATGTGCACACTGTGAGCTTTGTTACAAAGCAAGAGCAACCGTGGCTGGGATGCAGCCCAGATGGACTAGTTGAAGCGGATGGTCTAACAGAGCTTCTAGAAATTAAGTGTGCGTATTCAAAAAGATCTGCAAAGGAGCGATTCATTGAGAGCAAATGCCTCCCATATCTTGTTGTGTCAAACGGCACGTGCAAGCTCAGGGAGTCTCATCAGTATTATACGCAAATTCCGCTCTCGTTGTACGTTCTAGGGCTCCAGGTGTGCCGGCTTCTCATTTACGCCCCAAAAGAGCAAATGGTGCTGACCATTCCTCGCTGCGATACCTTTTTAAGCCATGCTGTGCCTAAGCTTGAGAGATTTTATTTTACACACTTGTTGGCCGAGTTGGCACTGAAAAGTCAATAAGAAACATAGCAAAGCTCTCACGGCTCGGCTGTGTGCCCTGCAGTCACCCCACATGCCTAAAATCTTTTGTTCGGACAGAGGGCGAGTGCCGGTTAGGTGCGTGAGAATATCACTTTGTTATCTTGACGTTGAAGTTACGCAAGAATGGGCGATTTTTTACCATTTTGTTCTGACAGCAGGATCATCCTTACTGGCTGTTTCACCCGAGCGTTCGCCCGTGTGGTTATCTTCTTGGTTAGCCTACCAGCATGCTAAAAAAATCAAACTCGTACGCTAAGCTGCATGTACTAGTTGGGGTTTTATAATTCTAAAGTGTACAGCACTTGCATTTTGACCTCCTTTAGTCAGTTAGTCAAACTGAAGCAATTAAAAAAGCTCCACTGGTGTATTTCAAAACATGCCTGACGGGCAACGTGGAGGCCCGGATGCATTCGCGATGCTGATCAAAATATTTTCTTCCCTTTGCATGTACTTTCTGTGTGTCGTCCCCAATTTTAGGAGCCATTTTACTTCTACGTATTCCAGTTTTCCCACTGACTGGGTCATTTATTACTTTTGTGCTGAGGCTTCCATAGTATTCAGTGTACCAGTGGTACAAAAGGTTTTTATGTTTCCTATGCTTGTGATATACTCTGTTTAGTACAAATTTTCATTTCTTTCTTCCATTCACAAATAATAAGTTTGGAACAAAAGTTCAGTTTGTGCACTGAGTTGCACTTCTGTGATATAAAAAATGTGTATCGCACAAAATTTACAAGAGCAGTTATTTTGCCATATGTCAATTATTTTATTTTGTTGGTATGGTACATGCTCTGCCCAGGAAAAATGTGCAATTTTTCTTTTATCTACAAATGCATTAGCAGGCACAATGCGCAGTTGTACACTTAATGACAATTCTGTGATACATGTATATTCTTGGCTTAGAACAAATGAGCGATTGTTTCCTTTACCAATGCATCAGCGGGGTACACGAATGCTCAGTTGTTACTCTGTATGGCAGTTTTGTGATACAAAATAAAAATACATGCAATGCATCACATTGACAATTGTTATTTTGTGATATGTCGCAGTCTCATAGGTACTGTTAAATCTCCCGCTGGGTATGCGCCGTTCACCATAATCATCATTAACACCCCTGTCATTAAAGTTATCATCCCCGCTGAGGGCAGCCATGGCCCAGGTCTCGATTGTGTCGTTCTTCCGCTACATTTTCTGGTGCCGCTAAACCCGGGAGGATGACCGCACACGACGAAGAGACCACCGACGTCCCCTCCGGCTTGAGGTACCCAGAACCCCGTTCCATTGACTGCTGTTTCTGCTGATCACCCCGCCCTCAGCCGGAGGTCGGCATGGCTGGCCCAGACCGTACAGTGACGACGGACAGTAAGTGTCGAATAGATAAGCTACGCCGGCAGCAAAGCATCTTTCGCGTAGCTACTGAAAGACTGCTCAAGGCAGCGAATGAGCTTCTGGAAGCCCCGTCTCCATCTTCGCACGACTTGCAAGCGACCATTGATCTCCTTGAGAGCAAAGATGCCACAATTTACGAGATAGACTAGACAATTATCGATATTCTTGACCATGAGGAAGTCGAGCGCGAATACTTCGAGGCCTTGGCGTGCCGAGGAAGTATATGCCGCGCCCTCAACCGGCTCCGCAACGCCTTGAAGGTCTCAAAGGCATCCGGCATAAAAGGCACCACCACGCCACTCCTAACAGGCCAATTTCCCTCGACCACTGACCCACTGTGGCCAACAGCGTTCTCTCGACACCATCGAGGTGACTCTCTCGTCCGCTCACGGGCAGCGACCTTGCCAATTGTAGTGCAAAAGGTCAAGGATGCAACATTTAACGCTGAGACACGTGAATGGCAAGGGTCTGGAAACCATTTCGAGTCGGCAACCCGTGAACAAAGGGATTTTTCTGACATCGACAGCGTGAGGCCACGAGGTCCGTCGAAGGATAACATCTCCATGAAGGTGGTGCAAGAAGACGATCTGGTGGTGCAAGAAGACAATGCGACGTGCGACGCGGGGAAGCGATTCCTGTTCTTACCAGAGAAGGAGAAGACTATCAACAACAATTTTCCCGGTAACGTCTCGCAAGTCTCCGTACAGGAACAAGCCGTCGTCGCAGCGCAGGATGCTCTATACCAAAAGGCTGAACACACGAACTCGCAGGTGAGACCCAACACCGAGGCAGCGTCGAGTGTCTCAACAAAAGGCAAGGGTGAAGACCGCGAGGATACGCGTGCAACAGACAAGGACGACTCGGCTGCTTCCGTCCAAATGGAAGACGAAAAACATGCGTTTAAGGACGGGAATGAAAGGCTAGATACTCCGCAGTTTGGGTTTCAGAACATCTTTGTTCCCGCATTTATGAAGGGTGAATCCTTATCGGAACTTCTTAAGACCCGACCAGCTCCTACCGTCGAAGTAGTTGAAAAGGCTGCAGTCACAAGCGAATCGCAGTCGTTTTACGGAACTGAAATTGAAACGGCAGAAGAAACCTTGCTGCTTGTAAATGGCGAGAAACCGCGGAGATGTGGTCAAGAAGCAGTGGAGCCGTACAGTACTCTGACACCCAGAACGAAAGCACGCTTCTCAGGAGTAGAAAAGACCGAAAGGAAAACTCGAGGCAGCCGACATACTGATTGGGGAAGACCACTCTACGGCTACACCAAAAATTTGAGAATTGCCCGACACCACCTTTACTACAGGTTATACAAACCTACGGGACTGAAAACGCTTGAGGGAGGTATTCGCCCAGGTTGGTTGTCATACGCTACGCCTTGGCGCCACCAGGGTGTGCTGAAGGCTGCGCGATGGTGCATGCATCGATGGAAACAGAAGAGGTGACAAATTCGAAGACGCTTCGCAAGGGCTGACTACGGACCGAAAACCAAAGTTTGAAGATTGCGGGTTCAGTGCTCAACCATCGATTATCTTGGGCGCTGGAGGATGTTAAATCTCCCGCGGCGTCGCTTCTCTTCGTCCGTCAAGACAGATCGGCATTCCTTTGCCTTGTGGCCCTGACTATCACGCAGGAAACACATCAGTGGTCCTCCCGGCGGCGGATCCGCTGAACTGGATGCAAACCCAGCCGCCAATGCCAAGGCTGACGGGAAAAGAGGAGATGAATTTCTCGGCGGCTGTCGATCTGGTGACCTTTTCGACTCAGAATTTGACCTCAAAGCCCGACTCTCCTCCCTGCTCTCCACCTGCTCCTTTAAAAACGCCATGATGGCCTTGACTTCCTGCTCTCGAGGCGTTGGCTCGGCGTTGGCATCGCTGGCTGTCTCCTTCGTGCGCTGGCGGTATTAAACTGCCAGGTCTTCTGGCAGCGAGTGCATGAGGGCTCGGTTCAGGATCACCGCGTACTCGGAAGCTGGAATGCCAAGGCTCTCGAGACAGCCAGTCCTGAATTGTACCTGCTCGTACAGGTCTCGGAGGCGTGCCACTTGCGTCGACGATTGAATCGGTGCGATGGCGAGTAGGCTGTCTACGTTGTCGTCCACGAGTAGTTCTGTGCGTCCAAACCGGTCGGTGAGGATCTTCACCGCCTGCCGGTAATTTGCGTCGTTTAGGCGAATCCATTAAACTGCGCGTTTTGCGTCTCCGGTGAGGTAAGATCTTAAACACTTAAATTTCTCTATGTCGGGTAGGTCCGGGTGGTTATGAATGGTCGCCTCAAAATGGTCCCAAAAGCCCTGCCATTCGCGTGGCTGGCCAGAAAAGTGGGGAACTTGCAGCGTCGGCAGGACAACCCGCGTTGTGAATGGACGAGAGCCGACGTACGTCGGCGGGTTAGGATGGACTGCAGGGCGGACGCCTTCGACCTCCACGCTCTGCGGTTGAACTGGTGGTGGTTCCCCTGCAGTTCCTCCGCCGGAAGATCTCATGGGCAACCGCAGCTCATTCAAGGCCGAGCGCAGCCGACTGATCGCACGACATGTTTTCTTGATATTCTATCACGTCGTCAATATCCTGGTCGAACGCATCGCCTTCGAGTGCTTCCGATCTTGTCATCCAGTTCATTTAGTGAGCGCTCTTTACTTGCCAGCTGGTCTATGGCCTCTTGCAGGTCATGCAAAAACGGCGAGGGGCTTTCGTAGATGTCGGTGGCTGCCTTCAGCAGCCTCGTGACGGCTCCACGGAGAGCGCCTCGCTGACGGCGGAGCTTGTCCATCGGTCAGGACACGATACCGGTCCTCTCCCGGGTTTCGGCACCAGAAATATTGACTCGAGAAGACCCGACGCCGCGCTACCGTTCGGAACACCTTGAACTTTTTTTCTTCTGATTAAGATGGAACGCTTGCACAAACCTCCGCGCTTCTTTTTTCTCTTCCTCCAAGTGCTCGCGCACGTGCTCTCCCCCGTGCTCGAGAATCAACAGGTACCTTATTACTCGCACTGTTTGAAGATGCTGCTCTGGAGGATTGCTAGAACGCAACTGATATGCATAACTTGGTTAATGTGATCCTGAAGTTGGAAGCCGGACATTGACGACATTAGAGTTTTTCACTCTTTGAATCATTCGCTCTACATGTACGCTAACACTCGCAATGTTCTAGGTCTCAGCCATTTCTGCGGCTGTAAAGTTTCCGCCACTCGCAAATGGTGGCATGACCAGGATGACATCCGCTGCGGTTGCATCAACACGTGTTCCAGGAAAGCCTTTGTCGGCAAAAACGACATCTCCCGGCTCTAACAATGACAGCAAGCCGGAATCAACTGTGATGAAGGCATCTGTTTCCCTTCCTCCATATGCCTTAGATATGATGTTTTAAGGCCACTTGGGGAAATCCCAATGACGAACTTTGCACTATAGGTTCCGTTATAATTGGAATACATCAAGTTCTGTTACTCTACTGATGCCGGTCGTTCTGCTGGGATCTGGGTGCAATCAATTACAACCCGGAATTTTGGATAGTGCCTCTTCAAGAATCAGGTGTTGTTGAAAGAATGTCATCCCGGTGATGCCGCTCGATCTAACATCGTGTTTGTGTAAACAGGGTATCAAGGACGGTAAGAAAACACCTGGCCGCCCTTCTACGGTGTACACCAAACAAGGATCCTAGTGCGGTGTACGTCATTCCAGTTTTAAGTTTCATAAGGAAAAGAGTAAGCCTATCAGATTTTGTCAGCTCGTAGACCATTCTAGAGTCAGGTAGGATGACCACCAGCAAGGAAAAAACTGAGAAAGTTATTGAGCACAGGCGCAACATGGCATTCTCATCTGCGTGGACGGTTTCAGCTCACCAAAAGTAGACTCTTATGATCCGGTCCTGATGCTGTGCTGCGCGTTACACAAGGCCGAGTTTGAGCAAAGGCTGTTGACACGGTTTTACATGAAATCTGCGTGCATTCAGTGTTATTGTCTGTAAAACTAAGAAAAACATGTGGTTCAGCCGGAGGTTCTTCCCACCGAGTCGACGTCACAGTCATAGTTCCAAACTGCAACAGACAAAACACATTTTACACTGTATTGGCAGCTATTATACTTTCGGTGGCAATATAGTGTGAGTGAATACTATACCTCCTTTGTTCTTGGAGTGGGCCGGGCCGCCTCGCTCCGCTGTTTACCAGAAGCTAAGTAGCCAGCAGAGAGCCCGGCCAATATTCCTCCTCCGCCCTACCTCTCCGGCTGCTGGTAAGACGCTTGAGGAATATTCGATAACGAAATTGTATTATTGGCACTCTTGACTATGTGGTATAAGGTGCTTGGGCGTCGCAGAAGCACACACGCGTGAGTAGAGGGTAGGCGACAGCGTGGAGATTGGTTGAGGGACGGGTAAAGAGTGTGGGAATTTCGCGAGAGAGTGCTCAACCTGCTGAGTTTCGCTCAGGTTCGACAGACAGGCTCGGCGTCACAGGCCACAGAGGAGCTGGCCGCTCAATAGGAATGGAGAGCGAGAATGCTGAACGCACTTGAATAATTTCCCCACTAGTGAGTGCATGGGGCAGGTATGTCGCGGAATGCAGCGCAGCTAGGCGTTCAAGCGGTCAAGCGATAGGAGCGATCAAGCGCTCCTATCGCTTCGCAAAGGGTGCGAGAAAGCACGGAAGTAAAAAGAAAAATACAAAAAAGATACGAGAAAGAACGCACACCCCCCGTTTTATTTAAATTTTTTTCTTTCTTCCACAGACCGTGCGTCCATTGATATTTCGCCGAGGCCAGCGACCCCGCCACAGAAAAGAAAGAGCGTGAGTGGACAGCAGTCTCGCGAATTGGGCCAACCACCACCCGAGTGAAATGTCACAGGACTGTGCGGGCGAGTCCACTCGGCTACAAGGGGAGACTCATCCATCCGTAGAGCAGCGCCCATAGAATAGTTTGCCCAAACTGTGTGGATGACAAAGCTGTGATGATCCTCGTTCCAGTTTGTGACCCGTGCAAGCGTTTTTGGTGGCCCTTGTGAAAGAACAGCGTGCATTCGTTTCTAAGGCGTTTTTGTATACTGTGTGTCCGCAAAGCAACGCAGGAATGCGTACGTGAAATGTGTTACTGCTATCACCGGACATCTCAGCGGCATACGCTGATTTTTTTTCCCTAGGCTTGGTTCGTGGCGTTTTGTAAGCGGTGCGCTGATACGGATACATTCCCGAGGCTCTGTTGGTCTGGGTTGTTTCTTCGCGAGTTTGAAGACTCAGGTTGGTAAAAAGGTAACGTTGCGAGCACGTGAAACGAACTTTGAGCGCGTTTTTATCCCTCTTGCCGTACGCGGCGCTTGAAATAACTAGTTGGTTCCCAAAAGTCCTTGCTTGACTGTTTCCATTGCTCTGTGTTTTCAAATTGTTCAGGTAGAATGTTTTGATGCGTACAGAAATATTTTTGTTCAGCTTTCAACAATGAGCCGCACTTCATTACAGCGGTATTTTGTTTCTCCCTAGGCGCTCTTTGTGTGTAGTAATACAATTTTAGTGAGCCTTCTATTTTAGGTCACCCTACGCGTTGCGAGAACGTGCAAAATTTGTTACTTACGTTGGCAACAAACTTCTTACGGAGGTTTGACTCCTCCGACATACGGTTGTCGTGAGCGCTGCCCCGCCAGCGCTCAACGACGTTTCTTATCTCGTCTGCGTCGCTGACCAGCTGGAACAAAACATCGCCTGTTATGTATTACGCCTAAGGCTAACTTAGTAGGTTCGGTCACCTGAACGTTCAAGGAATGGAAGTTCTTGTGGCAGATATGGAGGGCCTGTGTGTTTCCTCCAGAGTTCTTTACCGGTATGTGTGTGCCGTCGATAGCGCCGACGAATCCGGGGAAACCGAACCTCTCGAAGAATACTCTGGCCGTCTCTCTCTGGTGTTGCCGGCTCGTCGGGAAGTGGACCAATTGCGATCGCCGCTCACACAGCGCCTGCGAAACGTTCCGCACGATTCTTGACTGTGTCGGCTGGCTTATGCCGTGACTGTCCGCTACTTCGTCTTGGTAACTGCCCTTCGTAAAGTTGCGCACCGCACATAGCACTTGTAGGAGGGGCGGTACGGCGTCGCAGGTCGCTGTTCTCGGTTCCAGGCTTCCACTTAGCAAGTCCGTCAAGCTCACCACAGTCTGCTCCCGTACTACATGGAGCGATTTCGCCTGCGAATTTGCTGATTGCGGCGCCACTTCGTGCGGCATAAACCACCTTTTTTCGTTGCTGCGGCAAAGTGCGCAACATTTGAAGCGGTCGAGCAAACGCCGCTCGTGCGGCGTGTGCGGCGTAGAGGGGCCGGACCTGCGGCCAATAGGAGCACAGCTCGGCTCCACCTGCACGCTTGGAAACCAGATCGCGTTGCTTGTATGAGCGCGACAAAAGCGCGGGCACACCAAAACAAATGCACATGCGTTCACGACACGATGTCCCGCCCGTGTTTCCATCGTGTTCCATGAGTGTTTGATCGATGAAAGTAATAAGGAGGCCCCATCTATGGTTGGAAGATTTCCGCAATGCTTGCCGGCGAGACAGCCTGTGGGTGGAAGTGGCCGCCAACTTGCAAGGTTTGGAGCCAGGCGGCAAGTGAGCTTGCATGCACGTTTTGCATGCACGTTTCCAGCACTAACTATTGCGTTGCGCACAGGGTTCAGTTTAAACTTTGGAAAGGTAACGCCCTGAATAAAGCAAAAGGTGAATTTGCAAGAATTTACATTTGCCAAGAAAGCGGTCGCCGTCATGTCAGCTTTGGGGGCAAACGTTTTTATTGCCGGCTGGTTCCTCGCTGTTTCCCGTTATAAGCGATGACATTCAATGCATCGGTTTCTGCGCTATACACATACATAGCAGAGACAGTGCCCGCTGTTCGTAGTACTTTTTTTAAACCAGAAGTAGTAGAAAACAAGCGCGAAGCAGCCGAAGCGTCAGTCTCGTGCGACCTCGGCAGCAACATGTTTTCTGGGTAACGGCACATTGCCCTTTTTGGACATCACAACCATCTCTGTTTGTAATTCTAACGCACTTTTTTTCGGTAAACTTGCGCCGTGGCATGTTTCCGTTACCCCTGCAAAATAATTTGCAGCTTCTTCTCCTGTCTTAATCACCTTTTTTTTTTTCTTTTACTACAGTGACACCAGCCAAGGTATTCCAACGTTTGGCGCAATTTGCGCGACACCTACAGAAAAAAGCGACGCGAGAAGAAAGCTGCATGGCAAAGAGCGGCTCTCAAAGCGACCCGAAAGAAGAAAAAAGATTGTATATTTTTTACTTTGATGGAATTTCTTAAGGATACCACGGAAGAACACTTGTACGTATATTTTTCAAATTATAATGTGGGATCGGTGAGCAATGTCCTTGTAGGGGCTCCAGAATAGCTGGTTAATGACGTGTAGTAGTAAATTAAGTGGTGCATCTGACAGGAGCAGTGAAAAAAAATCACAGGCCCATCAAACTGTTCAAAATTAGCATTTTGCCAGAAAAAAATACATAGTTTGCAGATGCTGTTTTAAGAAAGTATACACTAGAGAGGTCACGAAGACAAAATGCAAGTTTGGTTCATTCGAAGGATTTCCTGTTTAGAATGACGCTGATACCACTTTTATCACCAACTTTACTCAAGTAGGCTGTGTAATGAGGCAAGTAGAGAATACGCCTCGAGCTTCGTGATCGCTGCGCCGCCTGCCGCCGCTTCTCCGCGGCGCTTACGGGATGTCCGCTGCGCAGCTGAAAGCGGCTCATGCAATGTTTCGGTTCTCTTTCCCTTCTTTTTCCTTTCCGAGCCCCGAACATCTTTTTATGGTGATGTCTGTAAGCAAATAGTACGTTTAGGCACTTCAAAAAACAGCTGCGTCCTGATTAGAGTGCTCGAACGCCAACAAGAGCTAACCGTTGACGCTGTACTGCGCGCTTCTTCGCCGCCCTTACGACCGTCGGCGAAGGCAGCGGCATATCACCACTGTCAACTCCGAATAACTCCGGCGCAAGTGAATTGTATTGACGCCTCGTTTAGACCTAATATTGGCACAGAGAGGTTGGTGTTGTTTTGCAGCGCGGACAACGATTTCGGCCTTGTTTTGAATGTATACGTCGTAGAAATATATCATTCGGGGAGGTGATTACCTAATACCTGACAATAGCTTGTGCCCTTATAGAAATAGAAGCCACGCGATAATGTTAAGTATATTTCAAGTCTGTGGGTCGTTAAATATAGGGCCACTCGCGCCTGATAGCATGGAAAGGAGAGTTTATGAAACCACGGAAAAATAAATGGTCTGCCAAGTCCGGAAGCAATGAAATAGCTCGTGCGGGAATGAAAAAACCCAGTACAGCTTCGGAAATCCTAGACACATTCGTTTAACCTTAAGCGATGTTGAACTCACACTGGATCAACTAGATGCGAAATGGCACTATTTTCCAAGACAGGGAGGGAACGGAGGGGGCGCTTAACTGTCGTGTACAAATATGGGGCGAAATAAAGGAATGACCCTTTTATTAATCACACACAAGCAGGCGTTCACCTTTATTTTGCTTTTCGACTTTAACGAAGAGCTGATCACTCGGCGAACACAGAAGTTTACAAGCGATTAAAGGTGTCGTTGGCAGAGTGTGGTATCTGATAAGGCCCTCGGATTTCACTTTTGTGCTAAATTCTGCAGGCTCCCTCCATGATTTGATGAAGTTTCGAAGAAGCGTTTAGTCACGGCCTGTTAAGGTAACCGATGACTGCTTGGGAAAGCTCACCTCGCGGCAAGATGACTCGCCGTATTATTTTCTGCTGACTCCCGGATGTAATTTTGCATTATTCATCGTAATTATTGTGTAGAATGTCCGTGAAATTTATGCCACATTGCCTTGTTCAAGGTAGTGATATCCACCTCCGAGATATGAAGCGTATCTGGCGGGCTGTCAGGTATGAGTGCTCCGATAGATTATGAAAGCACACGAAGCCGATTTACATCGTAGTGTGTAGCCGTAGTATGAGCATGTGAACGAACGCTGCTTGCGGTGGTACTCTTAGTAAATTTCAGTGCCGTGGAATTACAACCGGCTCCATTCATAGGCTGATTTCACGACAACCGGGCTGTGACACACACCTGGCGCTTATGCGGATAAAATGTACCACAGTAAGATCCCGTCAGAAGGATTTACACTCTCGTAAATGCACCACATTTGCGAACAGAGTGATTGCTCCACATAAATACGTATTTCCAACGGATGCAAACAGAAAATATCGGTCGCGAACGTGCCTCAAAAGCAACGGCGACAGTGGTGAGCGGGCCGGCGACACCCGCGTGTGCTTTCGAAACGGGCCGCTAGGGGGATTTCAGTGGCGCCCCTACAGGGAGCGCTCGAGGCGTGTAGCCATACGAGTCAGTAGTACATTTTCTGCCTCTAGATTAGACTGTATTGCGGGCACCTTGTTTCAATAATATAACACAAATTGAACAGATTATAAACTTGCAGAACGAGCTACTAACACTTATGTTTAGTGCACGTTTTTTATAGCAGTAGGATTGGTGCGGTAAGAAACTGCAATGACAAGCACGTAAACATAGAAGCATAAGTGCGTATTGCACGCACTATACCGGGTGCATCTGCACAGTCGTCGGCCGCATGGGCTTGTCTGAGATAACACTAGCCAACTGGCATAAGTGACATCGCCAGTTACGTGATCCTGTTTCCGGAGCATACTCTAACGTTCACAAACGACTGCTGCCAACTGTACTAACAGTAAGCCAGGTGCAATATAAGTAAAAAACAGAGCTAGTGCGAACAGCCATTCATGAGCAGCATCGTCAACCCATCTACGAAGGCACATGGTAAACAATTCATTCACTCAGTCACCTTTATTTGTACGTGCTCGCCAACAGCCTGTGCCTTAGCCATTGGTGCACAAAACAGAAAAAAGGAAAAAATAAAAGTAACATTCAAAAAGATAGAAAATGCAAGTTCTAATACATAAGCCGCTATAACATAGCAAAACACAATTAAATACAGACAGGTGATTCTAAAAATATCAGCATCATTAGACCTCACATTATACAAATTATACATTATACACTGCACGAGAACTAACATTTTCACCTGCAAACACCATTCATTCTTGAAGTGACTTATAAAGTACTCGCACTTGAAGTGTTGACATCAAAATGTTGCAGTCAATCACATGAAGTAAACAGTCGTGCATCTTCAACTTTCACAATCTGGGTTGCATTCAAGTTGTTCCATACAACAGACCCTAGAATAATTAAGGATAAAAACAGAAGTATAAAGCATGATACATTATAAAGAGGGCACGTAATGTGGGACAACGCTCCTAGCTGCCTGTAAGCCTTATTAACAACCAAGTCAACATGTGCATGAAAGCGTAGCGCAGAATCAACAAAAATATCTGACACTATGGCTGAGTCATCTCATGTGACTTTTCAAAATAGATTTATGTCACCCGCAGGCAGAAGAGAGTGACTATTACTAACAAAAAGGGAAAGGTGTTTAATAAAAACATTGTGCAAAAGTTGGCCTGGGGGATCATTGTGGGATACCTTTCTTGGACCTGAAGAGTTTAGGCAGTATCCCACCTACCAGTACAAAGTTTAGTCGACTATCTTAGATAGTCACGAATGAACACACAAACTGGCTGAAAACATCTTACCATAGCACTTTTTGATCCACTAAGTCAAAAGCCTTCAAGGCTTACAAAAGACAGCCATAATCAACATAATAATTTTCATGTTAGGTACGCTCCCTGACCTCACGACACACAATTTAGCAGGAGCATTAAGAACACTAGAACACCACAACTACAACACCAAATCTTTCAATAAACTTGTATTTTGTCTTCATGGCCCCTGCAAGTGAAGAGTAACACACATTCTTGCACGCAGGACTGCCAGCAACCTCAGTAACAGTAAAGAGGAGGACCAGCCAACGCACAGCCCCGAGGAGCACGCCAGCACTGACACTGCCAGCCCGTCTGAAGTAATGGCAAGCACTGCGCTGTTTCACCCTACCGGTCCGCCTGAAAGCACTCTGGTCTTTGGCACTTCCAGCCTGGCTAAAGATTTGACGAGCACTCCGGATTGCAGCACTTCCAGCTCGCTGAAGTATTCACGAGTACTCCAGTCATTGGCACTGTCTCTTGGCGGTTGGAACAGGATGCGGCCGCCAGCTCGGCCCCTGAAGTACCTGCCATGAAAAGGCCTCTGGACACCCCTGCCCAATCGAAGACAACTAAAAAAAGGGCAATAGAAAAAATAGATGCAGAATTAGAGGAAATAGACCGGAGGATGAATTCCCACAGGCCTATGAGTGCAGCAGCGCACTTTGGATTGACACTGGAGCCATACATTGCAGCAACGCCACCCGAAATGCTGCACCATCTGCAAATAGAACTCCTCCACATTGCGTCAGGCTATAGCCGGGCGATCTATCCCAACAGCTTAATTCTTAAGTATCGCCCTTCTACTACTCACAACGTCGCTCCGTCACGCCCGCGTGTCGCTAACTACAGTGGTCAAGGGATAAGCAAGCAGCGCTTCCGCCTCCTGCTCTGCACATCCAACAGGGGGCTATAGGGACCATTGTGGGCTGCCTGGAATGCATTGCAGCAGCAGCAGTCACGGCGGAAGGTGCACGCTCTGAATCGTCTCACTCTGTATTTCCAGGGGCCCGAAGTTCCTTGATTGGCAGGCACTGCTGCTGAGTGTCGCCCTTCTACAACTCGCAACATCGCTCCGTCACGCCCGCGTGTCGCCAGCTACAGTGTTCAAGGGATAAGGAAGCAGCGGTTGCGCATCCTTCTCTGCACATCCAACAAGGGGCTACAAGGACCACTCTGGGCTGCCTGGAATCCCTTGCAGCAGCAGCAGTCACGGCGGAAGGTGCACGCTCAGAATCTTCTCACTCTGTATTTCCAGGTTTGTGTGCGAATTTTAAGTAACTATTCTGTGCTGTAAAAATTACCGTGACTGCTGCTCAACGCTGCTTGTTATCTGTATACAATGCCTACCTGTGCTGAACTTGCTAAAAGAATTAAAGCGCTTGAATCTGCGTTTAAAGAGAAATTAGGAACTGCAGTTGATGATGGTTTGATGTTTATGGCGCAAGGCCAACTGGGGCAAAGAGCGCCAAAACAATAGTCATATATGAGAGGTGATACCTTAAAACACTAAGTAAAATCATCAAAAACAAAAGTAAAAATCACAAAACGACAATGAGCATGGCTGGTGTATAGGGCCAGATTTCATGATGCGTGATAAGAAATGAGGTTTAAAAACTTGACTTCTCAAACACACGTTTCACGGAAACAATGGCTTCGTCACCTAGAAAAAACGATGGATGTAGCGAATATGTTTGTCTGTAGAGTTCTCTGAAGTGTTTGTGTCGCGTTGTGTGAAGTGCATTGCATGTGATTAGTATGTGCGCTACGGATAGGGCCTCTCCGCACCTGCTCAAGAGGTCAAGGCGGAGGCTAGGAAAACACTGGATGACAAAGGCCTTAAAGAGAATGCGAAACTATGCGAGAGCGTTAAGTTCCTCAGTGCTCAGTACGATAGCATGCGTGTGAAGCAGGATGCGCTCATTGAGAAAATAAAGCGCTAAGGGCCCATAGCGAGTCTCGTGAAACCTGTTTGGCTGAACTTGAGCAATATTCTCGACAAAACAATATAGAAATTGAAGGTTTGCGAACGACTAAAGGCGAGGACTGTACTGCCATTCTAAAGTGCATGGGTGATGCAATCGGATGTACTGTGACACCTACTGACATAGACACAGTCCATCGTGTTCCCACGAAATCAGCAGTGAACAACATCATTGCGCGGTTTTGCAGTCGTGACAAAAAAAAATGACTTCATCCGCAAAGCTCGCAAGGCTCGGCTTCGCACTGGCAACATTGTCATTTCGGAATCTTCTGACCAGGCTGTTTATACGAATGACCACCTGACTGCTGAGAATAAGAAGCTATTTTCTACGGTACTGGCTCTCAAGAAGGAGCACCAATAGAAATTTCTCTGGACAGAGAATTGTCACATCCTGGCACGCAAGTTTGAAGTAGGTTCTTTCGAATAAATACCGCCTGTGACCTTTCGATTTTCATTTAAACGACGCCTTTCATACACTGTATTGGCCACTAAGTTTTTTTTTGTTTTCTTTTTTTTTGTCTTCGATCACCGTTGGCAACCTCAAACATTCGCTTATGTTACAGAAATATTCGCTAATTCATGTTAATGCTCGCAGCATCCGTAAGAACTATGACGCGATTGCCACTTTTCTCTCTCTACTACACCACCAGTTTTCGTTTATCTGCCTTTCGGGAACGTGGCTGTGCGACGCAGACCGTAAATGTGTTCCTTTCAACAGTATCAGGCAGAGTGTTGTAACCGATCTTCTGACGCGCACGGTGGGGCTGCAATTTTTGTTTCCGGTGGGGTTTCGTACAAGCGCAGGTTCGATCTGTCTTTCACCGTACCACTGTGCGAATCTGTGTGGATCGAATGTGGCAAGTCATTCCTGAACAAAAGAAAAAACTTAATCATTGGTAGTGTGTATCGCTCTCCTTCATCTCCTGTTCTGGAATTTCTCTCAAATCTTGATAAATAACTTCACAAGTTATCTTTTGATAATAAGCAAGTTGTGCTAGTAGGAGACATAAACATAAACGTATTAGATATGGAATCCAGTGTCTACTCGGCTTACACAAACTGCTTCAGTGGCTTCGGCTACGAATCGCTTATCACTGCTCCAACAAGATGTGGCCACCAGGATTCACAATCTCTTTTATACAATGTGTTATGCAATTTTTCCCCCGCCCCCGCGGCTGGCGTGGTTGACACATACATTACAGATCACTTCCCCGTTTACATAGCATTTAATGCTAGGCACTCCAGTGTCGACAGCTGTTTTATACATCTATGCTGGATCATGACAAATTTATCGATGCTATAGCTGCAACTGACTGGTCACTTGTTAGTTCTGATATTCTTGATAGTTTACTTCGACGTAGAGGCTATGCTACAGAAATTCTGCGCTTTATTTTTAAAGGCCGTAACATCTAGTACATCAACAGTTAAATGCACATAACTGTATAAATTTCCCCACAATCCATGGATGACAAACGGCTTATTGACAAGTGTTCGGAAAAAGGATAACCTTTACAAAAAAACAAAAGACAGCCTTTTAATACTTCGCTCACCCGCCGATACAAGAAATATTGCAACAATTTCCAAATTGTACTCCGAGAAGCAAAAACGCATTATTAAGAAAATGTGTTGACAAAAATCGGGGCGACCCTCAAAAACAATGGAACATTTTGAACAACTTTTTAAACGAATCATCTGGAAACTCACCTATATCTGAAATAATATATAATGAGATTTCTTAGCAACAGCCAACTTCTATTGCGAATGCTTTCAGCGATTTTTTTCTACCATCCCTACTTCACAATCGGTCATTCCAGAATGTTCCTTTTCTCGGGTCGCTTCATTTTTCCCTTTGCCCGTAACCGCTTACGAAGTGTGCTCAGTTCTCTTAAATCTAAAAAATAATTGCACGGGTCTAGACAATATTTTTGCGTATCACTTAAAACTAGTTGCTCGCATTATTTCTGGGATGCTCAGTGATATCATTTATCTAATGTTTCAGCAAGGCGTATTTCCTAAACTTTTAAAGAAATCTAAAATAGTTCCGGTGTTCAAGAAGGGTGACAAAAGAACAGTTTCCAATTATCGGCCCATATCTACGTATTCTTTCTTCCCTCAGCAAAGTTATTGAAAAGTTGGTCGTTGATCGTTTAAGTAATTACCTAAGCAAATTTAATATACTTCATCCCTGCCAATTTGGCTTTCGTTCAGAGAGTTGGACAAGCCTAGCACTAGTTTCATTATTTGATTACTTTATAAAATCGATTGACTCTGATAGATTTGTTGGATCTGTCTTCCTAGATTTCACCAAGGCCTTCGACACCATTAATCATGCCACCCTGTTTAACAAATTGGAGGCTTATGAGGTAACTGGATCTCCATTGACCTTCCTGAAAAATTATCTGCACAATAGAGAATGCTCGGTGTACGTAGCAGGCGCTTCTTCTGAAGCTAAGCTAATTAATGAAGGTGTGCCCCAGGGATCTATTTTGGGCCCTTTATTATTTATGATTTACATTAACGATCTTGTCGATGTAATTAAATCAAATCACTGCGTGTTATACGCAGATGACACGACTATATCTGCCGCGGAGGACTCTCTAACTGCTCTTACTTTACATTTGAATAACACACTTCTAGGTATTACTAAATGGTGCTACGAGAACCAACTTATTATTATCCCCAGCAAAACCAAGTTTATGATATTTAGGTCTGATCAACCCTTAAACCCAGGTCCTCACTCTATACCCGCCTGTGATAATGTAATTTTTCTTGGTGTACATCTTGACTGCTATTTGAAGTTTAATCTCCACACTGTCACCTCAGAAAGAAAACTGCATTCGGAATTCGGGCTATAATAAAAGCTCGTCAAGTTTTTCATATAAACGTACTTATGTCTCTGTGTTTCGCCTTCATTCATTCCCATATCTGGTACGGTATCGCTGCTTGGGGAAACACGTATGACTGTCATGTATCACCCATTCAGAACATACAAAATCAGGCGATCCGTATTGTCACTAATAGGTCACTTTACTCCAGTGCAGGCCATCTACTCCAAAAAAAATTCACTCGCACTTCCCCGAGGGGGAGAGTGTGTAAGTGCGAATGCACGCTTGTTGATTGCGCGATTACGGTGGATATCGTGATCTTAGAGTGGAGAGGAGGCGCCCAACACCCGCAGTCACTGAGCGGAGAGAGGAGGAGGAGAGTAGCGCCCGCCGTTACGGCGAGGGCTACACGAGCGCCCTCACGCGTCGGAATGCGGAGCGCCCGCTACGCGAGCGAGAGCTCTCCCGCCCGAAGTGGAGAGGAGGCGCCCAACGCCCGCAGTCACTGAGCGGAGAGAGGAGGAGGAGAGTAGCGCGCGCCCATCTCCCCCCGTTGCTAGGGAAGACGAGGAGGAAGACGAGGAGCGCGCGCACCCGCAGCTGTTGCTATGCGGACGACGGCGGCGGACGATTCAGGCTCGCTTAAGAAGTGCATTCGCACTTAAAAAATAAAATCCTACCTGTTCGTGCTTTTTATAGATAGCCGTTCGTTCAGCTCGCTTAAGAAGTGCATTCGCACTTAAAAAAATAAAATCCTACCTGTTCGTGTTTTTATAGCATAGCCGTTCGTTTGTTTCAATTGCGAAATGCACTGCTACCGTTTGAGTTCATTGATCAAGTTTTCTTACAAAACAACAATGTGACCAGATTTGGAATGAACCTTAGCTTTTTTCTACCCGCGTCGCGCACAAATTATGGAAAAATGACCTCTGCCTTGGCGGCCATTACTTTATGGAATGACATACCTCTTTCTGTTAAAACGATGTCTACATTGTCATCATTCAAAAAGTCGCCTAAACGTTTCTGTTAAATTATTTGCTGCCTGTTTATGGGCTTTTTGGAGGCATTGGGTAATTGGTTATGCAATTTAGATCATTGTATTTTCATTAACAATGTCCGCCAGTAAACGTTTTTTTGTTTTTTCTTCTTCTTTTCTTTCCTTATTTGCGTTGCTTTTCGTTGCTTGATGTGTCACTTAGCTTATAATGATTACTCACCCCATTGTATTGTATAATTGATTGCCATTCACTCGTTGCTTGTTCACTTTATCTAATTTATTGATTGTTGTAATGCATGGAGGGTCCCGTTACAGTTTAACTTTGGGACCCTCGTCTGTTATAATAATATTACTGTACTACTTTATTGGAATGAATAATAAGCTGACACTGCAACTGACAATGTTCCCTCGACTGCACATGCATGATGGATAATGTTGTACCCCACCAGATTATTTCTCACAATATTGCCGACAATGGACATGCACAATGTATAAGCATGTACAATGGTCTTCATTAAATGTTTCGCTGTGGCAACCGGCTTTTCTGCTCACCTCAGGTCTTACGTCCAGCACGTTCCCTCTGCCATGGCACTGCGCCCTCATTGGCAAGGAGGTGCGGTACTTGTCGCGCACGTCGGCCGCGGCTTTTGCATGGTTCCGGCTGCAGCGGTGCTCAAGGCCCAGGTAGACATTTGGCTGCACCCTTAGGCGCCAGTGGCCTTCAACGATGTTGCCAGACCTGTCAAGACTGTCCCGCGTAGGTCTGTGGAATGCACAGAACATCGTTCCGCAGGAAGTTTGTGGAGTACACATGCCGCCAAGAGTCACTGCCATCACGTTTTCTGGGAGCAGGTCTATCGTGCGGCGAAACACCCTCCACCTCGCAGCCAAGATGCCAAAGGAATTTTCCAGGCAGCGCCTGCAGTCGAACAGAGTACTCAAGTTAGAAATTGTAGACATGCAACAATACTGCTGTGCCGTATAATGGTACCGTTCAAACAATGACCAGCGAACACGACAGAAACACTGTGCGCCTCGGGTAAAGCAAGTGCGTATTGCAATTTCACTGTTCGTGTGCGTAAGATGGGTATAAATTTTTTTAACATGGAGCCAACAGAGCCGTACGGTAGCAGGCAAAGAGGATAAGAATATGCAGTGCTCATTTCGCTAGTGGTAGCTGATCGAGGGATCAGCTTTCCAGTGACTATTGCGCATAGTAAACACCTTTCTCACACAGAATCTCGTTGATCTCAATTAAACTTGTTACGACAGTCTTCTCAAAATATCAGCACATTTTTTCAGATAAGCAAATATAAGCACATATATAAGCAAATATAAGCACAATATAAGCACATATAAGCACAAATATAAGCACATTCAGTGGCTCCAGGTTGTCGGTGGCTGGCCGGGCTTCACTGCCGAAATGGTGCAAAACTTGAAGGAGGCACATAAAAATGACTCCCCCCGTGAACGCCTTTGTTCAATCTTGCTGGACGGGATGAGCATCCTGAAAGCTTGTGACCTGGACCTATCAACACGACGTCTGATTGGCTACGTTGACCTGGGGAACAGCCAGCAGCCAGGTGAAGCAGATGATGTGCCACTTGCGACCGATGCCCTTGTTTTCATGTTGTAGGACTTGCGGCACCATGGAAAATGCCCTTTGGGTACTTCCTCAATGCTGGTCTCTCTGGGGAGGTCCTAAAAAACCTGGTGGTGGAGGCCATTCGCAACGTGCACGAGTGCGGGCTCACTGTCGTGGCTGTGGTGTGCGACTGCCTTGGGGCCAACGTGGCGATGGCCAAGCTTCTGGGCTGCCGAGTGCATGAACGTGCTTTCGACGACCTGAAGACACATTTCCCGAACCCGTTGGATGCCCAGCAGGACATTTTCCTGGTGTTTGACGCCTGCCATGGCCTCAAGCTGCTCAGGAACCTTCTCGGCGACAAGGGGGCTCTCCTCAGCAGCACCTACGGGGTAAACACAAAATTTGCTTAATAAGCAGGCAGGCCAATCTATACTGCAGAGGTCTAGTAAACTTAGGTCAGTGGATGCCAGTGTCTGTGTTTTGGGAAAAAGCGTGAAAAACAACTACACGTAGAAAAGAACACAGGACGGCGCGCTGCCGTCCTGTGTTCGCCGTCCTGTGCTCTTTTCTAATTGTCTGTGTGCCATTCACGGCCACCACATGAACTGCGGGCACACTGGTTTGCAACTGATTCTGGGGAAGCTGGGGTATGAAGTGTTGCTAGTATGCCTGCCTAAATAGTCCAAACCAAAAAAAGGAAGAAATGAAAGCAAACAAAGAGATGCAAGCACAAAGTTTCATCACTACATTGTTAGGTGTGCAACTTGCAGTGTGCTCGTGCTGAAACATGGGGAATACCTGAGCCGCGGGTTCCTCCTTGTGTAGTAATACACGCAAAAACATTACTTGCAAGCACTTTGGTCGCTGCATTATAAGACTTCCACTTTCCTACATCTAGGCAGCCTTAAAGGGGTCCTGAAATACCTTCCGCTGATGCATGGATGTACATGTAACCAAATAAATCAATGTGTTAGCAATCTCCTCCCACAAGAATTTTGTTAAAGCGATGAGTATTAGCTGAGAAATCCCCCCAAGATTTTGTTAAAGCAAAAACCTGCGCATGAGAAATCGTCGCACCGCGTTTCCTCCTCCTTTCAAAAACCGCGCACTCTCCGCTGTTGACCGTTTTCCTCCTCCTTTCACTTACTCTCTTCGCCCTCCCTCATGTTGACGGCGCGCCAGCCCTCCGCGGCAGTGACGTGACTTCTGCTCCGCGGCATGCGCTGCTCACGTACTGCCGTCTGCTAGGGGCGCTGCTCAAGCTGCCGTGACACTTGAATCGGGCAAGCTGCACTCCGCTGTTGACCAGGCTGGAAAAGCGAACGAAAAACCTCGCCGCATGCACTGTGCGACGGCCTCAAGGCCTTGCCCTTTCGCGGTGTAAAAGCGAACGAAAAACCTTGCTGTCTTATATGTGCGGTTGTGATAATTCCTGTCGGTGGCAGTGAAAGAGACCTGGCCTTGCCCTTTCGCGGTGTATTGCTGTCTTAAACCGTACAAGAACCCGTGCACAAAACGCTTGCAATCATGTTGTGATAATTCCAGTTCGGTGGCATGAAAGACATTTTTAAACCGAACAGAACCCATGGTGGACAAAACGCTTCAATCATGTGACGGCAACGTTCAGCTTGGGGCGAAAACATGCGTGGTGGAAAACGCTCCGGCGCGGCTTGGCAAAACATGCTTTCTAGCGGCTCTGAGCTTTCTAGCGCCATGGAGCGAGCGCCATTTCTTGACAATCTCAAACATCGGTTGCCTTGGCAACAAGGCACAAACCGCCCCAGAAGTCAGTTAGGGTTGCGTTATCCCGGTTCAGCTCGGGGGGCCCCATCTCGCGACATGTGGGCACTGCAGGCGTACCACTCACTCTCATTGGGAAGTGTGAGATGCGTTTGGCATTACAGGAGGCGATGGTGTGTGTGTTGTGGACGCCTTTGGTTTCGCGATGAAATGCGACGTTGTGCTTCTGCGGGTGGATAGTGCTTCCCATGTTCTGGATTATCTTTCTCGAGCGACGTACGACTCAACCTCGCATGGGGTATGTGCAGTGTACGTGGCTAAAAGCCATCTCGGCTTGCGCGCCAGAGTTAAGTGACTTGCTGTTCGTCCCCGCAAACCGCGCGCGAGGGGAGTGCCGAATTTACGGTGAGTGCGGGCAGGAGGAGGCAACCCATTTACGACGGGCAGGAGCAGGCAACCCATCTGTCTGTCGCGGTTCAGACGCGGTTCAATGCTTGCATGTTGTGACATTGTGTTCACGAAACGCATTGTGTTCATTGTTTTCGAAACGCATCTCTGGATAAAATGTATCAAGTTGAATAAAATGTATCCGTCAAACCCGGGCATTCGGCTCAGGGCGTTCTCTGCGATTGCAAGAAAGAAGTGCCACGGGGCTTCAACGCTTTCTTTATGGAACGTACTCAGGTAAGAGATAATGTCCATGTCGTGTTATGGCCGTGTTTGCATTCAATACGAACGGTTTAAGTGTTTGTTTACACGTTTGTTTACACTTGTTTGTTTGTCGTAAAATGTCCAAACACTCCGGCACTCCACTCCGCTGGCAGATCAGCCGGCGAGCCGACGCTGAGCAGACGACTCATCTCTTTGCCGGAAGTGCGTGAAAAAGCCGCCCAATAGCAGGATTTCTAGCTCATGACGAACATTTGGGAATCGATGATGGACATGACTGTGAAGATGGCGGCGTCCAAAAAACGAAGGGAAGGGTGAGAAAAAAGCGACAAAATTTGCAACAAAAGTGTGAGCTTTCCGCTGCGTGTAAAAGAGTAATACTTGGCACAGATGACGTTGACGACCCAATCTAACGATTGCGCTACTTCATTTAGTGTGCTCAAAACGCCTTTCAGGGCCCCTTAAGTGTACCTACCAAATGTTGTATGCTTTCAAACGTCTTACAGCAAGGAATCCTAGACTGTATGAATAGCCTGTTTCATTTCCTGTTTCTGCATACCAGCATATTCCGTCTTATCGTAGGCTGGAGCAGCGCTAGCGAATTCAGAAAGTGAACTGAAGTTGCCTGCAGATTATGCATGGTTGCACATCTTTGTGCAAAATATCCAGTAGCTGTCAGTAATCTTGTTTATCCAGCATGTGTGTACACAACTACTAACAGATTACTAGGCCCATTTCAACTGGGTAGAGAGGAAAAGACGATTATTTTGAAACGAGTGATTGAAATTTGGCTACGGGCGGGTGCCTCAATCCAGGGCGCTTGTCTCTTCCGCTCCTCTTCAGGCTCGAAGAACCAAGTCCCTAAGGGCCTCGTAGGCAGCATAAGTTTGAGTAAGCCTCAGTGGCAAAGTACACGTGCTGTTGAAACAACTCTGAAATTTTGCATTAGTGTTCATTATTTTCTGCTTCCATTAAAACAGCACACTTTACTGCTCATTCATTCTTAATGTATAACAGGCATTTTTATCTCTGGTGTGCCCGATGCCACTTCTCTTTTTTCAGTTTCTACTCAATTTTGTATACTTCTCCAGTTTTTTTAATCTCACAAAAGCAATAACAAATGAAAAACTCTAATATCAAACAATACGCTCATAGGCAATCGGTACATGCTCTGAAGCCCACGACATGCCATTAATATTGTTCAAACCCCGAAACACAGGAAAAACGTGCGGCAGACCGCACCTGCATATAGTACGCTATGCTAGAAAAGTAATGGCGTGGCAGAAAAGTAATGAGACTGGTAATATTGAGGATTAAAAATCCTCATAGGGAAGTTGGATAAGCTGCTCAAATGACAGATTAGCACAAAATGGCATGTATTTTTTCACTGTGCAGGTCATCGAGTGGAAATACGTAGTCCGTCTCCATGAGCTGCAAGAAAAGGAGGGGCTGCGCGCGGCCAACAAGCTCACCAGAGCTCACGTTGAGTACTACCGGCAGGTAGGCTATCTTTACACCACAGCGTGAATGCAACTGGACTAGGTATAGCAAATCTGTTTTTTGTGCCATACCTCCACACAGTGGTAGGAGAGGGAAGCAATTTGGAATACGAACACACCAATGCTACTGCCGCTAAGGGATGGGTAAGTGGTGACGAATACAGCTTCAGCTTAATGACTCACAGACGCAGGGAACAAAAGACCTGGAATGTTATTTGCAGCATATGCCCATTAAAGGCCTAGTGCAGAATACATGTTGTGGTTGGAAATATTCTTTTTGTAAATCATTACAAACATGCACTATAGCAGGAAACAACATCGTGCCTTTAAACGCAATTTCAGCCAATTTTGACCAGCAGTGCATACAGCAAAAACTACTGCACCTTTATATTAAAAATTAGAGCAAAAAGTGGCACTACGGGTTCACAGTTTTACCCTATAAACTTAAGGTTTCACAAATCGTGATCGCAACTACTTATATGAAGGTCTCTGCTCCTTTCTACCGCAACTACAATTCTGAAGAGCTCTAAGACCAGCAATACCAGTGCCCCCTTCAGCTGAACTTTTTGGTAATATGCATTAGCGTAGCTGCCAAACTGGGGACCTCGAAAACCGGGAGATTGGCCGAAGGAGAGGGGGGAGCTTTTTTTGACATCTGACACGCTTAGGGCGCATGCACAAGTTGCAAAAAATCTGAAGTGCTCGCTTGTTCATCCAGTGCAAACAGTGCCAAGAAGGCAAACAGAAAATGGCGCACACAAGACGTGAGCGTCCGGTGTCCCCATTGTTGTGCATGCATTGTGTTAGCATGCTAACAAACGCAGTTGCAGAATTTTCTCACTAAAGCTTCATGCAGAAAAAATTTGTGCAAAATAAGTGACGGCAACACAAGGAGACACGACGCTGAGCACAAAGTAACAATGAATTGGCTGTTACTGCAATCTGGTTTTTATGACTTGTTCATATGCTGTCCCAATCTAATTTTATTGTGCACAAAATTTTTTGCCATGAATTCAAACAAACTTGTGCGTCCTTTCACTTTACTGCAGTGAACATGCGCTATTATTAGGTGTGCACAGGCTGTGTCTTACAGAGAATCACCGTTTCTCCAGGGCGATTCATCCAGGCAGCGGATAAAATTTTTCTGTAGCTTGTGCTCATGCAAATCATAGCCTGCGTGCACTAAGTGTACAGTTAAATTCTATAATGTCATAGATCTCAGCGAATTGCAGGTTTCAGATGCGATAAGCCCATGCATTTTGCATACATTAATATGAAATGAGATAAGTTCTGAACTTCCATGAACCTGCCAAGATTATCGGAGTTTTTGTTCTTTTCTAGAAGTGAACTGAAGTCAACAATAGCCCAACAAGTCCAGAAAATGGGGATGGAACAATCTGTGTATTATATCTGGTGTTTATTTTGTACTGAGCTGTGTGCAAGTGTGCCATGAGCAAAACACACCATGAGCCTTAAACCTGAACAGGTTGATTTATCCTGTTATTCCGCAGGTGATGAAAGTGAAGTTGGCCGCACAAACCTTCAGCAGCTCTGTGAGCAAAGCCGTGGTATTTGCATCGGAACTTCGTCTACCGGAGTGGGGCCGGCTGCAGTGGCACAGCGCAGTTTATTGCTGCTATTGACCGGTATGAGCACCACCACTGTTTTAAAATTGTCCCTTAAAGTGCATGAATAATGTGACCTTTCAACCTTTCATGTAATGTCCCTGCACTCGAATCAGTACAGTTAACCCTATGTTGGAAGAGCTGAAAAATATGGTTCATTTGCACTTACTACCAAGAACACCGTCTGAGGCTATCAGCTTCCAAACAGGCTATTAATGCGCATTGCATTGTCTCTTGTGCATTGCCCCTTAAACAGTAGTAAAGAAAAGGTCAGCCCTTCAGTTTTCTCGAAAGCAGCTTTGGCTCCACTAGGTGGGTACTGCAAGAACAATGTAGATGGGAATTGCAGACAGATACTACCACAGGATCTTCTAGCAAAGTGGTTCTCAGCCATGACTGCACCGAGGACCCTTTTTGGGCTTCCGAAAGTGGTGGGGGACCCCACAATGGAGCATACGTCGATCAGTGCCATAATGTCAAACAATTTGCACATGCAGCTCACGTCACCCACACACACATATCCAATGACCCGCCTTTTCTGCTTGACGTTATTGACGATGCGCGTCATAATGTTCACCAATTTGCTCTTGAATCTAAAAGTCTTCTAAACACCTCTATGCTGCCTTTTCTGCGTCTGTTCTTTTTCCTTCTCATTGTTGGCGTGTTGCGCAAAAAGCAGGTGGCAAAAAATGTGCTACGCGGAGAAACTAATTGTACACGTAATGCGGCGAGGCCACCTTTTTGCATTGCAAGCAAGTGCTGGCCAAAACGAGAAAAGAATGGCGGGAAAAAAGTTTTCAGGGAGGCTTCGCGGACCCCATTTGAGAACTGTTGTACTAAAAAAGCTGCCTTCCTGCCCTTGCGAAGGTGCCATGTATACTGATCACAGAGAATATGACAGGCCTGAGACCATACATAAAAAAGCTGTTATTAGGTGCTCTCATGGTGTCAAGAAGTGATAAAAGCAAAATGGTGTCATCATCAACATGTGACAACCAAATCTTAATAAATGCAGATGAATAACTGATTCGTGAGCATGGACACAAATGCCTTATTTCACCCACAAAGTGTCTTAAGCAGAGCGAAAAGGGCCTCCATCCAGGTCACTTACTATCCAATCAGGTCATTTACTACACTACCTTTTTCTATGCAATAAAAACTTTTTTGTGGCGCCTGTATATCACCCACAAACTAATGAACATCATACCAAACATCTTAGTATCTGAAAAGCGTTGCACTGTACTTTAGACACAAAGCATAAAATCAACATCAGTGTAAGCATTCAAAACATAAGAATCTAAAATGACACTTCAATAAAAGAAAGAGGTACTAATTCAATCAGCAGTGTAGATAAAGGCAATAAGCAGGATATCTTTAGAGACTCCAAGATTTCTTTCATCACCAAAGAAAGTGACAAATAAAAAACGACTGTTTTACACCATGCCCTGCATTTTCTACAAAAAATTGCTTTGTTTGCTGTGCTACATGTGCTAAAGAAATCGACCAAAGAGAAGTGCCAAAAAATAAACTGAGACGATGCTCGCACGTGCCCATGTTTTTTCTAAGTCTCTTGTACTTCACAAGTATGCGATTGTAACTTTGTTCACACATGAGTGCTTCACCAGAGGTTCACGAGAGGGTGCTTTAGCTAGGACCGAAGTTTTGCTTCCAGCCGCAACTACGCCCGGTGGAAAAGGTGGCTCTCGCTAGAGGCGTAAGTGCACACGTTCCTGGACAATGAACGATACAGGTGCATAAGTGACTGCATGGAGGCGGACGGACGAGAGAAAAAACCTGTTAAGCGTTCTCCAATGTCTTCCCTAGTTGACTACCTCGCAAGCAATGAGCTTCGGGTGCTTGAGTCGGACAAGGAGGGTTCCTTTGTTGTAATGCCTGAGGCTCTTTTTAGCCATAAGGCTTTGGCAGCAGTACAGAAAAGCTTTAAGAAAGCGGGTGTTAACTTGATGGAAAGAAAGAAAGAAGCATGCTCCTTGCTGATAGACATGAATTTGGGTAAGTTGGCCGAATCGGTAAAAAAGGCTAATAAGCTTCATCTTGACGTTTTCTACACAGCCAAGACCCATAAGCCAGGAATCCCATTTAGGGTAATTGTTACCGAGCGACAGACGTGGCAGTACTGTGTATCTGGGTTTTTACAGAAGTGTCTTTCCACCTTGCACGTTGATGATCCCTTCCTTGTTCCAAATTCCCATGCTGTAGTCACGTATTTGGAAACGCATCACCTTTTTCACTGCTATGCTATTAGCATAGATGTGGAAGATCTATTCTATTACCAGCGGCTGTCCTTGTGGTACACTTTCTTCGTCTTCGTCTGAGTTAGCGCTGGGTTTATCCAAGAATGTCTTTCCAACTAGCCCAGCTTGCAACCCTCCCACACATGACACTCTCTTATGTCATGCCGATGGGTGTTAAATGCCTCATAGTTGTAGCCGTCGCTCATGTGGATTACACAAAAAATGCCAACATTGACAGCCTTGGAATTGTGAATCCCTCAAACATGCGCACTTCGTGCTTTAGACCGGTATGGATCTACAAATAACTTGGAAGTCGCAGGAATAACCTCACAGTTTGCTTGAATCAACATTGATGTTGGGACAAAGTTGTGTCCCTAGAATAAGAGCAGTCCAAATCATCAAGCAAAAAGGTCGCGAAATGGTTTCTACACTACTTGTCAGCTTGGTTGGGACAGCAGGGCCCTGCAGGAGAGGAAGCACGCTGGCAGTCCCCTGCCAGCATGCAACCCCGCTGGCGTGTCAGCATGCAAAATACTTCCACCAGGCATAAACACGTACGCCGTGTGCAAGATAGCTCCCAAGATTGCATAGGCACTCGCCAGTGGCGGGCAGTTACCTAGTCCCAAGAAGTGAAAGTAATTCATACGATGCCCATAGGCTACGCTTAACAGTTACCTGCTTTTCCAGGGCCTTCGACCTGTTGAATTCCCGCTGCCCTGTTGCCTCTGGCTACAAAGCCCCACTGCGACCAGCCACATTACAGTGGCAGAAGGCAGCCATGGAGTCCGTGGGCCAGGAGCTGATGAAGCTGCAGCTGGTGACGGGAAAGCCAGTGGTGCAAGACGGCCGACGAATGTCGGTCATCTCCCTGGCATTCACGCTCAAAAGCGTCTCCCAGCTGGCAGGAACGTTGTTTGGCTCCAACCTGTGCAGGTAAGAATAACGGGGAGCTTATGCAATGCTGCCAAATGTCACATCACAAAGCCTGCACCACAACAGGTTAATTCAAAATTTAAGTGCAAAGTTGGGGTGCAATAGCTGGTTTGTGTTGACCATGCCAATACTGTATCTGTGAACAGGGGTGTAGCCAGAGGCAGGGTTTCGGGGTTCGAACCCCCTCCGAAATTTTCCCAGGCCGCACGAAAGTAAGACTTAGTGTTCCTTTCAGGAAAAATCCTCCCTTCCAATCACCCATAAACCCCCACTCCCTCTTGCGGAAAAGAATTCTGGCTGTGGCCCTACCTGTGGAAACGCACAACCTTCTTATGTATACAGCAGGAGAGGTATTGATAACTATTGTTACTCTCCAAAGAAGCCATTATACAGACACAGTTTGACAAGTGCTACACAAGTGGGAAAAACAAAAATGAGTCCACAGCTGTTATAAAGGAAATCTTGCTTTTAACTGGTTTTAATCAGCTTAGGTGACAGCTAGCCAAACAAAGTGAAATCATATATGAAAGAGGCTAGTTCTCAGCCATTTTTGAGCTCTTCTTAGTGGCAGGATGTTAGCAAGCCATTGCCCTTTCCTGGACAAAAAGAACACATTATATAAAACCCTCTCTAGGTGTCATTCATGAAAAGCACGCCATGCACGCCACTGATCTTTGCATGCACAGAAATTGTGTTCAAGGGATGCTGATGTGAGAATACTTCATGGCAGTGCTAATCTGACGCAAAGTCATGTGCATAAGTCGCGTGCATAAGCGAGATTCAATTCTACTGCAATGAGGTGAATTCAGTACAACTGGTCATGTGGCAATTGAATAGTCAGGTGTGAAAATGATAGGTGCAGATAAGAGAGCTTACATTGTAACAAACCAAAATTAAATTCAGCACTCGTCTCGTGGCCCCCAGAGACACCAGAAAATTTCTCCTTGATTCGCAATTTTTCCTTCATATGCAAGAGGTGTTCAGTGCTGTATGGATCATACCGGTTGTTTGAAACGAGACAAGAGTGTTCAGCTGTAGGTAAAAAGTGCTTGACTGGTTCAACACAATGGCAGCACAGCAACTGGACTATTGTGAATTGGGGCAGATTAGACACCTCAGTACCTCAATGCACGCCAATTACATCACTATAATGCAAGTGTAAGGCCATGTGCAAGGTAACAGTGAAGGAAGGGACAAATTTACGTTAGATAAAATAATTCCGAATGACGCTAAGGTACCTACAGCCCTGCATGAGTTGCGTTCAGCAAAACCGCAATGAATACCACTTGTGCTAGTTTCAAGTGACTTACAGACAAGTCAAGGTACAAATAACCATGAAAAGTGGTGCAATACCTGCAATCATAACTTCTGTGCATGCAGGTACATATGTACAGGCAACCTGGACCAGGACCCACTGGAAATGTATTTCAGCTGCGTCCGGCAACGAGGCGGCTGGAACAACAACCCCTCAGCGTCAGAGTTTCGCCAAGCATACCGAAGGACCCCGGTACATGCAGCTGTTGGCGGCTCACAAAACGCCCCACAGCTGGAAGGCATCAAGTTGGCCACGAACCAAGAGACCAGCAACAGCACCTGCGACGAAGACAGTGATAAGGCTGTGGACCCAGAAGCAGCAGTGTTACCAGCTGCGCTCGACCATGACTACTTCGCTGTGACTACATTTGCAAGCGAAGTAGTTAAGTACATCGGCGGCTTCGTAGTGCGGAGCGTGACCAAGCACCTGCACTGTGCCGAATGCGCAGGACTCCTTGTGTCCACCAGCATCACAAGTGTGCTGACCTTACTCAAGGACAACGGTGGGCTTATAGAGCCTTCCCAATTTGTGCAAGCAGCCCTTCACGCAGCTGAGCAGGTCCTGCGCCAAAGCCCACCTACCCCTGGGGAGAAAGTGAATCGGCTCACGCTTCGGGCTTTTCAGGAGCTCCTCCAGCGGAACCCTACCATGCTCCAGCAGCTCGAGCACTACCACGATAAGCCTCATCACAACATCAACCTGAAAAAAGTGGTGATCCGAAAATACATGGTACTCCGCGTCCGGGCAATTGCACGGCAGATCACTGAGCGAAGTAGGGGCACATACATTAGGCACATTCTCACAAAGCGGGTGCTGTTTGCCCACCAGTGATTGCTCCTAGTGCCAAAAAAATCTTTTTTTTTGCTTGATTTCTTCTTGATTTAAATGTCTGAAACTTATGGGCCAAATGCACTGGTTACAACACCCACCACCTTTAATTTCTGTTGGCAAGTCCACCAGCTTTCTTGTGTTGTGGTATAGTTATCCTGAATAACAGACAAATGCAGCCACTATGACACGCGACTGCTGCAAGACCCTTTGGGTTTTACTGCAGCAGCGGCTGTGGATATTACTCATCACACAGATGCTCAGTCATACTTAATGAGTAAACATTGCAGTGCATTTCAGGGGACTTTCTGCACCGACACTGTGATTTGACGTGTTGTGTGCGACCGACTGTGTGGGAGAACGATTGACGTCAACGGGTACGTCCATGATGCCTGAAGCAAGAAACGTGCAGTGGTTGTGTTGATGCGTGCCTTCCTGAAAGGGCGGACAGGCAGGGTTCAAGACCACAGGACGTGCAAGGATTCCTACTGTGCAGTGCCGTGCACAGCCTGCAGCGCCAGGAACACGGAAATTTTGCGGGACTTTCTGACCGACACTGTGCATTGATGGTGTGGTGTGCGACAGACTGTGGTGGGAGAACGATTCACGGTAACCGTGACGCGTGACGTCCAGTACGCGTACTCACAAGGTCAGGTTCAAGACCACAGGACGTGCAAGGATTCCTCACTGTGCAGTGCCGTGCCACAGCTGCAGCACCAGGAACACGGAAATTTGAGGGGGACTTTCTGCACCGACACTGTGCATTTTATGGTGTGGTGTGCGACAGACTGTGGTGGGAGAAGAACGATTTCACGGTAACCGGTACTTCCGTGACGCGTAAAGCAAGAACGTGCAGTGGTTGTGCTGATGCGTGCATTCCTGAAAGGGCTGACAACGTCAGGTTCAAGACCACAGGACGTGCAAGGATTCCTTACTGTGCAGTGCCGTGCCACAGCTGCAGCACCAGGAACACGGAAATTTGAGGGGGACTTTCTGCACCGACACTGTGCATTTTATGGTGTGGTGTGCGACAGACTGTGGTGGGAGAACGATTTCACGGTAACGGGTACGTCCGTGACGCGTGAAGCAAGAACGTGCAGTGGTTGTGTTGATGCGTGCCTTCCTGAAAGGGCTGACAAGGTCAGGTTCAAGAGTGCGGCGCATGGAAAATACACGTAGCACCCCAGGTGCTATACAGCTCAGCTAGCTGGTCACCCACGTGAATAGGGTAAAACGGGCTCGAATTTTTTAGCTTACAAATAACCACTGAAACTATGCCGACAATTGGCTCAACAGCTATTCATTTAGGCAATTCGCCAGTACGAACCTGTTTTGGATAGCGGGAAGTGCATGGACTGCCTTCATATTTTTACTTTACGGGGAAAAATGATATAAGACGCTGCTTTCACGACATTCTTTGGATATACCAGATGACATTGAAGACACCTGAAGTGCAGGCACTGGAGCAACAGCACGTGCAACCGCCCTGTGTGCAAACCTCACTAAAGCCACCACTGTGAGAGCTGGTACTGGGAAGTGTGAGTAGTGACGCGAGAGTTTGGCAAACATCGAGCACAGCTGTGGTCATGTACACTTACGTTTCGATAGGCCTTCATAGTTGGCCTCATCGATTTTGAGTCTCGGACCGTCTGCGGACTGCTGGGGTCGCGATCGCGCTCTTGGTTTTTTCGTGTATCCCCACGGGACCTCCTGCCCGAAGGCAGTCCTTGGACTGCTTACGGACTGGTAATCGACGAATGCACTGCAAACAGAGGAACGTTTTAATTTGTTTTAAAGGAAAATAGAGTTCACTTCAGGACAAATCAATGTGTAGTCGGGTTCGATTTGAAGGTTTTTCACTCGAGTGGCGAAAAAACAAGCAGCAGCGCTATATTACGGGCTGTAGAATGGTTGTATCATGCAACAGACTACGACAGGAAGAAGGCAGCGTTATCTTTATTTCAAAAATTCTGAAATCGGCGCTAAGGCATCTAGAAGTGCCGTCCATCGGTGCTCCCGCGATCACCTTGATCGTGACTACACCACAACGTCCAAAGTAGCACCAAGGCCGCAAGATAGTAGGGCTAGCTATGTTTATTCGTCGAGCGCAACCGACAACAAGTAAACACATACAACTAGCGTAGCCGCAAGGGCCGCAAGATAGTACGGCTAGATATGTTTATTCGTCGAGCGCAACCGACAAGTAAACACATACAACTAGCCATTACAAAGAACGCTCGTACACCCCCAACTGATCACCTAGGCCATAGATACAAATGGAGCTACCTTTTACAGTTGCCGCGATCATCGGAGAACCAAGAAAATGGCGAGCGCTAACACCGATCGCTCGCAGAGTTGTACTACGCATAAATGCACACCAACAGTTACGGCAACCGACAATCCGAGACACGTAAAAGTTTCAACTCATTTTACCTGGACTGAAACAGGTAGGAGAACGGCTCTTACCACCTACATTGGCATGGAATAGACAAAAGAAAAGCGTGAACTATCAAGGAAGACAGCTCACCTCGTATGGCTTTCTGGCGTCCACTGGTGCCCGGCGAGATATATGCAGCCACACGTTTCTTTCACTCCACCATGATCAATGTTCGGTACGATCATAGAGTTTCTTTGAATATTGTAAGAAACCCTATGATCACGCACACCCCGCCCTTCAACCAAACACACCATGGTACACGGCTACCGCACAACAAAGAATTCGGCTGCCGCGTCTATGACCCGACACGACACACGACGACACAGTCCATAGAGCCCGAAAAACATAGTGAGGAAAACAAACCCACTAAAACACTTAAGAATCCAATAGCCGTGCCAAGCCAATAAGGATGTCTTCCCATAACCCCCCACACCGACATGGATTCCCAGGCGCAGTTTCCTCTCTAGTATACCTACTAAGAAACTCTATGCCATGTAGACGAAAATTCCAGGCGTTCGGAACTTCGCAAGTCCGAATGTTCGTTCCAGCGGATTCGAAGGCGAAATTCGCTCCATGTAGAACGGACTTTACTCAGACGGTAGCGTCGTCGAAATGCTTCCTTGCTCCACGTTTCGAGCGGGTATAAGCGATCCCGCCAGAGTCACGGTGCCGTTGAACGTAGAAATTCATCGCAAAATACACTAAACTGGCGGAGCTCATTTAGCTGGCGTAGGTCGGCCATATTTAAGGCGATTTTTGGAGCGATTTTTGCTAGCGATGCGACAAGCGACAAAATCTGGTTTTCGCAGCGACCCTCCGTCGCTACTCTTAGTCGCAACGCGCGATTCTAGCATGGTGAAAGAAAAATCGCTTGTCGCCAGCGTAACCACAGGAAGCGTTTTTTGCGACCGGCGACCGCGGCAAGATCGGGCTGTCGCAGCGATCGTCTGTCGCCGACTTTTGGCGTATCGCTCGGTTTTGGCCTGACAAAAAAAATCGCGTCACCCGGAAGGGGTAGAGAAGCGCAAAGGCTGTCGGGGTACGTCGTCCGCTCCCGCGACTTCCGGTTCTAGAGCTGCGCTGGCATCCTGTCCGCCGGCGGCTTTCACGCGCGTGTGTGCGTGTTGCGTATTTGTCACAAAGTTTGTTACTTCAGAGACGCCCCTGGTAGCATCCATCGTAGTTATCGTTGAAGGCGCGGTGTTTGAGCGTTTTCTTTCGGTGGCAACAGACAAACAACGCGCACACACGCTCGTGAAAGCCGCTGGCGGGCGGAAAGCCAGGAGCGCCCAGGAAGGAGCAGACGACGTTCCCGTCTTAGCGCTTCCACCGCTTGCTACTGGCCCGATACCGGGGCGAATTTTTATTGTCGGCTGCGGCGAGCATAGGATTGTGAAGAGATGCTGTACGATGGCCAACTCACGGCCAACTTTCAATGATAAGTGAATTGAAGAAACGGAAAAGAGCCCGATAATATGAAACCTGGCCCTTCCCGCCTAGAAGAATCAACAAAGGAAAGACGTTGAATGATGCCGCATCGCGTTGTTGCTTCGAAAAGGTAAGGGACTCGAACAACCGATATCTTTCATTAAAAAAGAATTGCACGGTATACACTGTAGTTTTAATCACGGTTGCCGCCACACTGCATTGAAGTTGCTTACTCTTTTCGTGATGTTCAACCTGCGCCCTTTTGGCGGCGCTATGTTTTCGGGCTTCGAGTTGCGTACGCGTGCATTGCACATACCGCAAGGCTTGTTTTATTTATTTTAACTACAAGTGATAGGCATAATAGAATAAACGTGATTGGTCATACTTAGCTTTAGTCAATGTCCTAGTTACCGAGTACGAAATTATGAATTATGTACGGGCTCGCCAAACACGATCTCATACTACGGTAGTATACTTTGCTCCTACGCTGATCATTTTTGCATTTTATTTTCGCAGTGCCCAAACTCAAGAGACGGTGGAAGAACCTGAAAGACGCGTTCCGGAGAATTTTTAAAATCAAAAACCCCGTCTTGAAGAGCGGCGCGGCAGTGGAAGAGGCCGAATTCCCCGACAGTGATGAGAAAAACACAAAGTGGAAGTACCATTACCGGCTAATGTTTCTAAACGATACCGTCACCAGCCGGAAGTAAGTTTAGGAAATACGTTACCTCCGAAAAAATCTGCTGCACACCCAGGGGTATGTTGATTGCCCTCAATAAGGTTCACACGTTAGATGGCTCATTCAAATAGTGCCTATGTAATGTGCGTAGTTAAAAAAAGTTCCATTCATCTCAGAAAACGACTATTGAGGCATACGAGAGCGATTTTTCCCTCTGGTATGGGCCCCCAGGTTTAGGTACCCTCACCCAAGGAAAAACAAAATCTTGTACCGGTTACCTGTCCCAGCTCAGACGATGCCAAGCGTCTTTTGTGGATGTGTCCAGATACAAAGACAGCTAGGGACAATGGGCTAAGACAGGCTGGTCCCCAGTTGTGGTAAACGGAATGACCACAACCACTGGATGAAGAACAAATGTTACAGGTCATGAACTTTCCGCAATGAACTGCATGCGTTTACACTTGATCGCTCTTCTTGCTTTCTCTCATCTCTGACTTTCATACACCTCTTTTCCTCCCTTCGATACTTCATCCCCTTTCCATTTGTTGAATCTACTCTCATATGCCGAATGAAGAAATGGAGGAACAAAAGATCGAGGTTTCGTTTTAGGACATCAGGAAACCTGGAGCCGCCGCCCGATGAAGACAGCGTTGGAGAGCAGAGTGAGGAGCCCATGGAGGCGCAGCAGATTTTTGCTGCCATGTACCACGAAGAAACAGCGACTGTGTGGCTGGAGCGTGAAGACGTGATAGCACAATGCGTCGTGGAGGTGGTGGCAACTGGCCCCACTCTGCCAGTGCTCACTGATCCTCCCAAGAAACGGAAAAGGCAGCACCACTTTGACGCGGAAATTGCGGAGCTAACGCGGGTAATTTCAACGAAGCCTGACGAGGCGGAATACTGTGGCCTGCTAATAGCAGCAAACATTAGGCGGTGTCCGGAGAACCTGCGCGACAAAATGCAAATGGAACTGTTGAGATGTGCCAACGAGTTCTTAGAGGAGGCAGCCGGCTCGAGCAGTGTGTAGTACTGTTATTTTTTAGATGACGTACCTGGAACACATGGGCTTAATTACAGCAGACGCACCACGTTGATGAGAAATAAACTTTTATTGTTGACAATACTCATATTTTGCCTTGTTCATACATTCAGTTGTCAGACAATAAAAATAAGCAGGGGTGAACAGCTGCGCCATTGAGTGCCAAATGTGTTTACGTGCACCATCCTGCACCAAGCTCATTTATCAGTGTCGTTCTGCGGCGGCGCACCTGAATTGAGCCACTAGATACGACCACCATGATGCGCCATTGCTTAAAACGTCGCTGAAAAATCGTGTTTTCGGTTTCAAGGCGGGTATTGTTCCAGGTTCGTCAGGTTTATGAGTAGCTACGAAAGTTGGCTTTGGCTTAGCGATAAGGCAGCACGCTCAAGGTGCCTTCTCCGACCTTCGCTATGCATTTCTGTTTCACAATTGCACAATTTGGTCTGCCGGTGTCAATCTGTTTGACATCCACAAACTTACAGATGTCGCGAGCATGAATAAAAAGCCAATGAAGCGGCTTGACGGGGTACGTGCCGATTATGTACAGGTTAAATAAAAAGTATACATTCAAATTGTAGTGCAGACTGCACATGCATAAAATTCCCAATTATACAGTAAAATGAGCTAGCAATACCGCAGCACCACCGTATTTAGGGGCATACAACGCAAACACAAATACACCCGCCCATGCATACACTGACGGCCGCCTGCAGGGAAAAAATACAAGATAATAAAACATGACACCCAAGGAAACAAAAAATACTGACATCAGGCAGTTGAAAATACACCAAAATATGTAGCAAGACCAACAGGAGAAAAAAAATTACAAATCACTGCTGAACCACAGCGCAAACGACGAGACAAAGGGCGAAAGCAAAAGAACACAGGAATAAGAATAGAAACACACAATCACTGGTTATGCGAGTTTAGTAACGTAGGCACAGTGTAACACAACAGCTGCTAGCCATAATTTGTCACTATAATCAATGAAAATGAACAAAAGTAAAATATTTTTAGCTTGTTGCTAGCACATAGAATAATATGCACAAGAAACGTCGTTTATCACAGGTGAATTTAGTCGCCCATTTTTGTGCGATCCTGGCTTTGCGGCCCGCAACGTTTCGTAGTGGCATGTATTGAACAAACGGGTTCTTTGACGCCTTGCCCTCGCTTGTTTATTCGGTTCGCTTTTGCTGTGGGTTTTATACTCATTTCGCCAGTGAACTTTGGTGTTAGCTTGCTTATTGGGGGATGGTCGAACATTAATCATGCCTTTGAACACGCTCAAGTTACGTAGTCTACGCCGTAAATTCAATGACTCTCGCAACCCCTGTGACGGGCGAAGACAAAACATGGTCAGCATCGCACGGACCTAAACCGCTGTTCGATAGAAAAAATGCTTGCAAACACCTTGTTTTACGGAATGTCACCATGCGTTCACTGTTTACGGGGCACTGCTTTTCACGGGACCCGAAGCAAGACCTGTTATCTGATGCCCCTCGAGTTGACATTTGAACAGTCTCACATTTGCTGGGGTCTAATATATATAACTCCGCACAGTGTAAACTTCCAGATATAGTACCAGTACTGTGTTCCCGGGTCGGCGCAGGTTCTAGTGCATGGTACAATGCTCAATACTAGATAGATAAAACGTAACGTGGATGGGGCTGGCCCAGCTGCCAAAAGGGAGGTTATGCAGGCACATAATGCGGTGAAATGGTGTTACATTTGCTCAAATTTGCATTTCTCGAAGCTCCAAACCTGCCTCCAAAAGACCTTTCTGGCTGCCCAAAGGTTGCGAAAAAAGTCACTTTTACCTGCTCCCAAACCCATGTACACTGTCCACCTCTGAACAAGCACACAATGCATGTCATGTATTCTCACGCATCACCATAGTGCATGTATAATGCAGCTATTTAAAGTAAGCACTAAAAAAAACCCCAAAAACATTCTGCACTTGCAGGGACGTTGCGGTGAGGCACCTTAATTGCAGTCTTGGTTTAAACACGGCCCCTAAACTAATTCTCACTGTACCACATGCACACCGGCCAGGTTCCACTGCCAGGGCACCTGGCCTTCGTTTGAAAAAAAAATTGCCAAACTCCGCCCGAACTTGACAGCGCTTTGGACTCTTTCACGCTTTTGCATTTTGCAGCTCAAACATAGCTGCCCCTCCATCTCCCTCTGATCTCCACGGTACCTCCCGAACGTTCCCCAAAAAAGGTGTATTCCACGTCTACATAGCCGGGCGGGCAGTAGTGGGCAGCCGCACCTGCGAGATGCACAGAAAATTATGCAGCACCCACGTGGCCTTCACGTTTTCGGCACTCTCGGTCTCCATGTTGATTCGCCGGTCGTAGATGGACCACCTGGAGGCAAGGATGCCGAATGCGTTTCCAACGCACCTCCTGCGAACGGAAAAAAATTATGCATGCACACTTGTTATTAGGAAAAAAATTGAGCCACCAGTATTTGCTTTTTTGTGTGTGTTTGGCATCAGAACGCACAAAATGACACCTGATAGAATAAAAATAGAAGCATCAGACTACGTCTGTGGCATGCTTAAGGAAGAGAAGCTTCTATACAGTGCAACCCGCACCTTACACGGCTGAGCCGGCAGTTGTAAACGGCTCCTTCACGGCGTGTTCGGGTGCCCGGTAGCAGCGTCATGTAGTCGGGTCTCAGCTGGAATGCCTCGTCCCCAATGAAAACATCGGGGACCAGGGTACTCGTTCCCGGGAGCTGCTGTGCTCTGAGCAGGTTCAGCTTGCCCTTGTTCAACCGCTGCCCGATGGGGAAGTCCTTAAAATTTCACCCGTCACTGAGGCGTCCAGGTGCACCGACGTCGACGAGCGTGAACAGGTAGCGGCTGTGCACAACGGCCATGAGAACAAACGAGAAGGTTCCCTGCAAAGAAAAACCGCCACTTCACAAGGGGCACTGCACCTCATAAATTGTGTCACAAGGCGGGCAAATGAGATTTGTTAAAGAAACTACGTTGGTGCCGTAAATGAGGTTTTAGCGCGATAGTGGTACAGGTGCCCCACCTCGCAACATGGTGTCTGTCGTGCGCATCTGTCAGTAAAGGATACAGAGGAAAAGAATTTCGGGAAACCTAGATGTCGCGTTGCGAGGCAACAGCTTAAAGTTAAAGCGTTCCAAGTGCGTCGTCCGCTACCGTGCGTCCGTCTACCGCTGACATTCCACCCAACATTGCGATTACAGTAAAGCCCGCTTATATCGGTCACGGATATATCGAATTATTGCCTATATTGAACCCTTGTACATTTCTGGTAAAAATTAAATACATATAAAACTTTTTATATCGAACGTGATTTTGCTCACAAAGGATATATCGAACTCTCCCGCGCGGGATTTTTCGCTCTCCTTTGCACGCGGCAGGCTTTCCCGCCATACATCGGCGCGCAGCGGTGACGACTCCCGCACGAGCTCGGGCGCGTTGAAACCGGCCCTGGCAGAGTGGACCAGCTCCACGCATGCATGCCGTTGAAGCCGAAAGCGACTCATTGGGCGCTGCGGGCTGCGGTGTCACCGAACTTCATGTCCACGCCACGCGCTGCCCGTACTTGCTCGGTTCACTGGGTTAGCCGTTATTCGCTTGTATCCATGCTTGTCTCCGCTCTGTTGAAGACGCCGAGGACTCCGTACTGCTTACGAGCACGAGCCAAACCGTCGCTGCCGTGGCACTGCTACGGCGAAACTGCAGTGCCACTGAGGGCAGCGGTCTTGTGCTTGCGACTGTTTAGATACCGTGGAGCAAGCAGTCACCAGCAACGTGTTCCGCTACACGAAAAAGGCTGCACTCACGAAGTTCTTCCGCCCCAGTAAATGATTGTTTTCTTTCCGAGAAAATGTATCAATAGTGAACTGCAGTGTGGTAAGAGCTCAGCGTTAGCTCGTGACTCCGCCGCCAAGATAATTTTTTTTGCTTCACTTTCAATATGTAATTTTTGCTATCGGAACTATTTTACAATCCTCGCGCTGTTCAATATAAGCGGGCTTTACTACTTCGGAACTAAACAAACGTGCTGTATCAGGGATCATGCTAGGCACAGCGGCTGGACGCACAGAGGATGACAGTACGTGGAGAATGTTAGCGCATAGAAATCAGACTTCTGGCTCTCGTGAGCTCATCCCTTCGTATTTGTGCAATATGCTGCACTTAATGTCTCAAAAGAGTTTAACAGAATGCAAGGGCGAAGACTTCATATGATGTTTATCATCAACACCGGGCCTGTTGAATTGAACTGCGGAAATGACACCAGTATCGACGTTCATCCGTTGAACCTGAAGTTGCCCCGCTCAAGTGTTACTTTCCCATTCAGCTTAGTAAAACAACTCTACACTGAAATTGACTGGCATCATTCAAGGTGCCCTCACTAGCTGTGTTACGTACACCGTACTCGCGGGCCCCAACATCTGCATAGGAAAAACTCCACATTTTCATACACCAAGCCTACAAAGCAGCCCTGGAGCTTCCCAAAGATGACTGCACGAAAACACCGACCGCTTGATGCCGATAATACACGGGCGGGACTACAAGAACCCTATCCCACCTCCAATTCCCACACTCACGCCAGCAGGCAGAGCCACATTCAGCTACACGCCGCTACCATTAAGCGGGGAGAAGCAGCACGTATGCCACTCACCGACACTCCACCACTGTCCCTCCCCCCGTCCCCAAGAAACACGCACCATATGCAGGGGAATGCAGCTGCATAAGCCCCTATACGAGCCCTCAAATCTAATACCTTCTCTTCCAGGGCTCCTCTTTCAATCTCTACACGGACGCGTCTTCATACCCGCAAAACATCACGAGTCATTCCACTCTGTGAACTTGAATGAACCAAAAAGTTGTGATGGCACAGAATTTCGAAAAAGGTGCCAACCCGGCATATTGATAGATTCTGCTTTTTCTGTAAACATCCGCTCCTGAAGCTCGTTCTACAATTGATGTCTATCTTTTGCTGTGCCAAAGTCTTTCCCCAATGGTTTACCTTATAGTTGTAGTACAGGCTTCCAGACTTCCTGGGGCACTTTATCTGGACGTGCATTCCATCCACTACCCCCAGGCAGTTGGGAAACTACCACCGCCGTCAGTAGCCACTCGCAACGTCCCTCCACTCTGTCTCTGTCGGGGGCGCCTGCAACAAAAGATAAGGTGTGCTGTGCTAAATACTGCATGCAAAGCAAGGTGAAAGTGTGGGTTTCGTTTGAGTGCACGTTGAAAGGAGAACGTTCGAATGTTCACCTTTGCTTCATGAGTTATTTTTTTTTGCATTTACCCATAATATTCTTCGCAGTTTTGCATCTTTTTTTCCGGTAGTTTGCTTATCAGCATAGCATTATATATACATATAAATACCGGATTCATTTGAAAGTGTAGTCTATTCCTGCCGCGTGATGGCCAGATGCAAGACCCGTGACGACAAGGCACATTGCGAAGAGCACAATCATCAGGGCCACCATAAAAGAGCAGGGGGATTGGCAGGGTTTGAATAAAATGGGGTAAGCTACTTCGGTATGTTAACGTGTGGGACGCATTCACCCTGTTCGGTGAGAAGCTTGCTGTTCGTCAGGTTAAGTGCATTTAACTGGACTAGACGCGACATCGCAGAGTACAGTATTCATACCTTCATGTATTTGGAAGACACCTCCTCCCACAGCGCCAGGCAAGTCACACATTTATTAGAGCACGTACTACTTTTAATATACGAACACATGTGCACATTTCCTGCAGACATAGTACAAAAAAGTAAAAAAAGACAAGACGAGACGAAGAAAATGCTAGTGGTCTTCCTCGACTTTTGTCCTTTGCCTCTTTTTTCCGCTACGTCTTCAAGAATACATCACCAGCAAGCCCAACTTTACACGCACGTCTGGGCTAGTTTTTACAATGTTTAGTGACATGTGACCTTTGTTATAAGTTTACAGAACTTCTTTCCTGTATGGTGACATCTTACCACTTGTTTCAAGCTTCAAAATAATACAGCAGATTTACTGAAGACAAAATTATGCACAAAAAGGGTAATTATAGCAAGGAGAAGACAGTGCGTATGCGTCGACTTGTAACAATAATTTCTGAGCAATTTATGCGTAATGGTGTTGTAAGTACTGCATTTAACAAACGTCCCCGTAGCCTCTCAGTACAGATGAGTGAATATAGGTGTGTATGTGTAAATGTAAATGTACAGTTTTCGTCAAAATCTGCTGACACAACGTACAGAAAATAAAAGTGCAAGGTTACCTCTTGTGTGAACCTGAAAATACTGGAAACCTAGAGAAAACAGTTTCCTTTCTTATCACCACAAAATACTTTCTTCACAGTTAGATGTTAATTATAATCTTAGAATGTTTTGTGGCCAATAAACCTTTGGCGGGGCCTAGAAAATGTTTATAAAGGCTGTACGCGTGGGTGTAAACATCAGCGATTCCAAAGTAATGTTTAGATTTTATTTTCTTCAGCAGTGAGTTGTGTCCCTCAAATTATTGTAGCTTGCTTTCAAGCGTAAATGTATGTTAGTGAGGTCAAATGTACTTTCCTGAAGGCAACGCCCACACTTTTAGCTTTGCATATCAGCATGCCTTACACTGACGTTTTCACACAGCTTCACTGCTGTGGAAAAAAGCTAAACAAAAAATAGAGCTGTAGAATGATTGCTGCGGAGTTAGGATGCCGAGATAATTAAAACTGAGCTACTTCGGCAGTCAAAAGTAGTTGGGTTGCATAAGGGTGTCCTTACTTATGAGGCTCATTAGCTTGGCGCCCTGTTCAGTGAATTCTCTTATTGCTTGACTGAGACAACTGATTTTTTTATACACCCACATCTCGCGGTAGAGGGTGCATGGCTCAAGGCCAAATTAACAGCTCCATGCGTATGGCCAGAGTCCTCCAATGCTTTACTGGTCACGAAACTGCTTCGTAACTCAATGGGAGAGCTTCATATGCTGCGTTTGGCCGCCGCGCGGTGGCGCCACCCTCTCAGTGAGGTCACTCCTCGGGCGGCGTTGCGCTGGCTCAAACGGGGGAGCCGCGGCGAGTTGTGTTTGTTTGGTGCGAGAAAAAGTGTAACGTGCATCTCGTGCTCTTGTGATACGACTTAAGTAGTGCAACGACGATGCCTAATATGTGTTGCGTCCCGGGATGTCGCTCCTTGTACAACGATACCACAGAAAATGTTTCCTTGTTCTGTTGACCCAGCGACGGGGAGCAGCGAGATAAATGGAGGCGCGCAATTCCAAGGCAAGAAACGGGAGATTTCAGCTTCAATTATAAGTGTGTGACAGTGCGTGTAAATGACCTGTGTGTGAGAATGGAAAAAGCAATGTACCCTTTTGAGAGCATCGTGGACCTAGAATGGTACAAGGCTAACTTAAAGCCGACTTTTTGTCATATCAGTCAGGTTGTAGCGGTGCTTCATTACCTGTTTGCAAACTTGTATTACCTTGCGCTCTGGCTGGCGTGTAAAAAAAGCTTTGGGACGTCCTTGTGCTTTTACTTTTCATATTTCCGCGAATTATCCTTTAGGGTTCGTCTTGTTTGTTTTGTGACCGCGCGTGGCCGATTCCGGTTTCTTATCTGGCGTTTCAACCGGAGCACCCGATTGCTCTTTTTGTCGTACGTCAAGTCGGGCAATATTGTTTAATATGAAAAGGGTGCCACCTTGTCGCCAACTTGATTTTTTGTTTCTTCGACAATGTTCTCGATCCCATTTCATGGATCTGAAATTAATAACGTTCCGAGAGTAATGCATGCATAGCAAACGCCGCACAACTCACTTTATTGGCGTTCATCTGTGCACGTAACACTGCAGGAGTGCTTCTTCGACGTTTGTGTTGCATTCTGGTCTTCTGTAGAAGAGGAGCTCGCTAGCTCGCTGCGTTCAGAAAAGATTTGCGTCGTTCTTGGCTACGTTGCAATATTCTGTTTCCTCCGTGTGCTCCACATCGCAGCGCGAAAAAAAAAAATTTTTTGTACGCTGAACCACGCTCTTTTGTCTCCCTTTGTAACATTGAATTTTTGTTGGGTGTGATAAAATCAGTGTTATCGTCTTTTTTCGCTTCCTGTTTTTGCAAGGATTGCAAAGCGTGGAAGCGGAAAGACACACGGTGCAACATATATCTCTTCGTGTTTTGATCCTTCGCGTTTCTGCAGCGTTTTTAGATGTTCTCAAGTATGTACCCACTCATTGAAACGACAATACTATTGGGCTATCTCTTTTAGTGTTCTGTGCATTTCAGAGCAATCAACGGATTTATTAAGCGTAGTCTGAACGACGCGTACTTCGTTTCTTTCAGTTTTTTTTTATTGTATTATCGATAGGCCCGCAGCAGTCCGTGACTACGCAGCTACCGTATGTGTGGTATTTACAACTTTTGCTTTAAGAAAACAAGAAATAGAAATTTAAAAATCCGAAAACACGACGGCGCAGCGCTTGTGCAGAGCACGAAGAAGCCGTTGCCGTTCGCGGTCGCAGTCTACGGTAATTTACTACGAAAAAAAAACCCCATTGAAGGCAGGTGATGACGACTATTCATCGCTAACTACTACGAAAAAAAAACACTCTTAATGAGCGCGTACACACCAAAAGCAGCGAGCGTTTGCACGCCAAGAGCAGGCCAATACGCCGCGAAAGCGGCGGCTGGATGACCTTCGTGCGGAGGTGGGGCCTGTAGTGGCGCGCGCGGTCCCTATATGAAACGAGCGCCGAAGTTTCGTGACCAGTAAAGCATTGAAAGACTCTGGTATGGCCCAGTGTAATGTGTGTAGTATTGTACAACGTGGAAATGTGGTTGTCAGCAGGTGTCACAAGGTGACCATGTCTTTGCAGGATGGCTTGAGACGTGGAAGTGAAGAGGTTTTTTACCACACTATCCAAAACACCCAGCTTTGGAGTACCTTCTGGAGTTGATTTCTTGTGCTGTTGCAAAGTATATCGGCTACAAACCCAAAAGAGAATGCCTGATGCGTATGACAACAAGCAGCCGTACAAGTGACGTCGTTTTTTGTAAGGGATGAATCAGAATCCAGACAATGTTAAGCACCGGCAGGTCAGACTATATAGAGGTGATATTGTAACGAGGCGAGGATGCCGTAGAAAAATGTATTTGCAATATTCAAGACGCCAGAGGCTTGGTGCCGCTAGTACACACTGGGGGATGCGCAACCACCACACCTCCTCCTATTCTTTCACGAAAACTCGCCGCACAATCGCCGTTCGTTTGCCCTGTGGCCAATCCCGCCCTAACCACATAGTCGCCTGGTGGTGCCTCGTGTCATTATGTGCAGAACCCGTTAAAACGCGCCCAATTTGGTAGTTGCTACTTGAGTATGAGATAAGGGAATTGAGAAGAATATTTTACATAGATGCAACTTGCTTTAACACAAATCGAGCTTGCAGTTTTTTCCAAAAGAACCAAGAGTGAGCAGATGTTATTTTCTTATCTAGCTTGCCTGGCAAACACGAAATCGAGCGGAGAGAAACAAAATATAGGCATGTACAGACCTTTGCAAGGCAGGAGCCCTGCCAATGGAAGAAAAGGTTACAGTGTAAGCAGCGTCTGCATTTATCTGCAGCTTTACATGCCATGTGAAAAATTTTAAGTTGAAAGCTGTTTGCATGAAGCCATCATAGATTAGTGGAATCTTATCAGCGGAGCTCTCAACAAGGTGCCAGGGCTCTCAGTCAGGTTTCTATGCTAGCATCCCAATGCCTGGCCATGCAAGTTGTTTGTGTTTAAGTGTGCTATTTTGGTGTCCCAGTAGTGAGTGGGTCCCTGTGGCCTGTGAAGACTTTTCAACTTATGCGTACCAACATGCACTACGCTTAACTGCCTTTGCTTTCTTCATTCATTTCTATCCTCATTTGTAACATGCACAAATTAATAAGCAAAAAAGCCAAGTGTGGACGCTCTGGTCTGCCCTCCACTTCACCCTATTGATTCGATGTGGGAACAAAACTATATTTCTGCACTTTAAAGGTGCCAGCACGATTTTCAGCTAATGCCATATTTGTCTTGAATAAAGGTAGTTTGATTTGTCAGCTGTCATGAACTTTTCTTCTGTGCGTATCGTTTTTTTCTCCACGGTTGTCAGCCCCAGCCCCACACGTGTACAGCCCTCACCTTCTGCCCAGCATACGATTGCCTTACATCAAGCAGTCTTCGACTCATTCACCGGCAAGTCCCACAGGACAGCCAAGTTGGAGGTGGTCCAGCGCAAGAAAATGAAGATGCAGCTTTCTTGGGAACCACAGCCGCTGCAAGCCCTGACAGCAAGCAACCCCCAGAGCAGCCAGCAGAACCACGAGCCAGTACGCTTCCAGCTGGAAAAACATCCGCAGCAGCCACAAGCAGCACTGAGCACACGTACTCCCCCAGAGATTCCTGAGCAGAGTAAAAAGGCTGTCTCAACAGCTCAAATCTGCTCGGAAAAGAATCAAGGGCCTGCAGGCGAAATCAAATCGTCTCACTCAAAAGAACCTCAGTTAGGTGGACATAGTTGATGACCTCAAAGCCAAGACCCTTCTGTCGGAAGAGGCCAAGCGGAAGCTCGAAGCATTCGGCAAGCTCCCGAAGGACCTCCTGGGTCACTAGGTGTACAAATACAGAGCAACAGCCTCATGGATGGCGGTACAGCCTCGAAATGAGAAAATTCGCATGAACTCTGCACTATTACTCCCCTCCAGCCTATGAGTACCTGACCACACTGTTCGCTATGCCAAGTGTCCGCTTCATCAGCCAGTGGCTCAAAGTTGTGGATGGTTGGCCAGGTTTCACACGTGAGGTGCTGGAGGACCTCAAGTAGAAGCATAAGGATGATACACCACGCGAACAACTCTGCTCCATCTTACTTGATGGCATGAGCATCAAAAAGCGTGTGAACTAGATTCCTCAGGTGGCCGTCTGATTGGCTATGTAGACTTAGAGCACAGCCAGCACCCTCAGGACACAGACGATTTGCCACTAGCCTCTGAGGCCCTCGTTTTTATGGTGGCAGGCCTGGCAGCCCCATGGAAGATGCCTTTTGGCTATTTTTCGAACGCAGGCCTTTCTGGGGAAGTTTTAAAGAACCCACTGCTGGAAACTATCCATTCCATACAATCATGCGGCCTACACGACGATAGCTGTTGTGTGCGGCTGCCTGGGGGCCAACATCGTGATGGCTAAGCTCCTCGGCTGCCACGTACAAAGACACAGCTTCGAGGACCTCCAGCCATAGTTTCCAAACCTAGAGAATGCCACCCATCCTATCTTCATGGTCTTCGACGCCTGCCATGGCCCCAAGCTCCTCCAAAAGCTCTTTGGAGACAAGGGTGTTCTACAGAGCCATACGTACGGGGTAAGCAAACAAATGCCGTGTTCCTATTGCAACAGATTGAGACTTTTAAGAATCAAGCCTGAAGCTGCACAAAGCAAAATATGCTAATGTTTTCCCAGCTGTTGCACGAATAAAAACCGGTTTAGGGCACCACATACAAACCTAGTTCATGACACTATTTCACTTTACAATGAAACATATTTAGGTACAAGTTGCTTTTGAAATAAACAAAAGAAATTATCACGTTAAGGCCCTGTATCTTATAATTTACAACTTCAAATGCCATTAATGATACCGCTAGATTCAGGAAATTATGCATACCATAGAATCAAAACTAAAGATGAATAGTTGAAAAAACGAAATAAAAAAAATGGAGCAAAAACTTGTCTTCACATCTGAAGCCATTTCTTTTGGTTTGTAGTGGGTAGTCTCCGGCTATCCTGCTAATGTGAGTGCCAACAATAGACTGTGATCCAGAACCTTCGGAGTTAGGTTGCTGCGCAGTTCGGATGTCGAGATTATTTTATTAAAATGCACTTATTTGGGCAGTCAAAAGTAGTTGGGTTGCGTAAGCGCGTCCTCAGTGATGAGGTTCAGAAGCTAGGTGCCCTGTTCAGTGAATGCTCGTATTGCGTGACTGCGACAAGGGTTTTTTTATGAAACACCCACATTATGTGGTAGGGAGTGCATGGCGCAAGGCAGTATTAACAGCTCCATGCGTATGGCCCAGTGTAATGTGCGCAGTATTGTAAAACATGGAAATGTGTTTGTCAGGAGCTGTCAGGAGGTGACCATGACTTTTGGAGGATGGCTTGAGACGTGGAAGTGGAGAGGTTCTTTACCACACGGTCCAAAACACCCAGCTCTTGAAGCACCTTCTGGAGATGATTCCTTGTGTTGTTGCAAAGTATATCGGCTACAATCCCAGAAGGGGATGCCTGATGTGTACGAGAACAAGCAGCCGTACAAGTGACGTTGTTTTTTGGCAGGGATGAATCAGAGTCCAGACAATGTTAAGCACCGGAAGGTCATACTATGTAGAGACGATATTTGCATGGCCCGTTGAAATGCGCCCAGTTTGGTTACTGTCTACCTGAGAGTATGAGATAAGGGAATTGAGAAGAATATTTATTTTACATAGATAAAACTTAAACACAAATCGAGCTTGCAGTTTATTCCAAAAGAAACAAAAGTTTCCAGATGTTATTTTCTTATCTAGCTTGCCTGTAACACAAGAAAGACAACATAGACAAACAAAATATACGCATGTACAGACCTGAGCAAGGCAGGAGCTCAATTTCTTTTAGTCGAAATGACATTCAATACAACATGCGGGTTTTTATCGCTGCCAGAGAGCTCCCCTTATTTCTTAATGAAGTGCTGACCGCGAAGTTGATTTGTAAAAGCTGTTATGGTTAGCATCATCAAGTTGACAAGATGCTTTACTGCCATTATGCGTGTCAAATTTGGCGTGTTAACAATTATAGACGGATATTACTTCCCCGTTTATGAAAAGCTGAGAAAGAACACGGCTAAACAGCTCTGAAATGTCAGATTACCTTCTTTTTTGGTAATTTCGGCTTTTCAGTGCTTGCCTATAAAACAGAAAAAATGGAATCGGTTATTGAGATACTGCACTACTAAGCATGAGCTTGCGGGTTTGATTTCCGGGTAAAGCATGTTTTATCTGATTAGGAACAAATTTCGAAATGGCCTTGTGCAATGGTTCTGGCACATGTAAAAATAAAAACAGGCCAGCGGAGGCCACACAAACACGGCATAAACAGTAAATCATAATGCAAATCCCCCCCTACGACAAGCCTAATAGCCCAGCCATATATAGCTACAATGTGCAAAGACCCAATTAAGCTTTCATTTGTGGTATTTCAAACTAACAAGGAGGTCAATTTCACTTCACAGATCATGAAGGTGAAACTGGCAGCACAGACATTCAGCGCCCCCGTGAGCAAGGCACTGGAGTTCGTGTCACAACTGGGGCTACCCCAGTTTCGCAGCAGTGATGGCAGCCAGATTTGTCAGCATGGTTGATCGGTATGCACCCGTGTTCCTCACTTTACTGCAACAATACTTCAAAACTAATGAAGTGTTTTAGTCTCAGCAAGAAGTTGGTAACTGCAGCAAGAGAAATGTGTCTCAAAATGATGGCGCTAACAATTTCACTTGCACAGCATTGTGCACAAAGCACAGAGGCTGTGGGAAAGTTAAATCCTATAATCAGGTCTTCATGCACACGATTCTATTACCACTCCTGACAACTTGCTGGATTCAGTCTTAATGTTCCTGGGATGGCCATTTTATAAAAGCCAAGATTAGAAAATCAACAATTATAACCCTTTCTTTGAAAGGTAGAAAAAAACTGCGCGTGAGAGACAACGCAATAAGAATGGGACAGGACTAACTTTTTAAATTTAAACCATACCCTCCTGCCACTGAACTACAAGACAACATTGATGCCCTCTTTATGCATGGGCTAAGAGGGAAAATATAAGTGCAAAGGTAAAAAGTGGATAACTATTTTAAAGAACAAATGTTGTCCTTCCGTGGCCATATATTTGTCTCTGGTACACCATGTAATTTAGGCAAATTACCTTGAAATTCCTTTCCTTGAGGTGATTTCTAAAAATGTGCTTGCAGTTTACAAAAAGTCACGCACTTTATAACTAAACTGAGCCACTAGAACTCATGACTGAAATTACTGTGCACTTTTTTAAATTGGGGGTTTTTTGAACAGATGTAGTGCAGTATGTACTACGACTCTGCACCTACCATTTTTATTCACAGTTAGAGAGGCCTTGGAGGCAAAATACAAGTTTGTTTTATGCAAACCATGAGGTCTCTTAAAGAACATTCAGCACTTGTAAGCCACCAAACGATGCTTTATTCACTGAGAAATTGAACAATTAAAGCTAATATTTTGCTTTTCTTGGTGAATGTTATGATTTGTGACACCAGCACTGCCGTAACACACGCAGGTGCCTGTAGTAAAAGGTGTTGTTTTGGCTAAGGCTGCTGATGTTGGTTAAATGCACCTTGCCCCTCATGCCCATTGTGACAGTAGCTGCTGGTTACAGGCATGCCGTATTGTGCCCAATATCGTTTGAGGGGCTCGCAACAAAAGCAAGCAACTTTGTCTCATTGAACAGGTTAGACGTGTTGCAGCTCACTGCATCACTGCTTGAAGAACAATGGCTCCAACTATGCTGAGAAATTTGTAGCTGAAGGGGTGAATTTCAAATCCCCTGTATCCTTCACCACAATGTATGATGTAAGTAGGACAGCTGAGAAAAAACTGACAGTTGTGCTTGCATCTTTCCAGAATAGAGCTAACGCCTTCCTATAAAAACTAGAAATGAAGCTATTTTGTATGAAGTAAACTGAGGCCCACAATGCCTTTGTAACAGCATGGCCATTAGTGCTGCTCCTGCGTCTAATTATCACGCTATTTCTGTTGGGAAGTTATAGGGCTATCAGGTGATTTTTACAGTTCAGTTAGAAGCAAACAGTCAGGGACTTCTCAATTGTCAGTCCTGGATTCAATATTGATTGTATGTGGGCGCATCGTGTTTCTTGATTGAGTATCACGTTTAACGTGCCGATGCTACACGGGCGATGAGGCTCACTGTAGTGGAGGGCTCCATATTAAGTTTGACCGCCTGGGGATCATTAACGTGCACCAAAATCTCGAACACATGGGCGTTTTCGCATTTCACCCTCATCAGAAAAGCGGCTGCCACGCCCGGGAATCGAACCCCGTCCTTGGGCTCATCAGCACAACGCCTTAGCCACTGCGGCGGGTTGCCTAGGGTTTTTCCTTGCCATGAGTTGTCAGGAAGAAACGATGCCAGATAGCTACGTGGACTAAAAAAGATGAAAGAAATACCAGATTGCTCCTTCCATGATCGATGGTGAGTCCAGGAAATCGTAACCAAAAAAATCTGGTGTCTGACAAGATGTGACTAATTGCGTATCACAGTGCAGTTGTGTAACACTGGATGTTGTGATCTTGAATATGTCAAGTCTGCATTGCGTTCACGCTAAATCATGCGAAAAGACGCTACAAGAGCCCCATAGAGATGGTGGCTAGTACCTGACTTATCTAATAGCAGAAAAGCCACCTTTACTGCGGGAAAGCAAGCTTTACGCAATGGGTTTCCACAAAAGGATGTTTTCACATGCATGACGGGTTCCTTTGTGATAGATGAATGCAGTTTATCAGCATATGGTGGAGAGATTATGATGATGATGATGATAGAAAGCATTCTTTAACAGGCGCACAGATAGCACTCTGATCCCGCCACACACTTAACCAATAAGAAGCCCAAATCAATAATGCTGAGCTAACCAAATCAGCACATAGAGAGGGCCCAATTACAAACTAATAAATACAAAATCCTGGCATTGCATTAAGTTACTTCGGTGTTTTTATAGCTTGAGGCTGGCTGATTGTACTGTAGAGTGCATTTGTATCGAAAAAGGCCTTGTGTGCACTTCATCTTTCTTTCACAAAGGGGTAGTGTTCTTCTGAAATAAATATTGATTGTCAAGAAGGAAACTATTGCAGGCACTGAAAATGAACCAGTTTGCTAGAATAACACCTTGTAGTCAGTATCGCCTTAAAAAGAATAAGGAGACTTGCCGTTTTTCAGGGCAATTGATCTGTTCAACTCCAGTAATCTCGTTTTATGCGGCCACAAGGCTCCTTTGCGTCCCCCGACGTTTCAAAGTCAAAGGAACGTCATCGAGGCTGTCGCAATAGAGCTGATGGGCCTCACGCTGGAATCGGGAAAGCCAGTCGTTGAGGATGGCAGGCGCATGTCTGTGGTTTCCCTGGCCATCACCTTGAAGAGTGTTCCCGCGGTACGCATGATGGATTCACTCAATCTTTATCACCGGGACTGTGTCTCCGACTTCTCCAGAATCGCTGGCGGGTTTTTCAATATCTGGGGGATGGTGCCGACGCGCAGCTTTGGCGCTTGTTATGAAACCATGGAATCACATACCGTCAGTGGACTTGAAATGTTTCTCGCACATGCGCATGTCCTTCGGCTCGAAACTGAGAGTCCGTCTCGCTTCCACCTGTCGCGCTGTTGGCGGTCGCAAGGGAAGCAGAGCGGCGAAGCTTTTTCCTATGTACTGGGATATTCAGAGCGGCAACCAGGCACGCAGCACATCAGAGGCATAGTAGTTTACATGGTTTGCACTTGGCGATGAGTGAGCAAAGGTATATTGCACAACGAATACCGCTGCAAGATCGCGACCGAACGCACAGCAAATGCAGCCGTAGCCACCTGCACCTAAGGTCCCTAAAGTAATTCTAGGGACCTTACCTGCACCGGACTCGCAGCGCCGCCGCTCCGGAGCTTTGGTCCACATATAAAACTCTCCCATAGCGTTAAGCTGAATTTTCGTGACCACAAAGATTTGAAGGACTAAGGTATAACTTATTTTAAATAAATATTAATCCTTGCCCGAACCAGAAAGCTTAGGATGTTTAACCTTTACACATCGGCATCGGCATGACACGTTGAGTGCCTCGCACCAAACTGCCAATGTCACGGTTCCCGTGGCATACCCAAGTCTCTGGCTACTGTCGGTGCGCCCATCACATCATAGTTATAAGACTCACCTCGTGCTGCCTGGGCACACACGCCCACAGCCGGTGTGTATTCGCTCGCTCGCTTGCTCTACCATGCAACCAGGGCAGCCATGGTGCCACGGGAACAGTGACGTCAAGAGCGCCGTCCTACCATGGCATCCGCCTCAGCGTTCGTTTCGTTAAAACCGAAACCTACACAAATACACTAGGCCGTAAATAATTGTTTACGCTGCGTTCGACCACCTAATGTGTCATTCTATAATTACTTCGCTCGCATAGAAGCACCACCACAGTGAAAAAAATGTAACATGAAACTTTCATGTTGGTGCTTCTTTTAAACTTCATTTCAACTTATTGTACCCTACCCAGGTTCTGTGTATTTCTCCTGTCTAATATACTTTTGTTCAGCCAAGCTTACCGTCCTAATGAGGGTGGCCTTTGATTACACAACCATTCAATTTAACGACTTGGTAATACTATTCACCTGTGCATGTTAGCTCTTCGCTTTAAAAAAAATTTCCATGTAAGGCTGCCCTCGTCTTTATTCCGTGTTTTTCTCGGTGTTCTTCGAACGTACACACCAAAAAACTTACACCTTTATCTGTTACCTGCCTGGTGGCCAAAAGTCGTTGGTGCGAAACCACCGGCGTTCGAGTACGTTTTCTGATCACCGTCTTTAGGTGTAGTGAAAGTGTGTGCGGTAAACCCCGCGGCAGGTCAGATGGCTGCATCAGGCTGTCTGAATACTAAGGGGAGAAGGAAGACGGAGGCACGCGACGAGGGAAGACGGTCGGAATGAAGGTGCTCGATCGTTGTGGAGGGTCGCGCTGTGTTCTTGGACCGCCGAGCCAGCGAGCGTCCCGGGCATGCCTCTCCTTCCGTCCCCGAGGAGCGCTCCTACACCCCTGTGCCCGCTTGCCCCGCGGCTTTGACCTGAGGTGGAGAGTCTGACAGCTGCTTTGCGGTCGAGTCTTGGCATCGACGCAACCTGACGCCGTGTGGGCTTCGCGAAGTAGGACCGAGGACAACCACCTCATCAACAGTCTCACCCGGTCACCGACACCAGACATCCGCGCTTGGACTGGTGTGGTTAGACGCCATGGGGATATTTTCCGTAAACTTTCATTGTCTGCAGCAGTCCGCGTCTGAGTTCCTGTGAAATAGTCGCAAGTCTGTTGTTTCGCTAGTTTGCGTAATTGGAAATATATGTGATGGCGATGGATGTCGGAACGAGTCGTTAGGTCTTGTGCGAGGTGCTGGTTGGACCTCCGATTCTTACAAAAGTGGCGAGCCTGCCGGGATCCAGCTACCACACTGACCAATACGATTTCCGTACCGTGCAGAAAGCCGTCACTATTAACCTCGAAAATCTTAAAGCGCTAGGCGTCCAGTACGGCTTGTCTGGCCCTGAGCTCTGCGGGTGGGTCGAGAAAGAACGCGCCAACCAGCGCGCGGAACGAGTCGCTCAACGGGAAGCAAGTTGCAAGAAGGACGAAAGGCAGAAGGCCGCAGACGAAAGACGCAAAAAGCTTCTATTGCTTGACCTCCCACTTCGGGAAACGCCGGAAAATGCAGTGCCCCAGGGAACGCGAGCCATGAAATGGCGTTGGACCGATCGGCACGCCACCCCCTGGGGCCTTGGTGATTCCCTAGAACCTTCTCCCCATGTATGACGAGCGCCGAGATGACTTCCATGCATATCTACAGCGCTCTGAGCGGGTAGCCACTGCACAAGAATGGCCACCCGAGAAGTGGGCCAGAGCCATCAGCATGTGCCTCTCTGATGAAGCTTTGATCGTGATAGGCCGAATGACAGCTGAAGAATCAGCTGGATTACCCGACAGTCAAAAATGCTCTATTGCAAGGCTTTCGCTTCACTGCTCAAGGTTAACAAGAGAAAATTCAGGAAAAGCGCGAGCCATGAATAGTAAGATTGGACTACAGCTTGCTGTCCGACTTCCAGGATACTTTGACAATTGGATTGAGATAGCGGGCGTTCTAAGAACATTCGAACGACTCTGAGACCTTGTCGTCTCTGAGCAGTTTCTCCGGTGTTGCCACGTCAAGTTCATTGTATTCCTGAAGGAGCGGGACTGCAACAGGTTGAGTTCTCTCGCTTGCCATGCGGAACGCTTCCTGGAGGCACAAAACATGACGAACCTTGGGAACAACAGTGAAGAGGAGGCACCCAGAGACGGAAGTGACGCCCAAATGAAGCCGCTAAAGAGCTACTTATGCGACCGCATCGGCCAAACTGCCCCTTAGTGTTACATCTCTCCAAGAGGCCCACAGAAATGCAAGAATTGGGGGAAGTCAAGGCACGGCGCTGCAGAGTGCAAAAACAGACCAACTGACTCGGAACATTTTGTCTCGTGTGCCATCACGCAGCTTCTCAGTGTCATCCAACCGTCGCTCGACTGCTCCCTCTAAAAAGCGGATGTAACCTCAGACTTCCATAGTCGATAGGACTACCAGACGCCTCGGTTCCTAGCGGACAGCCTACACGCGTTGAACGTGTATTCAGGGAACCTGTACGCGTTCTAAAAGACAAGGGTAGCAACACCGTTATTGTTCGGGGCGGCCTCATTCCCAAGAGAGGTTTTCTGGGCGAACAAAGGAGGTCTTCTTCCTTAATGGGCTCTGCGACGGCAGTTACCAGAGGCGAAGATTCACGTTGACACGCCTTACTTTGCAGGATAAGCCGACGCCAATTGCATGGAAAACCCCACGTACTATCTTGATCACAGTTAGGGTGAACACGGAAGCGCGTGTTATTCCGTGCGCGGGAGCAGCGTGTCGGCGTACGGGTAACTTCGCACGCATACGCAGTTCGTTCGCAACGAGGCTATGTGATCCAAGGCGCCCGCTTGTCAACAAGGCGCCTGCTTGTCGTCTGCTATGCCGATTGTCTGCTGTCCACTCTTTGATTGCGTGAGGCAAGCAACCCGCTGCATTGTAAAACTATGGTTAGCGCGTTGCTTTCCTTTTCTTTCCGCTAACCTGAGGACGGTTGTCGCGCGTGTAACCGTTTGATACTATCTACATTTAAGAGGAAATCACCAAGTCACAGAATGTGGCGCTTACCTTTATCGTGTGCTTGCAATTCCCAGCATTCCGTTTAACAACGGTATATATGTGTGAACTTTCAAATAGCGGTTCAAACGTATCGAAAATGGCCCGAGTGCCAGATTCCCCGAGACGTGAAATTATTGGCCTTTCACGAAAGGCTGATTACGCAACGTTACATCGGCTCTTTGCTGAGCCGCAGTCTCATAAGACCGTAAACAGGATTTTACAGGCCTTCAAGTACAAAGGCCATGGTCCCGCGATGCCACCCCCGCGCCCCCTCCCGCCTAGAGCCCAACTGACGGAACAAAGAGCCTGTCTTGTAGCGGCAGTTCAGTCTTACGGAATCTAATTCCTTTCGGAAAGGTGAAGTTCACAGAGGAGCTACATGTCGACGCATCCGACGTTACTATTTGGCGGTGCTTACGAAAAGCAGGCCTGCATAGCGCGACGGCTGCACAAAAGCCATTGTCGACCCCAGCCAACAAGACTGTCGATTCGAGTTTGCCATGCAACACGCCCTCGTGGCCCGCAGCAGATTAGGGTCGAGTAGTGTTGCTCCGTACGAGTCCACATTTTCAACTCGACAGGATCAGCGAATGCGTGTTTGGCGACCTCGGGGAGCACGGTAAGCATAATTTCTTTTCGGGTATTCGGGTTCGAAATGAAGCTTTCGTGGCTTGTGTGGCCACAATTCATGCCCATACGTTTCTTCATAACTTGGACGCAGACATTACCCCAATTACGTGCAGCGAGTGGTAGAACGTGCGTCAACGTGTGCGGAGCCGTCTCCAGGCATAGCCTGGGCCCACTGCATCGGATCATCGAACCACTCACATCAGTGCGCTTTTGCGACATCGTGAACACAGTGCTCCTTCCTTACGTTCGTGATGGTTCACTTCACAATGATTTCATTTTTCAACATGACGACGCCCGAATCCACACGGCACGAGTGGTCAAGGATCATCTCGACCAGTGCGCCTTTCCGGTGCTACCATGGTGTGTGAAGGGGGCCGATCTTAATATAATGGAAAATGTGTCGGGCCGACTGAAGACATCCGTGGTGCCTCAACCATTCTACTCGGCAACCCGTGATGAACTTTGGACCACAGTCTCCCGCGAGTGGGAAGTTATAAGAGCCGATCCAGGATTTGTGTCAGCTCTTTACGAGTCGCTTCCTTCTCGGATTTCTTCGGTTATTGCGGCCGGCAGAGAAATGACAAGCTGCTAATCAGTGCGGCCTTTGCTAAAAAATAACACTTTGTTTTCTTAGGAGAAAAAGATCCAGGAAAAGATCGGTTGTTTTCGCCTTGCTTGCAGCCAATAACATTGTTCATGTTTTCCTAACGACACTCACTCCGTGAACTGTTTATTACGATGAAACTAGCGAGTTGTTCAGCGCAGCCTGCTAGAAATAGTTTCCCAACGCAACGAATTGCTCGTCTCACGCAACCGAAGAGCGGACAGCAGACGACGTTCGGCATAGCAGACTACAAGCTGGCGTCTGGGTGACGTGATGCGCGCGATGAACAGACAGACAGATATTGAACTTTATTAAGTCCGGAAGGTGTAACCTAGCGGCCCAGAGGACCGTCCAGAGTAGACGCGAGCCGCACCTGCGCGGATGGGCGGGACGTTAGGATCTCTGCCCCCTAACGCATGCATTCGGGGAAAGTCCCGGAGTTGAGTGTGAGTAGTCTTTCGCTGTGGAGCCGCCATGGCCCCTGTCTTCCTCTGTGATGGAGTTCGGGCGTCCTCCTGTACCGCCGAGTCCTGTCCCCATAGCATATGGTCTAAGTTACAGTAAGCTGCGTCGCACGGGGAACATGTGAAGGTCAATGTCCCGGTGGAAATAAGTACTAAACCGGCTCCTGGTTGGGAAAGAACCGGTCTGAAGCATTCTAAAGGCTGTTAATTGTGGGTGAGCCTCGTTGCAAACGAACTACGCATGCGTGCAAAGTTACTCGGAACGCCGGCAGGGGGCTCCCGCGCGCAGAATGACACGCGCTCCCGTGTTCGCCCCTAACTGTGATCAAGATAGTACGATCTCGTCCTGGGTAACTTGCCTGGAGTACGCGAAGCGCTGAACCCAAGTTCATGATGGGAGAGCACAAGCGGCCGGGACAAGAAACAGAGTGGGCCTATAAAAGAGGGAAGGACTTCAGACGTTCCAGTGCTGTTGTCTGCAATTGTGAAAACGTAGAACAAGAACAGCCTTACTTTAAAGACGCTACTAGTTATGAGCTCCTCTCTTTCGAACCATGAGCTAGCTCAGGAGCAGAAGATTGATCCCTCACTGAAATGTTGCTACCGGAAAGTCGGACAAGCGATTTGTTGCCGCAAAGGCCGCTACTGTAACTTCCTACAGGAAGACGGCATTCTGTACCGGTAGTACCACCAAGTGACGGGTAAAACGTCTAACGAGATTCTTGTGCCTCAGCCGCTCGGAAAAACGATGATTCGAAGCTCCCACGAAGGTATTCTGGGCGGTCATCTGGGCGTACGGCGAACGCTTAATGGAGTTCTGGGACGAGTGTCACTAGCCTGGCATCCACGCTGACGTGCAGCGTTTCGTCGCATCTTGCACCACCTCTCAGTCGTACAAACTAACCAGGAAAATCACCCCATGGAGGTAGTGCAGGTGACACGAAAGCTGGCTGTACCCAAGACAATCTAGTTCCGAAATTGTCTCTAGTCCTCCTAGTAATCGACTTGGTGTGCTTGTTTCCTCGTACCTTGATAGAGGTGTAATATTGTGCAGCTATACACCAGTATCCTGATGTGTTCACCTTCTCCAGAATCACCCAACCATTTACCCGCGGAACTGAGAATAGTTGTTATAAAAACTTTCTTAAAAGGGGTAATTGTGGGAAAATGCAGTGAAAGTGTGTACGGTAAACCTCTCGGCTGGTCAGACGGCTGCATCAGGCTGGCCGAAGACAAGGTAGATGAGGAGGAAGACGAGGGCGCGCGAAGCAGGAACGGGCCGAAGAGCTCGGCCACGTCAGAAGCAGGTTCTTGGCAAGTTTCGTGGGTGCTTAACTGAGAATTGTTTCTCTCGATTTCTGGTTATTTTTATCTCCCCTTGGTTAACGTTTTCGTCTATACTTGTGGCTAACGTACGCGAGGCAGTGATTACGGCAGAGGAATGAATTTCAACTCTCCCGGCCGGAGCTCATCGCCTTGGTCGGCATATCTTCCTACGCAGGAACTCCCGGTAGGAGGAGTTCATGAGTGGCAACGCGAAAGCCATCCCTGTGGCATTGGCCATCTTCAACGGTGGCTTCATTCTCCGGAACAAACCGCAGTCCATCCAAAACTATCTGAGGGACGTCACCGCGCATTTCAAAAAAATTCACGGAGGTGAGGAAGTTCGGCAGGGGAGGAATCTTGTGTCGGTCCTCTGATAAAGATTGCATCGTAGATCTGCTTGCCTGCACGATGTTCGCATCGGTCGCGGTAAGCGCCTTCATCCCCCCACATCTTGCTTGCACCTAAAAGTTTGATCCGTGGTGTCAGCATTTCCTTGACCCCTTCTGGAAGTGCTCCAGCAATTTTCTGTGGCTGGCGCCATTTCAGTGTACCAGTGCAATCGGGTAGTGAACCCGGTAGTGATTCAGGGTTCCCACTGAATCTGTGATTGCCACCTTTGCGGGACAGTCATGCCCTTCGGAAATCAAAGTGTGGCCGCTCCTGTTTCGTGTTGAACCCCTATAACCTCGACCAGTACAGTGCCACAAGTGTTGGCGCGACGGGCACAGTCAGGGCGGCTGCCAATCAGCGCCTCAATGCCTTAGGTGTGGGGTGAGCACGTGGACTCACACTGCTCTGGAGATCTCAGATGTTGTCTTTGTGGGGACACTCATCCTGGCAGACTCACTAAGCTGCGCGGTGCATGCAAAGGAAGAGAGCATCGTAGAAATTATTGAAAAGTGCAGATGCTCGCGCGGGTAAGCTGTAGCGATTGTCAAAAATCGCACAGCTCGCTATGCAGGAGTCACCTCTACACAAACCCCTCTCACAGACACAACTTGACTGGCATGATGAAAGCGCCTGCGGAGAAGGCAGTAGAGAAGCATATGGAGCCGCTGACGCTAACTATATCTCAGTGTTTGGCCCAAATGCAGTTATTGACAGCTGGGACATTAGTGAGTGGCCAATGGAATGGCATACACAAAAAGCCGTTTGTTTCATGCGTACGACACGTTGTTTGCGCCCTTTCCCTTAAGTGCCATAAAGTGTATGTGCCATAAAGAATAATCATTTTCTATGAATATCTTGTTCCCCTTCAATTTCTTCGCGTTTTTAAGAATATTCATTTTTTTGTTGAAGTATTGCAAGTACAAAATTACCGGACGACTAACACCCTCTGGAAGATTTACACCCTTTCGGCGAAATCTGTGAATTCTGCCAGTCGAGGTGCATTTCACGCCCAACGTTTTATCAAATATCTCGCTGATTACTAGAGTTTGAAGATCAGCAAGCGGTTTCATTCTCTGCCTCAGATATGCTAAACAACAAGATTCGAACGTCGACTGCGATCCTCAAGATTAAACAAGCTTTTCGGAGTTCTGGGTGACCGATGAATGCAGAACCATGAACTATCGTCCAAGGGAACAATATTTGAAGGAGTGGACGTCATGCTCTGCAGAGACTTGTCTATCTCTGCGACTTGAGAGTTGAGTGTGGCTATAGCTGCGTTAGATGCAGGCATCTGTGCATTCAATTAAGCTATCGAGTTCAAGATTTTTTCCTGTCCCTTCTAAAATGCGTTTTAAGGTTTCAGCATGCGGGCCCGGGTTAGTCTCAATATCTCCTGCAGAGCAAACGTTTACAAAGAAGAACGCAGTTATAAGCCATGGTCATACATATCCGTGGGCACGGCCGGATAACAAGGAATCTGTTGTTAGATCGTACCGAGCAGTAAGAACTACCAACCTGGACAATAAACGGGACGGGCTTTGTGAGCATAGTTGATTTCACATCCCCGTGCCCACTGAAGTAGAAGCGTTGAAGACTATGCTTCCTAGCTGCTGCCGTTGGTGACGTAGTCGACAGAGGCGACACGTAGTTTTCGCACGGTTCGTACGCCAGTTGATCCAAACTTGCTTCGTTTCGGTGGGAGGCTCAACCAGGCATGCGCGAAGCGGGTAGCTGTAAGAAGGCTGAGTCCGTGTACGGAGGCGATGAGGGCTGTCCAGCGAATTCCAGACAGAACACCACCAATCAGCAGCACGTGGGCAATAAACGGGACGGGCTTGGTGAGCATAGTTGATTTCACACACTATAAATGAATAAAATGAATACATAAAACGAATAAAAAGAAGTCATTGTGTGCGTGCTGAACGAAGGATATATTTCATCAGAAGCCAATGTTTTCTTGCACTTCCGTCTCGAACGAGCAAGCTTTCGGAGGCTTCCCGGTTTGGTTGTTGTGCAGTTTAGTCGCTTGGTGGCGTCTCTCCAAATTGGAAAGAATAAAAGGGGGCGCTAAGCAGACGAAGACGAAGTAGAAACACACACACATACAGGCGCCAACTTCCAACTGTTTATTTATGAAAACCACGCTTACTTATACACAGGCCAATAGTACAGAGTTCAATATTGCTGCCTGGAATTAACACTTTCTGAGGCTCACAGATAAAATAGCAACAGCATTTGACATATTGGAACACTCGCACTGCTGATGCTAAAGACACAAAATGATGACGACTAAGGCACATTCTACGCTGGGTGATTCTAAGCTGTCTTTAATAAAAGACAGCTCTTTATCACTAAGTGATAGTGAGGTCGTGTTGACCCAGTCATCTGCCTCTTTTTTGATGAAGTAGGCCTCGATTATTTCCCTTTCCTTCTTGTTTCCTGCTTTTTTCAAGAAGGTCATCTGGTCCAGGAATGGCGTGCAACTGCATCGCTTACAGTGATCCGCCAACTCTGGCCCGGTCGTCGAAGCAGCGGCAAGTTTGGCCAATGTGCACCTTCCCGCAGTTCAACGGGATACTGTACACCACATTGCTAGCACAATCTCTGTAGCGGGTGGCGTGCTTCTTGGTGCATGTTGCTGGTGGCTTACCCGCCATCACACGCCAAATCTTAGCCAGCTTAAAAGGGGCGCAGTTACAATGCGCACATTGTATCTGGTCGCGACCTTCTTGATATTGCCACAGCATTATCATCATCACCAGACAGACCCAGCCGTCCACACCCAAATTTGGAAGTGAAGACGTTGAAGTTAGCAGCTGAGGGAAGGCGAAGAGAAAGAAGAAGCGTTTTTGTTGTTGTAATATGTATTTATTAATCCTATATACACTCCGTGCCTTGACCTTTGTCATCGCCGGTGGGGAAGATGGGGGAAGGGAGTTGGACACTGTAGCTAGCGGTGACAGCGGACTTACGGGCAAAAGTTTGCCCTCTAAACAAAGTGCTTTTCCCATTGCTACAAACCCCAAGGCTTACTTTCACCGTTACAATATTGTGCGATAGTGTATGCACGTATGGTATAACGTGCACTTTCATGTTATCTTTTTGCTTGCGCACCCTTCTGCCATGTTTTACCCTCTGCAAAGGCTTTCGAACACACTCTTAATGACGGTGCGAGAGAATCCAGCTCCTTGTAGGAGGCTGAGCTGGTTACTGAAACCCGTAACCAAATTATGCTCACAAGACTTGGTTATGTCGAATTGAGGCATGTGTTAGCAATCCCTCTCTTGATCAGTTTAGAATGTGCGCTGTCGAAACGTAAAAGGGTTTTCTTGGTTCTAGATCTATACATGCAGCAAACCTGTGCCTTCGTGAAGCTACGTTTAAGATCCAGAAAACTGAATTGAGTCATATTTAAGCAATTCTCCCACAGCAACGTCAAGGATAAGGTCATTAAGATTTACAGCACAAGGTAGTCACCTACGTATCTATAGATTCTAACAACATTATGGTTCTGTTTAAACGGGCATTGATGCGCTTGTTAATGAATGAACGACAAAATACGTCGCACATAACAGGAGCCACAGATGACCTGATGCAAATGCCGTCTTTTTGAACGTAGTGAGATCCATTACAACTTATCATGGTTGACTGCAAGTAAAATTCTAAAAGTTCTAAAAAGTCATCTGAGCTCAAGCCAGCATGAATCTGGAATTATACTTCCCCCGTCTGTTCGATCGCCTCACGTAGAGCGGCAAATAGACCACACTGGGGTACAGAGTAGAATAAATCCTTCACGTCAATCGTAAAACCCGTTGCGGCTGTCACCACCGTGCCTCCTGCTAAACCTTGTACAAGAACTGTAGACCTGCGCAACAAAAACGGGTCGTGAATGATCAGCCTGCCGAGGTTGTCTTGCAGAAAGCTGCTAACTTTGTCCTGCCGAGTTCCTTTCTCAGACACTATAACCCTAAGCTTGCAATCTGGCTTGTGTGTTTTGCGCGTGAAGAAGACTTCAAGGGTTTTCTTCTCAGACTTGCGACAGCCTTGTGAAGAGGCTGAAACTTCTGCGCTCTTAGTAACCGACGCGCCAATGACTTCTGTTTGTTCGGCAAGGCGTGTGTCGGTTTGAAGTTCTTTTGAATCACCTGGTGGGCTTCCGCGTCGAACATTCCTTGTGGCATAATTACGAAACCACCCTCCTTATCATTTTCAATATTGGCAAGACCCTCTTTTTAGGCGGTTCGGTTTGCAATCTTCTTAAACCGAGGTTTAGCCGGAGGCTTGTGACTCACTGTGCGCAGAAGACAATCCACTCCGTCCCCAATGGCTCCGTCCCTGTCTTCCTCACTCGCACGGCTCGCTACACCATAAACCATGGCAAAAATTTTCATTTATTTGTAATATGCTCCGAGGAAACCAGATTTGCAGGTACTTTCGCGTTGGCTGATTAAGCCAGATAATTCCAAGTGTTTTTTTTTTGTTTGTTTTAGCTTGCGTGGCCGGATCGTCTTCAAAATTTTGGTACTCTTCTATTAGGGCCAATACTTTTGCGCTGAGACAAGGCATTCGCCTTCATCTATCTCGTTGTCGTCGACTCCTGGCTCGCTGTCGAAGACGACATGGACACCATCTACAAGAAAGAGAGCCTATCGCATTAGCTTCAGCGAGCGGTCCACATACAAACTTTCAACGCAGGAGTCCAAACGTCGCCATTTGTGTATGCGTACTGTCAGACGCGAAAACATGGCGTCCCTCGTGAAACACCAGTGCCCCGTCTTCATCGAAGACCAGATACACCGGCGACGCAACGTCGTTCATCATCCCGAACGAAAAACAGACGAGCCCGCCATTGTCGCACTGAGCAGACGATCAAGTGACGCGGTAACGAGCGAGATCGCCATCGAGACTGCGAGCGTTCCTTTGCATCCGTTGTGTGCTCGCACGTCGTCTAGTCGCCTTTCTGTCATTGCTACTGCTCCTCCTGAGCAGCGAGAGCAGTTTCAGGCAGCTCTCAGCTGCTGCCTGGCGGGAATAAAATACGACTGAACAGGTACGGAATTGGCAGGCAGATCCAACGCCGAGCTGCTTTCTGCCATAGTCTATCAGCGCCCACTAGGCTTGACTGACAAACCGTTGGTCTCCTAGATATGGCTACACTTTTAGCACCAGTTGAGGCGGTGCAGCACTCGATTTGCAAGTGCAGCTAGCGCTAGCGCCACCTGCACTTCGGCCCTCGATTTGACGCTGTGCTGCACCAGTTCTACACTTCTGCACTAGCCCCTGTGCGAGTTCTCGTCTCGTGCAAGGTGCAGCGTGCTTTGGCGCGTTTTTTGGTGCGCATCGTAGCAGACGAATCCAGCAAGATAGTTGTGTCAGAAAACGTAGTAGAAACGAAAGCATTTCCTGTTTTAGACGAGAATGGTTGTCAGTGCAACAAGATAGAGCATTTGTGTACGAAACACAAGGTGAGTGAAAAAGATAGAGAGAATTACCTTTTATTTTGACCAAGAGATGAGCTTTTATTCAAGCTCGCCCTTCGTCCAAGATGGCTTAGGCAACACCGTCTAAGCGGAGAGTAGCTCTTGTGATTACTGGGTGCAACCTGTTTTTTTTTGTGCTTAGACTGCCTTTACATCAGCATCCATCACGAAGCGCCAGGCAGCCCTACGCTTGCGGTATCCGCTGTCGCTAGTCCGCTGCTTGCTTCCCAGCTTGCGGCTTCGCCTTCGCCGGCTGGTCAGCTTTTAGCCCCTTCAGCACCACCGTCCGCCGACAGTGCAACGAGTGGAGTGTGGAGCGCCAACAAGGCGAAGTTCCTCCTTTGCAAGTACACGGAACTCAAGGAGAATATTGGAACCTCGGGAGGATTTAAGTAAGCCCATCATATATCGCACCCACACTTACGGTGCTAATATACGGTAAATTCTTTTCACAGGACAACAAAAGCGACGTAGGAAAAAATGGCCCACGAAATTAACACAGCATTCGGATGTCAGTTGAGTGCACTTCAAGTGGATAACAAATACAAGACTATGCTGGCGCCTAAAAAACTAAAATGAGGAATGGCGCAACCGGTCGCCCCCGTGCAGCGTACGGATTGGAAGAGTATGAGCAACAGACCTTTGATATTTGTTTGCTCATTTACTGACTGAGGATCTTTTTTAAATAGGCGTTTTTTGGCAGGAACTTGCTAAGACGTTTTGGAGCGAGAGTACCACATTGCTCCCGTTGCACTCCTCGCCCCAGGGAGGATTGTTGCGTAAGTTTCTAGTATCACGTTAATTTTCGAAAGAAGTCGCATTTAAACGTCATCCCACTATGTGTACATATTTTCATGGCGGCACATTTGAATTGGCGCTTAATATGTATTTGTACAGAATTGTTAGCTGGTACAATTGCTACATGCATGCATGTTTCTGTAGTAAAACTTTCAATCAGTATGGCAAACGCAAACTATTCTTATATAGCAAGCGTGGCCATCCAGATTAAAATAACTTACAGTGAATTGACCTACCAACAACACAAATACCTGCACTTCGCGTGAATTTTGTTGACATTCAGAAAACTTTATTATTTCGAAAGCAACTTGGCTCGAGAAAACATGCTGCCAGAAAATGAGCGTCTGGATGAAGCAGCTGGAGATGAGGAAGCACCAGCTGAGGAGGCACCTGCAGCCCGCAGCAGAGAAGCGACAGCACCGAGGTGAGGCGGCAGTCGACAGAGACACACAACTATTGGCAGCCTGACCAGGGTAATGCAGGATGCGATGGCTGCAAAGCAAAAGCAGCTTGATGAAAAAATGCGCCTTCTTGAGCGTCTATTATCTGCTGTTGAGGCAAACAAACGATCACGTGTGATTTCTCGTGCGCAGCCGTGGCAAATAAAAGAATTCTGTCATAGTGTCTTCCGATGACTTGCATGTTGTTCAATTCAATTCAATTTTTATTCCGTGATGTATACATATTTACATATGAGTCGTAATAGCCCAGCATTGATGCTGGGCTATGTGTCTTCAGATTTCACACTGTGCAGCGGATATGTCGCCTTCACTTGGTTCTACATCATTGCGAACGTCATTATGAGCGGGCAAGTTCAAGCCTCTTCAATGAAATCCCTCTGAGAGTTTTCCAAGTTGTGAAGCACGCATGCTCCCATAACAATGCAACAGCACTGCACAATTGTCTTGGCATCGACAAGGTATAGTATTCTGAGGCGTTGCTTCAAAATGCCAAAGCAGTTTTCAATGGCCACCCTCTGTTGGCTGTGGTTTTTGTAGAATCTTTTTTTCCAGGAAAAAAAACTTGAGCTATTGTCTTTGTACGGTGGCAAAAGCCAAGGCAGCATGGGGTACGCAGAATCTCCAAGTATATAAGAATCGCCACACTTGGCTGCAGCCTCTTCAATAAAAGGGCTCTCTCTCAACACCCGGGCATCATGAGCAGAACCAGGGAAGGCAATGAATACATCCAAAAACCTGTACTGGTCGTTTTAAACTGCCTGTGGAATAACTGGCGGTCACTTCTTCCGGTTGATACACGAGGCAGTAGACTCGTCTGGCTTTAGGATCTCGATGTGCGAGCCATCAACGCACCCCACAGTGTTGCGGGGCTCTTTCCCGCCACTTTTTGCCAAGAGGGACACTTTGCTGCGGGCCATGTCGGTAGCGCTTGGCCAGCATATCACTTCAGCGCTTACCGCTTGCAGGAACTTCGGCACCCTCCACATGCACATCCCTACCGACGATTCAGATACGTCAAATCTATCGGCTACTGAGTACATGCTTGTTTGGGATCCAAGGTAGCTCCACGTTATCGGGCAACTCTTTTCTGCTGTGATTTGTCGACGACCGGCGACACTTTTCGGGTAGAACGGCGACAGCCTGAACCGCGCGCACAAATTGTCAAATGTCTCGCGCGACAGCCGGAACAGCCTCTTGAATTTTGATGTCTAAGTATTTCGTTGTCACCTGTTCGAAGTACCCGTTCACTCGGTGACGGGGACCCGTGCCACTTTGTACAAAGCAATAGGAAGGGCACAGTCAAATTCCCCGTCACTGTCGGAGTCCACAATTTCCATGGCCGCTGCTAAAATGCGCGCCATTTGGAAAAACACAACGCGAGCACGCAAACACGGACTCGGTTCGGCCGCTACACGGAAAGCGCTAGAGGTCGGCTGCACTCACACTGAAAGAACTGGCGCTGCACTTGCATGGCATTTTTGTGAACTAGTGCACAAAGTGCAACCAAATCGAGGAGACCTCTTATTCACGTCACCAAGCAAGTGTGTTGACTAAGTAGTCAAGCGGTAGTTGCGACTGTGACGTATGCAACAAACGCTGCGCATGCGCCTCAGGGATTTTCCCCTAGCAAAGGGGCTGCGGCTAAATTACGGCCGCCGCCCGGCCTCTCTTTGTTCCGGTTTCGCTACCCTCTATGCCGTCAGCTTCCCTGCCAGTTGCCCCGCGCGTTTTCCTGTCGTCTGTACACCGCTTCCCATTTGTTTGCAACATATCGTCTTCGATTTTACTGTGCATATATCAATATACTTTCATTGAAAGCCTTTCTTATATTTAAGCAGAAGCATTAGATTTGCTTGGTGTTTGCTTTGCTTTTTTAGCGGTGGTTTTTTCATCATCTGCGCACACTTTTTTGTCATCTGCAGTTTATTTTTTGGTCAGTCGAATGTGACAGGACAGATTCCTAGTGCGTCAACTGTATTCGTCGTGCGAGCTGCGCAAGTCAACCCTTCTTTGTTGTGAACGTCGTACTGAGTACTGTCTTTCCTTTATTTGTTATATGCCTTTCTTCTAGTGTGATTTATTTTTCTTTGTGTGCGTGGTAATTCTGTAATGGCACCGCAGAAAACAAAGTGGCTGCGGAGTGATAACTGGGAAGAACGCGAACGCCTTGCGCTGTTAGACGCCGTTCTTCCCAGAGTTTCAGTTTTAGAAAATAAATCCATCGACCATGCTGTAAACTCCAGAAAAAAAGAACGTGGCAGCTTGTTTACAAGACATTTTACGCTGCTCTGCCTATGCAATGCCAGAAGCGATGCCAGCGAATGATCGTGACGGCAAAAAAGTAATTTTTTTTCTTTAACTTGTTTGAAGGCTGAAATTACGTCATTATAGCAGTGTTGCGGCTATTAGCCAGATTTTCGTCAGTTGCAGCAGCGAACGCATTCAATAGTTACTTTCAAAGCAAGCCACAAAAGCCAAGCTGAAATGGAAGGCGGATCTGCTGCGACGAGCAAATCCCGCAGTGCCGTTCTGCGCTGCAAATATTTGTAGTGGTTTCAGGTGTGAAGGAAGGAGTGGAAGCATTTATAGGAAGTGTTGCGAATTTTCTTTATGTTTGACACTGCATTCAGCTTTACAGGGCTTTTTCTTGAAATTGTTGGTACCACTCTTTTTTTATACCCTGGTTTGATTGCTTCCTGAGGAAATTTGGCATTTAGGGCGTCAAACAGGTCATTCACTTGCAGTAGGAAAGCTTCTGTTTACTCCCTGTCTGCAAGTCCAAGCAGCCCTTGTCGTCTGTAAAACTCGAGGCCAAAGCAGTGCCACGGCTGAAAAACTGGTATCAGGAGGAAACAAGTGCAGTAGCGAAAAATCATTTTTTGATTCGCAGCTGCACGATTTCAAATTAAAGACAGTAGCATGACAAAATAGTCTTTACTGAATGTTACTTTTGATCTTTTTCAAGCACACAAGAGATTTTCGTTGCGCCTGCAATTTTCACATGAAGTTCATTTCATATTCATGGCTTGTTTAATGCACCTCGTCTAAATTGTGGCTACACCAACTAAACTGGAGCACATATCTTCTCTAAGGTGTTCTATGGGTCTGGTTTACATGAGAATGTCATGTATGTGGGCTACTTCGTCATACTTTAGTAGGTAATATGATCACAATTTAAGCCTGTAACCTAGACTGTGCCAACAAATGCCCTAAATGGACACTGAAGTGAGCTGTTTCATTGTTGCTTACCTTATTAGCTTGAAGTCTACAACGTGTAGAAGCCATACTATCAGTTTTCAGGCCAATTTATGCTAATTCTGTATCAAGAAAACTCATTCAGAACTGCTGGTTCTCTTGCACCACCCTCGCTGCCGATTAGCTGACATTTGCTATATGCCATTTTGGCAAACCTGCAGGACTAAATGTAGCGGTAGCTTAATTAAGCCTAATTGTTTAACTGGTCCAATTATGAAGAATTCATAGCTTCGGGTCCTCTTTCTCTTCCTCATTCTTTGCGCTATGAAGTCGTCAAAATCGCCACACCAACTCGCCCAAGCATCCGTACTAGTGGTCGTTAGTTTGTGAACAAAAAAATTGAGCTTAACTGAGAAATCGCTACAAATTCAAAATTTGATGCCTCATATCGAGAAGGCAAATTGCAACAGGTCAGTAAAGTGGTTGATGCAGCAGCTGCAAACAATGCATGGTCTCCTGTTGTGTCACCTGCTACACCTAGACTAAGGCATCAGGCTAGAATTTATCAATTACCTTTGAAGTTTAAGCACAAATAGGACTGTCTGTTCCAGCGCTCCTTTGAACAGTACAATATCAAAGGTGTCTGTGCTTAGCACCGCACTCGTCGGAACGCACTATAGCAGTATTAATTCACATCACAATTGCAACTGTTCCAGGTGATTTTTGTCACATGTCATACAGAATGTCAGAGAGGCTGCCTCCCATGTTTCTCCCTATACTTCATTCCACATGCTTCGCCACCTTTAAGGAAGGAAAGTAATTTGCGGTGATGTCGGTCAAATTTACATGGAATTAAAATCACTTGTATGAAATATGCACACCAAGTAAGTTTTTTCGTCAAAATGAGATGCGCATATTTTTGCTGTGATTTTTATCCTACTTATGTGCCTGCATCAGTGTCAGAATCCCTTGAAGATACTTTTTCTCAACACCAGCTTCACGCAGTGTTCGGTAATATAAGAAGGACGACGTTCCACTGAATTTGATTATTTTGGCAGAAAGAAACAGTAATTGAATGCAGTGTAGACCAAGCAGTGGCGCGAGTTTTCTTGCTTAGTTTTAAATTTACACCTTTGTTTCGTTATTTACAACTGAAAAATCGTGTATTGCAAAGTGATGAGTAAGGCCAATTGCATAGGTGTAACTGCCACAGCTTAGCGGCTTTTGGTCATAACTACCTCGGTGGCTTGGCGGACGTTCATCTTGCGGAATGTGTCGGGTTCGATGTGAGCATGGGTGAGCTTGGGAACCACACGTAACTGCCTTCCTTCTTCTTGTTCGCGCAGGATTTGGTAGTGGTCATATTTGATTTCGAAGTCACCAGCCTGGAACACAAGTGAATGTGATATGTTTAGGGGAAAGGTAGATTTGGTTATGTCAGTGTTACTTACCTGAGCTGTGTTGTACTTGTGCAGGTGATTTCTGATGCACTTAACCACGTGGGATGCGTCGCACAGGAAATGGAGGTGCTGCTCAGGGATGCACGGGTGCGGCACTTTGTCCGTGGCATTCTTCCCCCTACCAGAAATCCCCAGCTGCGGACACATGGACTTGTTGCCGACCCCATCACTTACTACTGCTATCACGGTAGCATTGTGCTTGGGCAGCTCTATGACACTTTCAGTCACCAGCTGCCCGAGGACTTCACCTGGTGCTGCACGCTTAGTTGCGAAGCTTCCAATTGGTTGTAGCCAGTTTGCCAATAAAAGTACGAACATAAACACAAGGGCATGGTCAGCAGGCTCCTGCGCATTGTCCTCTCTATAGTCAACAAAGCCTTCCAGTTTGTAGGTACTCTGGTCAAACTGAACAGCCTTTCGCACTTTCATCTCATCTACGATGGGGTGTCATAGCATTTGTAGCCGTCTTGTTCCTGGAATTGCATCTCAATGCTTTTCAGGGCCATTTCACTGAAGCCAAATTCACAAGGCATGGCTTTTAAAATTTGCCTCAGCCGATTCAATGATGGCAGTTGAAGGAGGTTTATTTTAGCTATCAGTATGTAGGCTTTCGGGCTGGAAATTCCCAGCAGGACGCAACTCATCAGCCACTGTCTTTTATGCCTAATTCCTTCGACTTCAGCTGAGCTTGCGACAGCTGCGTGGAAGCCCAATTGCTGTACCTCACGGAGACATTCCCACAATGCTTTTGATGGCTTTTGTACTAGCTGTTGCAACTGCCTTTTTCTGGGAACATTTCTTGGCTGCTGTTTTTTACTTGGCCACTTTTGCTCGGGCAAATCTTTGTTCGAGGGCTTTTCTTGCAAGTAAATGTCTAGGCATCTTGTTACTATGTGATTTCATCATGTCCTTTTTTTTAATTTTGCACTCAAGCACATGTTGCCGCGGGTTGTTTAGGGTTTGCTGTACAAACTGTCGCCGTGCGCACATGCCCTGTTCTTTGCAATACTACTTTTAGCATACCTGGTACAAGGATCTAGCTGGTCTAAGCAACGCAACAAATCGACAACACGTTGCATGTCTGTGACTTTGCCAGAACAGGTAGCCCATCATGTGGTACTACCGTCCCCTTCAAAAATGTATGACAACAGGCCCGCTACATGTCCCAAGAACAGCTTTTTCAACTAAAACTTCAGAGTTTTGAATGGAACGCCGGCGAAGGTCAACGGTTTCCGTGTCCAAGGTCTGTATGCGCCACCCATGCAGTTCAATTAGCTGGCTATTTGGCCTGCAGTGCGGCGACCTTGTTCTCAGTTGAGAGTGCAGAGTCAGCTTCGGCGGTCATTAACTGGTCTTCCAAAGCGGGAGCGCCTCGCACGGACAGCCCATCTCCCGCCACTTTTTGCTGACTGCAGCAATTGGTACTTTCGGATTCCGGTTGGTGCGTCCAAGAAAAATGCTGCCCGTGCATCTGTCTTCAGGGCCCACCTCTCGCGTTCTATGCTCACCGGCGCGCTGTCAATGTCATAGGTTCACGCCTTCTGTATATCTTCATCACGACAGTGTCTTGAACACATCCTGCTGCGGTTGTTAAATGCTCCGCCTTCTTTTAAAATAACAGCTTTCCCATTTCTGTTTTATCTACGCGGCCTTAAGTACACTAAACAAATGAGTCCCACTACCGGCTAAGCTTTTGAGGGGACAGTTCAGTGCGCCGTACTTACGAGGCCTAGCTGCCCGTTGTTTTCAATGTTTGAAGATTTAAAACTCCTCGAGCGTCATGTCTTCTACGTGCAGCTTATGGGTGCTCACTAAGACGCACAGTGAGCGCTACATTCGATGCAGACGATGTGCAGCAGCATGCTATATTTCCTAGATTAATTTGAGGTCGCTCATAACGGCGAATAATAATACAAATTCAATTTTTTACTGCTAAAACAAGTATAGCGCCTGCGATGCAGGAACAGATGGTAAATTTTATTTCAGTTTTCGTCAGTCAGAGAGACTGCATGCCGCAAGTCAATGCTTCATAAAAAGAGCGCAGCTTTCTTTGAAAACCTTCATTTTCGCCTAATGAGTGAAAGTGCACTATTTTTTGTCTGACAGGCCAACTTCCACTCTTTTTTCATAGACGCAACACGGCATTCGATGTCGAAACTCTCGCTACGCTCTGAATGCATGGATGCGAGGATCGCTGCGATTGGACTCGCAGAATATTTATTGTTCAGTGAATCTGTAAGAATGAATACTTGCTGTAGCAAGACTGCACACCGTAATACGTCAGAGAAAAAAAGAGATTTGGGCACTTCAAAAACAAGTGCAGGTTTTTTAAAGTGAATTTTAACAAAGTTCAGTTTTTGTGCCCTAGGTGCCGCGCACGTCCACTTGCCCCTCAGCTTCCAAGGTGGAGGGGGCTAGCGCTGCCCGGATTCTGAAGCGGAGTTTCGCCAACTGTATATATTGAGTAACTCTGGTTGCAAGCACGTGCAGTGGTTCTTTAAGCAAGCTTTTATCACTCTTGTACGCGGCGTGTGAAATAAACTAGTTGCTGCGCCAAAGTACCTTGCTTGACTATTCTCATTGTTCTCTGTTTTCCAACGATTGTAGGTAGAATGTTCTGATGCGGACTGCGTCTTTTTTTTCAGCTTTCAACAATTACTCGCACTTCATCACAGCGGCGTTCCGTTTCTCCGTAGGCGCACTTAGTGTTTGGTGGTGCAAGCTTAGTGAGCATTGTATTTGAAATGAACAGTACGCATTGCGAGAACGTGAAAAACTTGTTACTTACGTTGGCAACAAACTTCTTCCGGAGGTTACGCTTCTCCCAGATACGATTCTTGTGGGCGCTGCCCCGCCACCGCGCCACGTTTGTGATCTCGTCGGCCTCGCCAGCTGCAACAAAACATAGTGTGTGATGTATCGCGCTTAAGTCTAACTTAGTAGGTTCGCTTACCTGAACGTTCAAGGAGTGAAATTTGTTGCCGTAGATTAAGAGGGCTTCTGTGTTTCCTCCATGGTTCTTCATCAGTATGTGTGTGCCGTCGATAGCGCCGACGCCACCGAGGAAACCGAACCTCTCGAAGAATACTCTAGCGGTCTCTCTCTGTTGTTGCCGGGTGGTCGGGAAATGAACGAAATGCGACCGCCAATCATACAGCGCCTGCGAAACCTTGTGCCTAATCCTTGACTGTTTCGGCTGGCTTATGCCGTTAATGTCCCCAACTTTCTTCTTGGTAACTGCCCTTCGCAACGTAGCGCAGCGCAGAGAGCACTTGTCGGAGGGGCTGTACGGCGTCGCAGGTCACTGTTCTCGGAATCGCCTCCGGGATTTTTACAACGGCAAACGCATCAGCCCGGACCGGCCAACCAAGCCTGCTCCTTTTACTCCGGCCACTGTCCCCCAGTCGCTGGCCTTCCCAACCATTCCTCCATGTTCCCGATGCTTTACCCACGTCACAGGTTAATTTTGGGGCGACGCGTGGTGGAAAACGACCACGGCCAAGCTAAAGCAACAGCGCGCGCGTTGCCCATCGCGCGCACGCTGCCGCTCTAGCCGGGCCGTGAAACGACAAACAAGCTATTGTGTCCTGCCACTTCTCATGAGGGGCGCTGCAGTGCCCACTTTGCCTTTGCATGGATGTCGGAGTGCTGTTTGTGCGCCTCAGTTGGCCTAAAACCCCATTATACCGCTCTCGTTCGCTAAAAGTGGCCGGAGACGTGGTCGAGGCTGTTTAGGCCGCTGCAACGTAACTGGGCGCGTTCATGACTTCCGCTTCTTTGTTTTCTGGCCGACTTGTCTCCTTGATAGCAGCCAAGGGTAAAAATGACTGCTAGTAAAGTGGATTTGAGGGCCGAATCATCTTAGGGGCTCGGGATGTCGGACGTACTCATGTCGTCGTCGTCGTCGCTCGTCGTCGTATTCTCATGTGGTCCCTGTACCAAAACACCGGGACACTAATTTTCCCACGGCTCGCGCTAGGACGTTTCGTCTCCATGGGCAAAAGCGCGTACTAAAACAGCACACGGGGGACATTCGTTTTTTCGTTCGCGCTTCCTTACTTGCTTCCATTTCGCTTCGTACTCGCTTTAACCTTCAAGGGGCCATGCAGACACAATACAATGTTGTTTTATTCGTAACATTTCGTTTTTTATAGTAACCCCACCGCTTGTCCGGCAGCAAATGATACCGTATTAACTGAGAAAATTATTCAATTTAGGTAAAATTTTGATTTTCCCGCCAAATCGTGTTTTCGGCACGTCAGCAAGTGACGTCATAAGTGCGCGCAGTGAAACGAACTTCTCACTGCGTTATTCGGCTTTGCAACATTGCTTCCGCCAATCCTCCCAGATGGCGCAACCACACTCAACAACGGACCGTTGTCCGCCCTTGTTCTGGTTTTGACCGTATTTGCACCTGGCTTCCTTTGTTACTGTAGAAAGTAATCGTTTCGTGGAACATTGGGTATCCTCGACATACAGAGTCCCATAAGATAACGACGCTTACGCCAATCGGCCAGTGCCGTCTAAGACAACTCCAAAGGGGCAGACAGCTGTGCAGCAAAAACAAGCATAGTGCGCCCAGTACCAACACCAGTCCGCATCGGTGCTTCTATGCTTACGTTTATTTTCATAACTTTCATTGTTTACCGCACCATTCTTACTGCTTCAAACTGACTATGCATTGCATTTAGCGCAAATAGGTCGTTCGGCAAGCTTATAAGCCGTGCTTAATTTGCGTTTGCTTTTGCCGGCCTCAACCAATCGCACATGTGGACACATATGACATCATAGCTTGTGTTGCGGGAAATGAGTGGGTGGGTCGCATGGCCGTTTGCTGTTTTACTTTTTATATACCTCATTTGACTGAAGCGCGCGTTAAAAGTGGTGTCAGTATGATTATAACGAGGTAATCTTTCGAATGAACCGAACCTGTGTTTTATCTGCATGGTCCGCATTAACATTTGCACTTTTCCGTTTCCAGTTTCCCTTGCCCTCCGTCTTCTTACTTCGGATGTCGCGTTTATCATCGCGCACCGTGTAACAAGAGAGAGACTTGTAATCTTTGAATACAGTTATGCATAGCATTCTTCGCTTCTCCCCAGGTTTCACGTTAGTGTAGATGGCCCGCTTTTTTTATTTGTTAGCCCAACAACAAAAAATCGAATATTAGGAGGTAAGGCTATTAGGAATCTCTGACGAAGAATAGAGTGATTCGAAATATTATAATAATAATAAACAGCGACAACCCTCGCACTCGGAAATTTTTATTCGCACTGAATTTTAACTGTCGTGGAATTCGAAAATGAGAACAAAGTAATAGATAGAGACAAGCGCTTGGCGTTGTTTGTTTCGGAGCACGTGTAACCCTAAATCGCCTGAAATGCAGACGGCAGATAGGCGGGTTTTGTTTTCTGGGGTGAACTCTAACTGAACTATGGTGAACGCTAACTGAAAGTTTTACACGCTATTAGGTTGTTGTACCAGAAACATGTATTGGTACGACGAAAAATTATTGCGATCATTTATAATTGTTAAAAAACTATTTGTTTTCATTAAAGCTCTTACAAATGACCGGCGTTGGCTGGCATAATCGAAGATGAACCACAGACGAAAATTGTACCCGCAATACTCCAGCAAAATAATTACGCGTTGTAGCATTTTTGTATTTCTACCACGTATTTTTATTAGCTTCCAATGTTAATAAACCAATTTCGCAGCGTTTCTGCCACACATAGCGCATATTTATAGCCGTCAAAGCATTTAAAGCCAGGTACGTTTGAAGGAAATGCAAATTGGTACTCCTGCCATACGCTGGTACGGCTAGCCTCGAAGGGAGATTCATCGCGAGCGTAAGGCAAAAAAAAATCACTTCTTTCGGCGGCCATTGCTAGCTTCGATATCGCTTTGAAGTTATCTTACTGCAGTTCACTTTTAGGGCACGCCAAGCGGACCAATAAATCAAACATGTAGTCATTACTGGGTTTGGAGTTTCAATCGATAAATGAAAGTACTTTTCTTGTTTTTTGATGAGGCGGGGGGGGATGGACGGCTGGCTCAATGGGAACCGTATTTTCGCGAATGTCGCACTTTATTAACGCATGGGATCGAGATACTTGGTACTCCATGATCAGCAAGTTTAAGCCCGAACATTTCCCGACGCAGGACGTGACGGGCAAGCGCAGCGCTTGTCATTGTCGGCAATGTCCTACGTCGGAAATATTTCCTGCTAAAAATTGTTGATCGCACTTCATGTTTTAAATAACACCGGTAACATCAATGCCCCGGTAATTATTGTTGCTTTATAACCAACTAAAAATCTTTTCAGGCGTGGCATTGCTTGCCGAGTCAGGACCGTATAACGCCCCGCATTTCCACAAAAAATGCACAATTGGCGGAAATAACACCTTTATTTGTCATCATTGAGTATATTGAGACAATTGCTCAAACAGAATTTCGAAAACGAAATTACAAAATGGAAATTTTACAACAACCAACAGACAAAATAAAACTATGCATCGTTTATATCTCCCCCCAAAAATGAAGACTAAACTAAAACCCTGGAAAAGAACGCTGTAACTACGGATAAAAATGAGCGAAATTCGGCAAACCGTGCAGCAACTTGCATTTGCGCGAAAACGCAGAATTGGCGGAACTAACATATTTAATCATTATAATTGCGTAAATGGACGTAATTGGTCGAAGCAAGTTTCGAGAAACCAAAAATGAAGAAAATAGAGAAAAGCAATATTAAAAACACTGAACTCAGGGGAATATACACGTTAAACCTTTTCCTAAAAAAAACGAACACTCAAGTAGAAAAACCCTGAAACGACGTAGGAAACATAAATAAAACTATAGCGAAAATTGACCAACCCTGAACTACGCCTAGCATGTGAGGAAGAAAAAGCGTAATTGGCGAAGTAAAGGCACGTGATAGCTATAATAGTATAAATTGACATCATTGGCGCGATGAAACTTCAAAACAATAAAACAACCCAACGTTTTTGTCTGCACATAGCCGAATCTGGCTGCAAAGAACTCGTAATGCGGACAAGCAACATAAGAGCTCTGCGCATTAGCAAGAAAAACCAATGCGAGAGAAACATTTATTTCTCAGAATTTCTCGCAGCTGAAACATTCGTAAAACACTTCTGAACGAACGTTCAACCATGTTCGATTATCGTGGCCCACGCCACGCATGCCCATCCGGTGAGCTTCTCCAGAGGCATACGCTTCAGTCGTGTGAACGCGTGGAAGCTGCTCGTATGCAACGGAAGCGGCGCACCTTCGTTGCCGCTGCTGCCATTGCATCAAGCACGCAAGTTCCCCACATAGGCGCCTAGATCCGCTAAAAGTTTGGCGCCATCTTGACGATGGCGATGGGTGGAACGAAATTTCAGCTGTTTGGCAGTATCCGATTCTAAAGCGCATGCGATTTTTCGGCCTATTTTTGCGCTTAGAATCGGGTAGGTACGGTAAGAGCTCTGCGCATTAGTAGACAATTTCAGAATTTCTGCAGAATTTTAAAACGAAAGCTTTCTTAGTGGGACCGATGGCGTTCGCATTTCTGCCCACCGTTGTGGCTCAGTGGCTAATGCGTTGTGCGGCTGAGCCCATGGACGCGGGTTCGATTCCCGGCCATGCCGGCCGCCTTTCTGATGGAGTCGACAAGCAAAAATACCCCTGTGTTCGAGATTTAAGCGAACCTTGAAGATCCACAGGAGGTTTAATTAATCCGGAGCCCTCCGATACGGCGCGCCACATCGCCCGTCGGCGCGTTAAATCTCATAACCAATCAATCCTTATACGTAGAACGGTTGTTCGACCGAAGAGCTGCGATGAAACCGGACTTCAATTGGGTCATAACTTGCGGTTACTTAAAAATTGCAAAAAAAGGGGCGGTTTTTGGTAATGCAATGCAGGCATCGATCACCAAGGAGTAAAATGATATACCTTCACCTCATAAACTACGTATAGGTATACATTGAGGTCGTTCGTATATGCAGTTTGCCAAACATCGTCGCATGGGTTCGTGCTTCGTTTGCGATTTGGGTCGTTTAAGGTTTGACCATCGATTGGACGCACTTTTCATCGAGGGTTGGACGCTCATTCAGCCTTCGCGCTTTTCTGAACTTTCTTTAGGAAGCAATGGTAAATTTTTATTTCACCTAGGGCCGCGAATTGAGCCTTTCTTTTTCAAACAGCACGGGAACACGGTAAAATAATTGCCAAGCAAAGCTGGCTAGAAAGATGAGAGCTGAGATTTATGGGGTTGTAATCTTCTTTATAGCTTGAATTCTCTATTGCATAGTAATTTTTGTATTCTCTTTGTGCAAAGGGCACCGATAGAGTTTTACGCAATCGAACCACTTCCTGAATGCTTATATATACGTAACAAAGCTTTGCTGAAAATGAAAGCACCTCCTAATGGCAAAATACCTAGAAAGGGTGCTGCCAGAGCGCTAGTTCTGAATAAAAGAGACCATCAAATTTCAGTGTAAAGCCGCTGACCGCTTTGTGAAGACAAACGACAGTGCCAAGTTTTGTTCCAGGGCTGCGCGCCTTCATCAAGGCCCCGTGTCTTCCTGTTTCCGCGGTGCGTCTGCACGGACACACGCGGCGGCTTATCCAAAATGGTTTTAAGGAAAAAACAGTTTTTACATAACATAAGATGTGGGTTTTCTTGATCACGGCTCAAAAACAAGTGGCTGGTTTCTATGGTGACCGAGCTCTTGAGCTTGGAGAGGGAAGAGAAACATGTGGACGGTTACTATGGCGACGTGCCGGATACTTCTAGAAGCAGAAGGAGGACAAAATGTTTACTGATGGTTTGGTGATCACCGAGACTCATTTGTCGTTTTGGTTCTCGTCGTTGCCGCCGAATGTTGCGTTGGACGCGTCAAACCTCTGCCTTGTACAGAGTTGTAGTTTTCCGCAGCGTTGGACCTCGGAATCACGGAATTTTAGCATGCACTGTAGCAGTGTCCCGTTCTGCGGTTCATCAGCTCGCAGAAAGGGACCTGGTGTCTCGTTTCAGGAGATCCACCGTGGGTGATGAGTTACCAGTGAACCTCACCAGTGAGGTTCACTGGTGGTTTGGTGGTCACCGAGAATCATTTGTCCGTTTGTTTCTTGTCGCTGCCGCCGAAGTATTGCGTTGGCGCGTCAAACCTGTGCCTTGTACAGAGTTGTGGTTTTCCGCAGCGTTGGACCTTGGAATCGCATAATTCTACCATGCGCTGTAGCAGTGTCCTGTTCTGCGGTTCATGAGCTCGCAGAAAGGGACCTGGTGTCCCGTTTCACGAGATCCCCGTGGGTGATGAGTTACGCCTGCAATGGCTGGCATTTATCGCACGAAAGGGCTGGGTGCTCAACTGTAAGTCCAATTCTGCTGCTGTGTGCAGCAAGCACTTCACGCCCGCGGACTTCAATGCTAGCGTCAAAACCAGACAGCTAAAGAAACGAGCGGTGCCCACCATACTGCCGGTACGCAATCTTCTGTCGCCGCAAGGCCTCCCACAACATGGTCAGTGATGCAAGCGGATCAACCAGTGCAAACATTTTCTGCTACAACGGGCACGTCGCGGAGCTTCACGGCAATGTCGCCCACTCACTGGCAGTCACTGTCAAAGAGCATGCACCACTATTACGGGTGTGCCGAAAGAAACTGAAGCGCAATATGAAAGCAGCCGGACAAACACGCGACGGACCGAGGAATTTCCAAAGGCAACTGAGGCGGTGTGAATTACCTCTGTGGACACCCATTCCGCACAAACCAAAGCGATCCCCCAATCACCCCACCTTTCACGCAGTAACGTCGCCTGAAGATTTCTTTCGTGCCGTATGCTTCCGTGCCTTGAAAGCGTCCAGCACAAGCCCGACACCTGTCACTCAACCAACAAGACCCTCTGAAGCATGCCAACTATTGCGGAGGAAACGCGCAGTGACCCAGCCATTGGAAACTAGCAAAGCTCGACTGTTGCCGAAGCGGACTACCGGCACGCAGATGTCGAAGTTCATAGCTACGTCTAGCAAAAACGGCGAGCGAAGGAAATGGAAGGATAAGGAGCGCGCACTCCGAGCACAGATAAGAAGCCTAACCCATTCTCTTGACCGATCGATGACAGAACTGCAAAAACAGAAGGCAGATTATCATGCTAAGCACATTCCTAGGTGCTGTAGATTCAGAGCAACAGAAGCATGCCAGGGCTGCGCTTCTCGTGGACCAAATTTCGAATTTCAAGAGAAAGCGGTTTTTGTGGTATGAGGGGCATTGCATCAATCGGGCATTGTATCATTCCAAGATATATTTCCGCGATGGCCTATGAGCACATGAGGTCCGAACAGCTCCTACGCCGACCATTCATCAAAACCTTGCAGAAGTAATTCGGGTCCACGGCGGGCTAAGTAGGCTTCACGTTCTTGGTTCGTAGCCGACTGGAAGAAGAGCTCCTACCCCTCATTGCTGCTCAGTCGAAGGTCTCCAGCTTCGAGGATTATGAAATGCACATGAAGCAAAACCTTGAATACCAGAAGCAGCGGGAAGCTTTTATTGGTCACGTTTATATGAGTCCCGAGTGGAGCCACCTAGTTCCAGATGACGACACCCTTGCAAACTCTCTGCTCTGCTTTCTTCTATGGGGCCTTTCCGAACGTTATAAAATACTCGCTGGGTAGTTTTTTACGAAAGGCTGCGCTGGGGCTGACCTGGCAGACACCATTGTGTACGTTATAAAAAATACCACGTAACTTGGTTGGTCAATTGGTCGCCGAAAATCACAGGATTAACACCACCGCAATAGGCCTCCTGCGCTGGAGTTTTGGCGACATGCAGCGCCCCTAGCGGCCGACGCCTCTGGGTAGTACAAAAGCAGACGACCCTCGCCGCCATCCATGTGTTTTCAATTGCAAGCCAGAGTGAAAGTTGGTTGTGGCGCTTTGTGGCGTGTTTAAATGACTGCATACTGTATGAAATAGCCCTTAAAGTAGCTGCAGAGGCTAAACCAAATAATATCGGCTAAAAGAAGCTGATTTGTCGGCTTTCTTTTGAGGCGCTGTCCGGTGGTCGCGGCGTGGGGCAGTATCGCCAGATCGGGTGGTTTAACTGTTTGACGACAGTTACAGTTTTTTCTTCTTGCGTGCGGTCGACAAAGGAAAGTTCACGAGTAGCATAAACACGGAGCGCTGCTCATCTTACATCCTGAGGTAACTGCAAAAGGTTGCTCCATCGGGAGCATACAAGCGAACGCAAGAACTGCGCAGCCGACTCAGCTGACACTGCTGGCCTGGCACCGCCTTTGAAACGAGTGGAAATTTTGTTTCGTATTTTCGCTAACTAAATGATTCTTGCGTAACGTTTTACGCCCGCACGATTACGAACGGCAGGGTACATGATACATAGCGAGTAGGTGGGGCAATAGCGCCAATTAAATAAACAAATTAAGCGCTATTAAAGGATGCGAAAACACGCACCTTTGCCCGCTGTCTGCAAGATGGTACTTCTATATATCACATAACACAGCATAACATAACACAGCCGCATACACGGCGCGAGGCCCCGAATATTTATACACGATCATCACTGACTGTTGGTTTTCTAGTGCAGGGGTCGTCGAATCTGAACGCCGACACGCCAGTTCTGACTTCAAATGGAGTTAGACAGCGAGACAAGAACAGAGAATTGGAGTCCTCCAGTTGAATTTGCCTCCCTCCCCCCCCCCCCCCCCATCTTCACACTTCGCCAGATTATTGTCAAATATGATTAGAAATTCGCTGAATTTTTTCTCTGTGCACTAAAGCCCCCCCCCCCCTCCTCCCTCCCCCCCCCCCCCCCCCCCCCCCCCGATTTGCCGTCCCGCCCTCTCCGTGTCGGCTGCATGGAACACGGCCGTTGCTGAGCCCTCATTCTAGGCTATTAAGTGCGAACTGAGAATGTATGCTGCAAGAGCGTAATTAAGTATGTGAGAGCAAACAAGGAAGCGAGCGGCCTCTTAGTCCGCCCGACCACTTTGTTTTCGGCCACTGATTTCGAATCGCAAAACATATTTCTCGCTTCTCACCGTCGCGGCATTTTGTCACTGAGACACGCAACAAAACGCAAGCTAACAGCTGCAACCATGTATTTGTAACGGCGACGCCAAACGAGCACTATTTAATTAAAGTGCACGCATAGTGTGCAGGTACGAAAAGAGCGGCGCACCGCAGCAAGCGAGCTGCGGTCCCGCCGGACTCACTGGCTTTTTAAAGCGCGATCATCGCCGATTGCGTCACTCTTCTTTTTTGATGGGGCATGTTGTTGAGAAGTCTTTGTCACCTAGAGTATTAGTTTAAAACTAGAAATTTTACTTAAACTTTCACTTCGTACGACACATCGATCGGTGAACCTGCGAGTAGCAAGGACGCCGTCACGGTCCGGCACTTGCACCGGCGCTGTAAACGTGTTTAACGCTGCAAAAGCTTTTTCCCCCTAATGCCAAGTTGATCGCCAGAAGAATCGGACTCGTCGGGGATGGGCTGGTGTCTATGTCGCAAAATAATCGGGAGCATCGAGCTCATTTGCTTCTGTCGACACGGTATCCTATGGGAACCGCGCAGCTTTGTACTACCCGGAAGTACTGCCCGGAAGCCGCTTGCGCAGCGCCCCCTGGGCAGCGCAGGAGGCCTATGGACGTTAACTGCCAAGGACGAGCAACGCCTGTGACTGCTCACCACGTCGACCTATTAAGGCACCTTTTTCTCACCGTTGACCAATGTGACCGCCTCAAGAATGTGAGGTCGGAATTTCTTGCGAAGAAGATGTGGGCTAACAAGCAAATAACTGCGGATTCCTTGAAGTTTCTCTACAGAGTGCAGCAAAGATCGAAAGTTAAACCTGTCAGGTTTCTCACCCGAAAGCACTTGTGCCCCCCCCCCCCCCAATTGAAAAAATGGGAGTTAACACGGCTGCGCAACTGTTTTCCCCCCGTGACAGCCGCACTGCAATACTTGACAGATCAAGCCCGCCATACTTGCGGCCTTGAATTTACAACAGTAGGCCCAACAGTTGAATTCATGAACATCATGCGCATTTTGTTTGCCTTGATGGATGGAAGCAATGCAGTGTACTGCATCCACACCGACGATCCCGACAGCCAGCATTTACTGACCCACGTGACGAAAGGTTGACCTGTCAGTAAACTACCTCTTCCACTACATTTCGAGCTTCAAGGCATAGATCCTTGCAGAACAATACCTCATCAAAGAAACCGACCATGTACTCATGGTGGCGACAATCTCAAATCTGCTTTTAATTCGTTTTCTTCTGAACGACAGGGCCCTTAAATTCGTCTCAACTCGAAAGTTTTAGAGTGACCCTATAGAGTCGTCATTCGGTTTTCTGAGGTGGTCCGCGGACTGCAACGTTGCATTGGACATAAGGAGCGTTGTTTGTGGACTGGAAAGAATGCTTAAGACCGGCCTTATGTTTTCCTACATGCACAGCAACGTGAACGCTTCGACAACGTTTTTCAGTTCCAAGTCTATTACCACTAATTTCACACTCCCAACTACTGGAAGTGGCTTTTCATCCCCGAGGCAGCGGAGCGATGCCTGTTGAAGCACTGCACTAGCCTAGTCCAAAGGCTTACAAATACACAGTTGGCCAGCGTTGCTTTGATGGGAGGCTACCCTGTTTGTGTTGTGGACAAAAGTGGAGCTGCCAGTACTGCCTTGGGCTTATGGAAAAGCCGAAAAGGGATGCTCCTATTAGTGGAATCATGAAGCACCAGGACAGGGGTGGACTTAAGTGCCCAACAAGTGAACTAGTAGGAGTATTATTGGGTCTAAAGAAATTTCTGGAGGCAAGGCTTTGTCACAGCAAGACCATTACGAAGCCCCTTGACGAGAGTGTCAAACATGTTGTGCGGGTGCTAATGAACATTCCCGTACTTCTCTGCGAAAACGACGAGGAAGGAAAGACGGTGGCTTTCCTGAAACTTTAGTGTAGAAAGTTCGTCAAGCCTCCCCTCACTAACCATGCTGCGAATACCACAGACAAGAACTCTCTAGTGAAGTTGTAGGACAGAAAGCCTCTTTCCCGCACGTTCCTCAAACCCTAAACCACCGCAAAATACACGACGAGGACAGACTGAATTTTTGTGTGCATGTATGTGCATTGTTTCCAAGATGTTGCCTCTAGCTGGAAAATTGATACAGAGTAGTGTGCTGCAGTGCACGATGGCGCACGCGTCTACACATGCGCTCCATGCGCCCCTCTGCATGGGGGTAAGCCATGGGAGAAGGTACACAGTGTGCGTTCGGTGAATTTGGCTGGACACGTGTATAGTGCGCATCAAGCCGTCCAGCCCTTCGCATGCACAAGGGAACCCGGTGGGAAGTGAAAGCAGCTGTCATAAATTGGGTGGACAGCTTCTTACGTTAGACACCCTAGAGCAGTTGTGGCAGCGGATGGGCGGTATATGAGCGGCGAGTGGTGGCCGGCTACAACCATTATTCTCGTACAGCGAACGTTACTAGCAACCATGGTGGCCAGCTCCTTCCGCCCTGGAAATCCGAGGCACCTGTTCTGGAGGCAACGGCACCCGAACGCCCAGTGGCCCAAGAAGTTTCACACTAAACTTTTTACAGCCTTTTAGCCAAATAAGGGTGTAGCATAAGTGGAAAAGAATTTTCGAAAGCCTTTACACCCTTTTTCTTAAATCTCAACACCCTTTTCCTAACTTTACACCATTCTAGTATGAAAAAAAGGTGTTGATCAACTTCAACACTCTTGGTTTTTCTTAGTGTGTTGAAAGGGTGTGGAAAAGGTGTTCAGCTGTTCATTGAATGCTTGGATTCATACTAGCACTGTAAAGAACAAGACATTCCCTCATATAGGTCTCTACTCGCAATGAATTTTCAAACGCAAGAAAATAATTGCTCAATTCAATGATCGCTCGTTTCCATAAGCAGTGCACACTCATGCCCCAAGTTTAGCTTTGGCACGTGAAACACCAATTAGACCTTCAAATCTTAAAAAGACTATAGTCGTGTAGCGTTTACCGACTGCAAAACGCTTGGCTTTGTTTGGGGTGCTGCAACAGTGTGAAATAGGTGTTCAGCTCGAGCACCTAAAGCTATCGGCTTCAGGTGGGACGATTGTCACCCTCTTAAACTACCCAACAGACAGACCTTCTCCCAATCCTCCCTAGCCTCCTCCTTGGTCCGTCTTCCCAAACCTAATAGTTGAGCGTATTCCTCGCCACTAGCACCCTGCTGACAACTTGGCCCACAGGCCCCAACGCACAAAAGCATTGAACAGGCGCATAATTTTTGGCGGCAATAAATTATGGCGCGGCAATCTACTTAAATATGGTGCGGCAATCTACTTCACAGACGCCAGGTTTGACTCCACTTCTAGAGATGGTGCTATCACCCTCCATAGCCCTGCTGCATCCGTAGACATATCCTGTGCACTTCAAAAGTGCCCCAACTTGTACAGACCTTTAAAGAACTCACCATAGCCGCCGCCGTCGAATACGCTGTGACAAGTCGAGCACCTGTTTCAGTGACTCGCAGGAGGCGACACGAAACATTTCGCAATACACACACGCACCGTCATACCTCTGACAAACCTCGACTGCGCCCTTCGCACCTATACTCCCCACACGTTAACGCTGGTATGGGTCCCCGGCCACGCCAACTTGGACGGCAATGCTCGAGCACGTGAGCTTACCCGAGTACTCTCCCCGGGTCCGTCCAGTGTGTGGGCACATGTGTACCACCCTAGAGCTCAAAAGATTTCGCAACATCAGGCACGCCGACTGCATCTCTGCGCGCTACGCGCAAGCAGGCAGTGTTTCCCGGTCCCTACCTCACCCTCTCCCGTGATGCCGCATCTGTGGTCCGGAAAGAGCAAACATCCTCTCCTATCACTGCATCCCGTATCCACTACATGCATGGCATCCTCTCGCGTCCACTTGCCCTACACCCAACTGCACTTCCTACCCATCAGTACGACACCTTTACTGGGAGTGCCATCCGCCAGACCTACCACCACACCTGCGTTCCCGCATCGCTTCCTGGGAGGACTGTTTGAACCGGGGTCCTAGCGTAGATGTCAAATCGACGAAAGAACTTAAGGCGGTCCACTGCCTTCGTGTTAGTGCGGACCTCTGGGAGTTCTACGGACCAGCCCCCTCCTAATGAAAAAGACTGTGGCACGACGGCTCGGTCTAGGGCTGTTTAGAGAATAAAGTTTCTCTCTCTCTCTATCTCTCGGGACTGATATACAGCTAAGTGGGCTACCAGACACTAGTTACTTCAAAATGAACCCTTTTTCTTCGTCGTTATGGCCACAATAAGCCTAGTTACGAACCAGTATAGCGAAATTCTACTGTTTAATCTGCAAACCTGCAGTGAAGCATTTGCTATTTCAGATGAATGGCCACAGGAAACTCAGAATTCCACCAGACGTTTGCCTTCGGCATTCAACTACCATATTTTTGGTTTGCTATCGTTACTGTTGCAGTAATAAGAATAACGTGCGTTAGAACTAACAGCTTAGCTAGCGACTAACATTTTTCAGCACTAACACTAGGTCACCATGTTACTTCTCTTTACTTAGAGGTGATCTTTTTTATTGTGGAAATAAGTTCCAATGTGTACCAGCCAGTATACTTATTTTTCGCACTATCTGACACAGAAAAACAAGAACAAAAGAACAATATATATTACCTAACCCTGCCAGTTTGACCTGCTGCAGCTCCACCCTGATGTGCAGCAGTGGTTACTAGCGCGGATCCATGATCTGGAGGCGCAAGTTCGGTGTCTCCAAAGAGGAAGAAGAAAGCCGAAGGCCACAGTCAGGCACTCAGCGAGGGCCTGCACAAGGTGTTTTGACCTGACCAGATCAGCGCCCTCTCCAGGAGCACCAATAGGGGCTCTAAGTAGTCTGCTGCCACAATTAAGTAAGCCCTCCATCTTCACTTTGCCTGTGGGGAGACAGGTTACGACCTGCTGCTGTCGCAGGGCCAGCCACTTCCATCTGCGCGCACACTAAGGCGATGAACACAAGGCAATGTGGTTGCATTTTCAATTTGTGGCACATGTTCCACATGTGCTCACATTCTTCTCATTTTTACAGGCATCAAGTTTGAGCCGGGTGTTCTCCAAGAGGTGTTTCCACTGCTCGAGACAAAGGTCCCCATTTAGGAAAGAAGGCCAATGTGTTCTTATGTTGGATGAGATGTCGATAGTGCCCAAGTTGGAGTATGACAATAGCACGGGGTCAGTATGTGGGTACACTACTCTTCAAGTGCCTGGGGCTCCTGCCAAAAGTATCGCCACCCACGCCTTGGTCTTCATGCTGGGAGGCGTCTCGTCGAGGCGGAAGCAGGTGGTAGGCTACCACTACACAGGTTAGTAGTAGCTCCACAGGTCTGCTTTGGCATGCACGTCAAGAAACATTTTAGCCTGCAAAATCTGCAGTTGACTCTCATTTTTTCAAGCTCTGGTGGAACTACTAAAATTTGGTCAGCCTATAAAACCAAGTACTTTTAGTCAAAGTACAAAGCTTCATGTTCCAATCGAACTTGAGAATTTCATTTATAAAGTAGAGAGATGTTATTAACTTAGTTCGAATTGAGTAGAGGCAGCTGTACTGGGCAGTAAGCACCACAATTACATGTCCTTCTTCAATGTCTTTCTTTGCAGGCAATTCCTTCATTGGCGTCGACGTTGGCAGATGTGTAACAGAGATTTTAGGGCGCTGCCACTCAATTGGCCTAGATGTTGTGGCACTGACTATGGATATGGGGTCTCGATAACCGCAACCTCTGGAACACCTTGGCCTACATGCAGGGAGGCTCTCAAGAGTCCGCAATTAGTTTGCCCACCCTAGCGATAGGAGCAAAAAAATTGAAGTTTTTGCTGACGTGCCACATATCATCAAAAATTTATGCGGCCACCTTCTTCGCAACCAGAAAATCAGTATTTAAAAACAGTTGCTGAAGCCAATTGGTTGCCTCTCACAAACTGTGTCTCTAGCCCCCATAAAAAATTGGTTAAGGAACAAAAAAAAACATTCAAACTAGCTTTAAACCTAAAACCTGAGCTTCCATGGCACAAAACCAGTTTGAACGGATGAAAGCAAGTAAGAAAATTTGTACCATGATTAAATTGACTACTTCCCTGGCAACTGAGAAACAAGCCGTGGTAACCGTGACCTATTTCTCCCCTGGGCTCTGTCTTCTGCAGGTGTGCAACAGCCTGGCCGTGTTCACTAATTTCACCGCCAGCGCGCTGGTTACATGGTGGAAGTGCATGGCCGGGACAAGGAGGTGTGGACAATGGCGTGGTTCCTCGAACGAGTGAGCAGGTGGTTTGACCTGATGAGCAGCATGAGCCCCATGGCTTTGAGATTGCTGGATGCGACCAACCATGCAGAAGCTCTTGATTTTTTTGAACAGGTTTAAACAAATGATGGAAACCGCAGAAATGGGCGCGGGGGCTCATTCAAACCAGCTCAGGCGGGCATCATAATGTCAACTACCTCAATGCTGCAGATTCAGCACAGGCTCCTGAATGAAGAAGGCTACCGCTTTATTTTGACATCGCGGTTTTCTCAAGACAGCCTTGGAACTTCTTTTCAACTGTTAGGCAAAGAAATGCTATTCTGACTCCGTGCAAGTTTAAGTCCGCAGTGTGGATAATCGCACTTGCACAATACCTCAAGCACTCAAAGCACTCATCGTATGCTTATGATGAGGACGCCTTTTATTTGGGTGACTTGTCGGACTACACCCACAGCCCTTGCATACCAACACAAGGAAGCAGATGCCAATGAAGTGAGCTTAAGCCTTGAAGCACCCGAAGCTGCGTCATTTGAGTACTATGCTGGATATTTAGTTTCAACAGTACTGAAGAATAATTTCACCTGTGAAACTTGTGCCGAAGCTGTGCAGAGGGTCACAGCAAGATCATGGCAGATGCCTGGTGGTCTTTGAAAAGAATACAACCAAGGCAGCCTAACACACCCATCACAGAAGGCTGTCAAACTGATGGAAATCTGTGAGACGGTGTTCTTGGCAAAAATGCCAACACTGGTGCACCATAGCAAAATTAGTGACACATTAGCATCCCTGATTAGGTAGGCAGCCAGCAGCGTGTACCTTTCTAAATGTCACCACTGATATCAAGGAAAATATAACTAGTCGATTTATCCACGCACGGCTACACCTGTTTGCAAAGGAGCAAACTAGAAAAGAAATAACAACTGTTTAGTCGGAAAAGAACTCCGAGCAGTAAATCAATGGCTGCCCCACGGATTCGGTAGACATGATCAATACATAGTAGCTCCGTTTGTATATGTTTTTTCGGGACCTCTCTAACACGTACTTTGATCAGAAGGTTAAAAATGGTTGGGCGAAGAGAAGGCAGAAACAGGAGGCTGCCGTTCTTGACTGGCTGTTGATGCTTTTATTCTTCCTCTGCTTCATTTTCTACATTGTCACCCCCCGGGGAGGTGCAGATGTCCAGCCCCCTCTGATTCTAAGTGAACCAGGCGTTTTTGTCCATTTCTGTTACAGTCGTCCTTTCAGTAGAAAGGTTTGACTGGATTCATAGGTGCGTTCTTATTCAACTTTTCTCCCGAGACAAACTTACATCAATACAGCCTGCCGACCCTTGTACGGCTCCTTGCACAGATTTTGTCTTTGTGCCTGCGCGCAGAATCGTGTGTTGATGTTTCTCATCGCTCGCTTCAGCTCTTTTTTTCTGACGTGGTTGCCTCACGACAGCGTGGGTGTCGCTTAAAACAAATATTCCCTCTTTCCAGAGTTGCTTCTCACATGGTGATACTCATTGCGGTACTTCGATGCTGGTTTAACGTCCCATCACTCTCCTGAGCCGAATGTGTCGTCGTGCATACGTCGTATGTTGACTTGTTGGTGCTCTCCGAAGACTGGACTGAAATGACTTTGGGGCTGTTATGATGACCACCTTCGTCTGAACAGTGATTCATCTCTTTCCTCGAGCCAAGCGCTCTCTGCAGCTCAACAGTGGTCTTCAGTAAGAAGGACGAAATCTCAAAACTTTCTGGCATCTCCTTGTCTCCTTCGGTATGGCCAGCCCGCCATTGTGAAAACCTACAACACATTTATGGGTGAAGTTCACCTACTAGATGGACTGATGTATATTACAGAATTTTCCTCAAATCAAAAAATTCTACCTGAGATTTCTTTCCACTTTGTTGACAGGGCCGTTGTGAGCAGCTTGCTGCTCTACCGCAGGGATCGCGATGCTCTCGCCATCCCGAAGAGCAACTGGATCTCTTATAATTCAAGATTTCTGTTGACAGCTGCTTATCTGCTAAAAATGAATACCGAAAAGGCGGCACAAGAATATGCATTCACAGCACTTCGCGGGTGATGCCAAAACTAATGTCAAGACGGTCAATACCCATCCCTGCTTACTGCCCTACTTTGTTCTGGAAGTGTACATAGTCCGGAACGCATTCCAAGCGAAAGCGTGGAAAGCTATAAAAGGCAAGGTTGCATTCACTCGCGCTGACTTCTTTAATGCGTTTTGCGTACTCTGAAAGTTGAGGTTATTATTGTTTAAGCAGAGGATGGGAAGGAGAATTCTTTAATATGCTTTTGCGTACTCTGAAAGTTGAGGTTATTATTAGTTTAAGGCAGAGGATGCGGACGTACGGAGGAAATACTTTTTCAGGAGAATTCCGAACGGCCTTGACAAACTGTATCACAATTAGCCGCTAAGGAAGACTCTAACATACTCACAAGATAGAAGCGGAAACTAAACGGAATCTTCGTAAAGACAACCGCCGCTCCGCAGCAGATTTCGAACTGTGTGGGATTGCGTTTACTTTGTCAACAGCTAATAACGTTTAGAATGCGTTGTTAATTAGTGACAACATCAACCGAGCTGAAGAAGGGCAACCGAAAAAGTAACTGTAGTGTGGTTGCGCAAACAGAGGAAACAACAACACAAACACGCTTCTGGCGTGGAGCGCCGTTGTATACGCTGGCTACTGACCTGAATTGGCGCTGTAAACTAACCTTCCTTGCTGAGTATGGGACTTCGGCAACGATGTCTGTCCCGTCTATTTCTTTCACACGGCGCACACGCGCGTGGGAACGTACAATCTCTGTAACCTCTCGCGCACGCGAGGCCGACAGTAGTAGTTCAGCCCAATAATTGTCCCGAAATCGCACAGAAGCACTTGAGACACGGGGAAACTATTTGCAAGAAAAGTCTTCAAGGTCGAGACACCTTTCAAAAGCAATTGCAGAATCGCAAAAACAAACCGAGAGGTGCCGAATATATGAACGCGCGGCCGCTGTCTTCCTCTCACCGAGACCAAAGTTAGCTCAAGCTTCCGCGGAGCGGCGCTGGGTGTACTTATTCGTCGCGCCCTCTGAGCAGTGACCGGTGCCTATTATTGAATGTTACAGCCAGGGTTCTTGTCATTATAACTTATTGTCATTATTACATTATTGATTTGCTAGAACCTTAAGGAGGGAGGGGCACGTCAGAAGGTAGCTTCTTGCCAAAACAATTTGTATGCAGTTTGTGCTTGTATCTCCTATGCAGACATTGTTCGTGCTCTCTCCTTTGTGTACACCGCTTGGGAATTCGAACTTTGGAAATTTTATGTGCAATGCAGACCTGCACACAAGCAACTGGAATGTTGTATCTCTTGTGGAATAGGTTGTTTCATATTATATGAGACAAACCTTAGTGTGCAACAATAAGGAATAAAACAAAGAATCTGGTGCCTCTCACAGCCAATTTTGAAGATTGCATGAAATATCACAGAGGTTTTAAGGGGGACATGTCTCTTAAAACAATTTCTTTTAATTTTAAGCAAACTCTGTGAAAGTTGTCCGTCTTGCTGCTTTTGTTCCCACTAATTTCAAATAAGGTATTATTTTTTCATTCAGTCAATTAGTTACCAAGATAGAGATAATTTGTCATTTTCTGGAGGACAGACAAAACAGTGTTAGACATGAAACTAATCTTTATATTTTTCAATACTATGAACCCTGGTGAGTGCAGAAAGCGAAACAGTTTTGATGTTTGAAATGGGACTTTAAAGTGGTTCCTTTCCACAGGTGCAACCAAGATTTAATGAGCTGTAAAATTACTTCGAAGTGGTGCGTAGAATAACCGATCCTCTTATGGCTGTCAATAGGGTTCATAGTCATGGAAAATAATAAAGATTACAGTTTTTAGGCTAACACCGTTCTGTGTAATGTTTCTCCAAAAAAGACTAATTATCTTTAATTATCTTAAGAACTAATGGACGAGCTAAAAAATGATACCATATTTGAAATCAGAGGGAAACAAGCAGCAAGGCTGACAAGTTTCACAGAGTTCACTTAACAATAAAGGAAGCTGTTTCAAGAGCAGTGTACCCCCTTAAGTTTGGTTTATTAGCGCCTTTTCCCTCTTATCTGTAATGCCTAAGCTGTGGTAGTCAGGCATATGCCAAATAATAAACAAAAGTCCCCCGCATTTCCAGGGGGAGAATTGTGAAAGTGCGAATGCACGGTTGTCGGCCCGCTTGCGGCGCTTGGCTCGGCACCCGGAGCCCACCGCCTCGCCGGCTTCTCTTCCATCTCTTCCATCGGGTTTGTAGTATCACGTGTACACCACGCAGTTATCAAGCTATAACGCCGCTGAGTCGCCAACGCAACGCCGCTGACGACGTAGTTTAATGCGTTAAAGATATAAGGAGCGTTCCTAACTCTGAAATCTGCGTGGCTTCCGTGGCTTAGTCGGTAGAGCGTCGCGCTGCGGCCCCAATGTCCTCGGATCGAAACCGGGCGCCGGATGCTATTATTTTTTTATATAGTGTGGTGGCCTCGCTGGCGCGCCGAGAGAGGGTGTTGCGAGCTGGAGAGTAGGCGAGGGGGGAGAGGAGTGCTACGCGAGCGCCCTCACGCGTCGGAAATCCGGCGCCGTTGCTAGGCACGCTAGCTAGCTCCGTTGCTAGGCTGCGGACGGACGGTGGACGCGTGATTCAGGGTCGCTTAAGAAGTGCATTCGCACTTAAAAGTAGGTATGCTTCTGGGCTTGTGTAATAATATGGAGTAAGTAATTGTAAAATCTGATGGAACACTGTTTCCTTGGAGATAAGGTGGCTGTGAAACCGGAGTAAAGAAACTTGAAGCACCATTTGTTAGCCCTCCCCCTCCACCACTCGTTTTTCATTGTTTCCCGTTTAAAAAGTTAGAGTTTTAGTGTCTGAGGTCTTTGTAGTGCTATAAGAAAGAACAGCTGCGCTGAGTGTTCCATAGTTCTATGGAAGTGTACACATTAAGGTAGGTAATTATGTGATATGACTGGAAAACCAACAATTGCGATGTTAAAGGAGTACTGACACCAAATTTCAATACCTAAAAAATGATATAATTGGCTTCAGTAGTTTGTACAGATGCCTCACAGAAATTTTTGCAGCGATCCGAGGCCGGAATCACATCTAAAATCGATTTTGATTGTCCAGGCCGCGAGCTTCCACAAATCGGCAGCACTAGCGCAATCGCTTTCGGCGTGACGAAACATTTACGTGTCTGGCCGGTTCAGTTCATATAGTCGTTTTCAGAACCGGAAACGATATCCTGCGCTGCTGTTGTCGGTGGTATCGTTTGGGCAGGAGACGTAGCTGTGTGAGCAATGCTTGTAAACGTTTGCGTGTTCGACGTCTTTGCTCTTCAGTTCGTTGCCGGCGCATGGTGTTCGGCACTGGTGCCGAAAACGGCGTGGTGCGCGATGTCGACGGGCACCGCGGTTGCGGCGGTGCGCGTCGCCGAGCTCGCCCAAGTTGTGCTATGGCAAGCTCGCGGTATAAGTACTGCTCGATCGTGGAAGCCTGCCCGAGCAATCGACGACGACGCCAAGGTGCATTATTTTCCACGCGACGACATGCAGCTAAATGTGGACTTCGTGCACGCCGGCGGCCGCAAGAACTGTCGCCCAAGCCAGCGGGCTCGGGTTGCACGGGTCACCTTGGGTGTTGAGAACTTAGTATCGTGGCGACTATTTGATCGCTGGTATCTGTACAACTGCGAATTTTACACAACTTTTCACCACACTATCATCCCTTTTTCGCATATGAAGCTTTATTTTGACAATAATTTCCGTTTCTGCGATCGGTGACCAATCTGCCGCGGCCTGTTTTGATTCTAGCGCGCAGGTGGCGCCATCTTTCGGCCGCTCGCCGCATCGTGGTTGTGGTCGGAGCGCCGAACCTCCGCTTGGTCATCGTAGGCTTACCATCGCGGCAAATATCTGAACGCCACTTTTAAATTCAGCGCTGATAACAACTCCTAGCACAATTTCAACACACTAACATCTAGTTTCTCGCATGTAGAGCTTCTTTTTCGTGATCAGATTGATTAGAAGAGTGGCGACAAGCTGTTGCTATCACGGTCTGCGCCGGTTCGAGCCGCAGTGATATTAAAAACGGACGACGGCAAAGACATCGCCGGCCTAATCGCCTGGCCAAATAAAGTGTTCTGTCTGTCGGGTGGCAGTGACTCATCCGAGTCTGTTCAGACGACATGTCGACTGCGCTGGCGAGTCGCGGACCATGTGCAATCGTAGCAGACGATGGGCGAACGCATGGAGGAAAGAAAAACGTCCCTGACGTCACGAGGAGACCGTGACGTAAGGCTGCCCGTTGCAGGCTGGCCTTCGAACGGCCATTTTCCCGCGCGGCGACCAAATTTGAAATTGGTTGCAATAAACGTGCTATAATTAATTCTGTGTTGGCGGCTGCGGCTTTCGGTTCGATTTTCGTAATTACTTAGGTGAGCATAAAAACTGAAAGCGAGATATTTCGTTCAGTACTCCTTTAAATTAGCTTGCAGATTTAATTTTGGAGTTTGCATAGTATTTTAATATCTTACCTGATGCATGGTAAACTTACATTCAAACGAAGCATACAAACACCTGCGAATTAAGAAAGCACAGGCCAGTCTTCAGGGCTTTATCCAGAAGTTTGATTTTGGGGCGGTGTTGAAATGTTCCTGTGGGGGTGTTGTGGGCCTGTTGGGGGGGGTGGGTGTACAAATCCATGGTGCCCGTTGGTGTGAAATTATTTCGTTTGTGGGTTGTCCAAATCCTTCTTGGGGTGGTTCGGGAGGGGGTGTTTAAATAGGTGCCGGTCGCTGTGATCACCTTCGAAGACCAAGTAGAAGTGTGAGAAAAAGTTTAACAGCGACAAGGCATGTACAGTCATCAGCATTTGCCAATGCACATGGGTAGAAGGCATTGTTTGTGCATTATTTGTGCTTGCATACACAACGCAAAAGTATCACAACAAAAACATTACCCTCCACCTCAACGCGCCTGACAGTGGGGGTGGATTTGTCAGGTTTGTTCATTTCAAAGCATCCACTTTGACTAAACACTCATTGGAATTACCACGATACGACACAAAAGAAGCAAGCCGTGGTTTTCACACATAAGTGCTCTGCGGTCAAACTATGTTACTGTTGAAAAGAAGGTAATGAATGAGACTACGTAGCCCAAACGAATACGTAGATGTCATTGCCTACAAGGCAGGCCACACCAATAAGCCACATGGTAGCATGACCCATCACGCGGCTGCATGAGTTTAGTTCCCACGAGGGCTTTGCCAGCCCAATGGCGGATTTTTCAGCAGACTACACGTCAGGTTTTCCCCACACCCTGGCTTTCACTTTACTTCTATACCTCAGCCTTGTAGCAGCCTGTGCTCACTGTCTCTATGTAAGCTTTAAAAGCGTCGTGAAGACAAAACACAAGACAAGGAAGACTCCTTGTCGATGTGACAAAGATGTAAATGTAATGCAAATTGCAAATACTTGAGGTATCAGAAAAAAAAACATATGAAGTGGTGGTAGCACCTTATCCACTTTCCAGTGCTTTCTGTGACTTCACAGAACCTTGCATCTGCCATTGGCTGCTGCAGACAGATGTCACCGCCAAGAAACATGGCTGGACAATTGCAATGTGGACCCCTAGTTCTGGTTGATCGTATCACTTGTGTGCTAACACAACACACTGATGACTGCTGTTTTTAGTGTTGGCACTCATTCCAACCCTACCGCTCACAGTACACAGCTCGAGTATGAAGTGTCAAAGTGTTTTGATATTTGCCACATTTTTGTGTTGTTTAAAAAACTTCTTTGCACCTCCTTTGTGTCCTTATTAACCACTCCTGCCCTTCTCAGCCTATATTTCGTATTCTTCTCAGCGCTGGGGCTTCTCCTACAGAACTCGCTAATTATATGCGACTCCTTCACTTCCCTGCCAGTTCAGATAACACACCGCCCGCTCTTCCAATTCACACATTTTCACCATCTCCTCAGGATACTCCCTTTACCTTGACTGTAGCACTAAATGCTCGGGACTGTCTACGACGAGATACTGCACCGGGTGAGGATGGTATGCAACATAAGATCCTCCGAAACTTCCCAGATGAGGGTATTCAAGATCTTTTCCACATTTTAATAGCACATAGAAAACTGGCCGAATTCCAGAATCTTGGAAACATTCCGAAATTGTTCTACTTCCTAAACCTGGTAAGCCTCATACGCCCACCAACTTACGGTCCATTTCGCTTACCTCGTGTGTAGGGAGGCTACTCGAGCGTATGGCTCCCACTCGTCTTGAGTGGTATCTCAGACACGTTCCCTTGCCTGCCACCCAGACTGGCTTCCGAGCCAACCTGTCCACTCAAGACACACTACTCTGCCTGAAAGAGGATGTGTACAAAATTTTGAGCTCAGCCCAACTGCGGGCTATTCTAGCCCCACACTTAGAAAAGGCCGTCGATCGCGTTGCTCATGTCCCCATCCTCGACACATTGGCATCAACGGGGTGCGGCCGCTGCATGTACAATTACACTCGAGATTTCCTCTCGAACCGCACGGCTGCTTATTCAATTCCCGGTTCGCATGCTACGCCTTTTTATTTCACATCAGGGACCCTTTAGGGCTCTTTACTCTTCCCCACTCTTTTTAACCTTGCCCTGTGATTACTGCCCCCGCGAATAGACAGGATCCCCGGCCTCAACCATTGCGTCTACGCGGACGACATTACCCTTCGGGTAAACTGCGGTAGTCCGGCACATATCGAGAAAACCTTAATTTAGCCTGCGACACCATTCTCGCCCATGCATCTTCCATCGGGCTTAACATATCATCATCTAAATCTGTCCTTTTAGTGCTGTCTAACCCACGAGGCCGTGACCCAGATCGCTCTTTAATACAGCTGTCGATTGGCGCAGCCTCCATACCACAAGTGGATTCACTAAAAATATTGGGCCTCACCCTTACACGCAACGGATCTGCTGTTCCTCAACTAGAAATACTCTACTCCCAGATCTCTCAGGTCTCTCATCACCTCAAGCGCGTTTCTAACCACACACAGGGCCTCAAAGAACCTCACCTCCGCATTGTGGATTCTTTCGCGACATCTCGAGTCATGTACACTGTGCCCTACCTCCGCCTCTCACTTGCCCAGACAAACCGCCTTGAAGGAGCCCTCCGTGCCCTGTACCTTTTGGCACTGGGGATACCTCATTATGCCGCCACACAAGGCGTCTTAGCCCTAGGCATCCACAATACAATCGAGGAACGGATCGCATCTCACATCCAGGCCCAGCTCGACCGCCTAAAGCTATCTGCTTCAGGTCGGACGATTGTCACCCTCTTAAACTACCCAACAGACAGTCTTCTCCCAATCCCTCCCTAGCCTCCTCCTTGGTCCGTCTTCCCAAGCTTAATAATTGAGCGTATTCTCGCCACTAGCACCCTGCTGACAACTTGGCCCACAGGCCACAACGCACAAAATCATTGAACAGGCGCATTAATTTATGGCGGCAATAAATTATGGTGCGGCAATCTACTTAAATATGGTGCGGCAATCTACTTCACGGACGCCAGTTTTGACTCCACTTCTAGAGATGGTGCTATCACCCTCCATAGCACTACTGGATCAGTAGACATCATGTGCACTTCAAAAGTGCCCCAACTTGTACAGCCCTTAAAGAATTCACCATAGCCGCCGCCGTCGAATACGCTGTGAAAGTCGAGCACCGTGTTTAGTGACTCGCAGGAGGCGATACGAAACATTTCGCAATACACCACACGCCCTCATACCTCTGACAACCTCGACTGCGCCCTTCGCACCTATACTCCCCACAAGATAACGCTGGTATGGCTCCCCGGCCACGCCAACTTGGACTGCAATGCTCGAGCACGTGAGCTTACGCGAGTACTCTCCCCGGTTCCGTCCAGTGTGTGGGCACATGTGTACCACCCTAGCGCTCAAAAGATTTCGCAACATCAGGCACGCCGACAGCATCTCTGCGCGCTACGCGCAAGCAGGCAGTGTTTCCCGGTCCCTACCTCACCCTCTCTCGTGATGCCCGCATCTGTGGTCCGGAAAGCACAAACCTCCTCTCCTATCACTCCATCCCGTATCCACTACATACATGGCATCCTCTCGCGTCCCACTTTCCCTACACCCAACTTCCCTTCGTACCCATCAGTACGACACCTTTACTGGGAGTGCCATCCGCCAGACCTACCACCACACCTGCGTTCCCGCATCGCTTCCTGGGAGGACTGTTTGAACCCGGGTCCTGGCGTAGATATCAAATCGACGGAAGAACTTACGGCGGCCCATTGCATTCGTGTTAGTGCGGACCTCAGGGGAGTTCTACGGACCAGCCGTCTCCTAATAAAAAGACTGGCACGACGGCCCGGACTAGGGCTGTTTAGAGAATAAAGTTTCTCTCTCTCTCTCTCTCATGGGACTGATATACAGCTAAGTGGGTTACCAGACACTAGTTACTTCAAAATGAACCCTTTTTCGTCCTAGTCGGTATGGCCACAATAATAAGCCTAGTTATGAACCAGTATAGCGAAATTCCACTGTTTATTCTGCGAACCTGCAGTGAAGCATTTGCTATTTCAGATGAATGGGCACAGGAAACTCAGAATTTCACGAGAAGTTTGCCTTCGGCATTCAACTACCATATTTATGGTTTGCTATCCTTACTGCTGCAGTAATAAGAATAACGATGTGTTAAAACTAACAGCTTAGCTAGCGACTAATATTTTTCAGCACTAATAACACTAGGTCCCCATGTTACTTCTCTTTACTTAGAGGTGATCTTTTTTATTGTGGAAATAAGTTGCAATGTTTACCAGCTAGGATACTTATTATTCGCACTAATCTGACACAGAAAAAAAAAAAAAGTGAACCAAAGAACAATATATATTACCTAACCCTGCCCGTTTGACCTGCTGCAGCTTCCCCCTGATGTGCAGCAGTGGTTACTAGCGCGGATCCATGATCTCGAGGCGCAAGTTCGGTGTCTCCAAAGAGAGAAGAAGAAAGCCGAAGGCCACAGCCAGGCACTAAGCGAGGGCCTGCACAGGGTGTTTTGACCTGAACAGATCCGCGCCCTCTGCAGGAGCACCAATAGGGGCTCTAAGTGGTCTGCTGCCACAATTAAGTAAGCCCTGCAGCTTCATTTTGCCTGTGGGGAGACAGGTTACGACCTGCTGCTGTCGCAGGGCCAGCCACGTCCATCTGCGCGCGCACTAAGCCGGTGAACACAAGGCAATGTGGTTGCATTTTCAATTGCTGGCACATGTTGCACATGTGCTCAAATTCGTTTGATTTCTTACAGACACGAAGTTTGAGCCGTGTGTTTTCCAAGAGGCGCTCGCGCTTCTGGAGTCGAAGGTCCCCCATTTAGGAGAGAAGGAATGCCAATGTGTTCATATGTGAATGAGATGTCCATAGTGCCCGAGTTGGAGTGTGACACTAGCACGGGGTCAGTGCATGGATACACTACTCTTCCAGTGCCTGGGGCTCCTGCCAAAAGTATTGCCACCCACGCCTTGGTCTTCATGCTGGGAGGCGTCTCGTCGAGGTGGAAGCTGGTGGTAGGCTACCACTACACAGGTTAGTAGTAGCTCCACAGGTCTGCTTTGGCATGCACGTCAAGAAACATTTTTAGCCTGCAAAATCTGCAGTTGACTCTCATTTTTTCAACTCTGGTGGAACTACTAAAATTTGGTCAGCCCTATAAAACGAAGTACTTTTAGTCAGAGTACAAAGCTTATGTCCCAATCGAACTTGAAGAATTTTATTTATTAAAGTAGAGAGATGTTATTAACTAAGTTCGAATTGACTAGAGGCAGCTGTACTAATGGGCAATAAGCACCACAATTACAGGTGCTTCTTCAATGTCTTTCTTTGCAGGCAATTCCTTCATTGGCGTCGACATTGGCAGATGTGTAAGAGATTTTAGGGCGGTGCCACTCAATTGGCCTAGATGTTGTGGCACTGACTACGGATATGGGGTCTCGTAACCGCAACCTCTGGAAGCACCTTGGCATACATGCAGGGAGGCTTTCAAGAGTCCGCAATTAATTTCCCCACCCTAGCGATAGGAAGCAAAAAAATTGAAGTTCTTGCTGACGTGCCACATGTCATCAAAAATTTATGCGGCCACCTTCTTCGCAACCAGAAAATCAGTATTTCAAAAACAGTTGCTGAAGCCAATTGGTTGCCCTCACAAACTGTCTCTAGCCCCCATAGAAAATTGGGTTAAGGAACAAAAAACATTCCAACTAGCTTTAAAACTAAAACCTGAGCTCCTGGCACAAAACCAGTTTCAACGGATGAAGGCAAGTAAGAAAGTTGTACCATGATTAAATTGGCTACTTCCCTGGCAACTGAGAAATAGAAGCCGTGGTAACCGTGACTTATTTCTCCCCCTGGGCTCTGTCTTCTGCAGGTGTGCAACAGCCTGGCCGTGTTCACTCATTCCACCGCCAGCGCGCTGGTTACATGGTGGAAGTGCATGGCTGGGACAAGGAGGTGCTGACAACGGCGTGGTTCCTCGAACAGGTGAGCAGGTGGTTTGACCTGATGAGCAGCAGGAGCCCCCCATGGCTTTGAGTTTGCTGGACGCGACCAAGCATGCAGATGCTGTTGATTTTTTTGAACAGGTTTAAACAAATGATGGAAACCGCAGAAATTGGGGGGGTCACTTAAACCAGTTCAGGCTGGGCATCATCATTTCAACTACCTCAATGCTGCAGATTCAGCACAGGCTCCTGAATGGAGACGGCTACCGCTTCGGTTTGACATCGCGGTTTCTCAAGACAGCCTTGGGAACTTCTTTTCAACTGTTAGGCAAAGAAATGCTATTCCCGACTCCGTGCAAGTTTAAGTCCGCAGTGTGGATATCACACTTGCACAATACCTCAAGCACTCCTCGTATGCTTATGATGAGGACGCCTTTTATTTGGGTGACTTGTCGGACTACAGCCACAGACCTTGCATACCAACACAAAGGAAGCAGATGCCAATGAAGTGAGCTTAAGCCTTGAAGCACCCGAAGCTGCGTCATTTGAGTACTATGCTGGATATTCAGTTTCAACAGTACTGAAGAATAATTTCACCTTGTGAAACTTGTGCCGAAGCTGTACAGAGGTCACAGCAAGATCAGTGGCCGATGCCTGGTGGTCTTGAAAAAATACAACCAAGGCAGCCTAACACACCCATCACAGAAGGCTGTCAAACTGATGGAAATCCCTGAGACTGTGTTCTTGGCAAAAATACCAACACTGGTGCAGCATAGCAAAATTAGTGACACATTAGCATCCCTGATTAGGTTGGCAGCCAGCAGCGTGTACCTTCCTAAATGTCACCGCATCAAGGAAAATATAACTAGTCGATTATCCACGCACGGCTGCACCTGTTTGCAAAGGAGCAAACTAGAAAAGAAATAACAACTATTTATACGGAAGGAACTTCGAGCAGTAAATCAATGGCTGCCGCACACATTCGGAAGACATGATCAATACATAGTAGCTCCGTTTGTATGTTTTTTTGGGACCTCTCTAACACGTACTTTGATCAGAAGGTTAAAAATGGTTGGGCGAAGAGAAGGCAGAAACAGGAGCCTGCCGTTCTTGACTGGCTGTTGATGCTTCTTTTTCTTCCTCTGCTTCATTTTCTACATTGTCCACCCAGGGGAGGTGCAGATGTCCAGATCCCTCTGATTCTAAGTGAACCAGGCGTGTTTGTCCATTTCTGTTACGTCGTCCTTTCAGTAGAAACGTTTGACTGGATTCATAGTTGCGGTATTATTCAACTTTTCTCCCGAGACAAACTTGAATCGATAAAGCCTGCCGACCTTCTTGTACGGCTCCTTGCACAGATTTTGTCTTTGTGCCTGCGCGCAGAATCGTGTGTTGATGTTTCTCATCGCTCGCTTCAGCTCTTTTTCTGACGTGGTTGCCTCACGACAGCGTGGGTGTCGCTTAAAACAAATATTCCCTCTCTCCAGAGTTGCTTCTCACATGATGATACTCATTGCGGTACTTCGATGCTGGTTTAACGTCACATCACTCTCCTGAGCCGAATGTGTCGTCGTGCATACGTCGTATGTTGACTTTGCTTGGTGCTCTCCGAAGACTGGACTGAATGACTTTGGGGCTGTTATGATGACCACCTTCGTCTGACAGTGATCATCTCTTTCCTCGAAGCCAAGCGCTCTCTGCAGCTCAACAGTGGTCTTCAGTAAGAAGGACGAAATCTCAAAACTCTCTGGCATCTCCTTGTCTCCTTCGGTATGGCCAGCTGATGTCAAGTTGAGCAGCCCGCCATTGTGAAAACATACAACACATTTATGGGTGGAGTTGACCTTCTAGATGGACTGATGTCATATTACAGAATTTTCCTCAAGTCACAATAATTCTAACTGAACTTTTTTTCCACTTTGTTGACAGGGCCGTTGCGCGCAGCTGGCTGCTCTACCGCAGGGATTGCGATGCTGTCGCGATCCCGAAGAAAGGGCAACTGGATCTTTTATCATTCACGATTTATGTTGCCAGCTGTCTATCTGCTCAAAACAACGACGTGATGAAGAAAAGGGGCCGGCCGTCTCTTTTTGTTGAAGCAGAACTTGAAAAGAAGAAAAGAAGTTTACCAGCAGCTCCTACTCCTAATGTTGAAGTGCATCACGATAACGTTGGACACTGGCCTGAAGTTGCACCGCAGCGACAGCGGTGCAAAATCCCCGGTTGCAAAGGTCAACCTGTTTCTTTTTGCACAAAGTGCAAATCCCATCTTTGTATTAACAAAAATTGAAATTGTTTTATTGCTTTTCACAAGGCATGAACACCAAGTTTCCTAAGCACGAAGAAATGACTTGTGAAATGTGTTTGTAAATAAACATTTTCTGACCTATTGTGACCTGTTGTCGCGTTTTCGCGACATAGCCGTAACTTTGTTGCAAATAGTCGGCATGCGTCAAATTTATTCTGTGACTTCTTTGTCAGCAGACTAGAGATCCCGATAGTAAAAATGATTTTTTGCCTTACAATAAATTCAGGCAAGAAGAGGTTAAGCATGTGCGGCAAAGCAATCCGCCCACCGTTCTCACGTAGTCATTCATTTACAGGCCATGCGCGCCGTGCGCATGTTGAGATCACAACTGTGCGGCACGTTTTCGTCGCTATTGCAAGGTTTATTTTATTTGCACACATTCTCGTACATTTCACGCCGCAAGTATTTGATAATGATTAACAGCGTACTTTTCTCGGCACGAATTGCATCGTCCTTTGCGTTAGCTGGCTGCGTACGAGCTGTCGGTGGCGATCGTAGCAACTACCGAGCCAGCGGCGGTGCGCCGGGAACAAGCGGGTCGCTGATTGCTTGTCCTGATTATTCGGTCTGTAGAGAGTTTTTTCTCGGTAATTTTTTCTCTGTAATCTGTAATTTTCTCGCAGGGTTCAAAGAGACGCTAAGGGCTCACGCAAGTGGCAAAGCCTTTTGGTTGAAGTTGGTGTTTGGCAAGAAATACATCAAGAGGAGCAAGTCCTGTGTTTATAGGATGGGCATGATGACCCCCTTGCGACTTTCCAAGGATGTACTGGGAGTATGTGGGGAAATGACCCCCTTATGCACCATTGCTAAAATCAAAATGCACCCATGCACTTTCTCGCTTCAAGCAGGCTGCACTAATAATCGCTAATTTTGCAAGCCGCCGTGCTTTTTGCGCTTACTCTCCTACTGTTGAGGAACACAGGATATTTATTGTACCAAAAGCCCACAGAAACACTGTTCAATGCTTCCACTACTCTGAACCCACATTGTTTAGCAGGACGGAAGAACTCAACAGCTGTTTACGTTGAAGCAAGTGCCCCACCTTGGTGCATATTTATTGTGCAGTAAATGTAGGTGGCTACACGGCACCTGGCACTTTACGTTAAGTGCGGATCAATATAAGCAGTGGACATATCAAATCCATGTCGGAGGGAGAGGTGTCCATGGTTTGGTTTGTGTCTCGTCCACACTCAAGCGTCCATGTGTGTCATGGTGCAGTGCAGTAATATAATGGCTCAGAGACTTGCAGTAAAAAAGCAAAGAACCTTTCGGCACTGTCAGAACCCACCTCCAACAAGGTGGACGTGGACAGCTGGGGGATCCTCTGCCACTTCACACTGCAAATAAATCATGCTTAGAAGAGTAAACAGACAAGTTCCTTCTATGTACCGTTGCAGAGCCCATGTCTGCGCACAGGTAGTGAGGTGGCCACAAGTGTGTCAGCAAGCCTTGAGCCTGCAAAGACTGTTTCCGTAAAGGCTGCGCAACTATGAAGCAGACTGGTATCCACTTCATCACTGCCTTGCTTTAGCAGTCCAGCTGTCATGACATCCTCTGTGGGTTCCAACTTGACACTCAATGATGCATGTGCCTGCTTATCAACAGTGCCAAACAATGCTGCAAAACAATGTTACAAACTCATTTGGCTAAAAACAGCACCAACTGATCCACATATTCAGTGGCCTGCATGACGACAGCCGCGGCTTAAGATTCTCTGAACTAAAGATGACTGCACACTAGACAAATGACAGTCCCAACCATTTTAAAAGACTTAAAGCTCTATCGGCACTCAAGTAGCGCTTCAGCAGTGTATTGGTCATAGGATCCACTAGATGACCACTAGGACTGTCTCTGCACAAGATCCAGGAATGCAGCTGTGTTATTACCACAATTTTTCCTACTCCTCTCCCTTGTGCACAGTGATTTGTGCCCGTGCAACTATGCGCCTCAGCTGCTTTTATGCCATAGCAATTCTCAGCTTCACGAAGAAGCTACCCGTTCACCTTCTACCATAGCACAGGCACTCACTAAAAACAGATGCAGGCCCAATCTCATGAACTGTGCTAACCAAAGCATTCCACTCTAAGATAAGCGACGAAACCAGCCCGCATATCATGCCAGGGCTGGTGGACACATCTATGGCTTGTGCACTGGCTATCAAGTGCACTGGCAGGCCCTGGAGCATCTGCAAAAAGGTAGTTGCAGCTAATGAAGCACGCTGATGACTTTGAGGTCACGACTTCACTGCAACCCTTACGGCACAGCTCACACACACCTCATTTTGTGAAGCCACTAAAAGCAAGCATGCGTTACCAATAGGGGTAGCCGATTGATCGATTACCCTTTCTATAACTGATTATAGCTTTAGTTGAAATTAAATATTTTAACCAGTTAACACGTTCAATGCGAGCCAGTAAACAAGATATCAACCAAGCCAAACTCTGTGTACATAGAGGGCATTGCCTTCAGGCAATGCGCAATGCCCTCAGGCAATGCTGGGAAGGCAACCTCCGTTTTAGTGTGGCAACTAAGATATCGGCAGACGCCAAGCGAAGTTAACTTTGTGGACTCAAATAAAAATTTTCCTCAAAATATGTCGCAGGTATGTCGTCTTTTGCACTACTGGTGGGAACGGTTACGGTTGCCTATGCTATTTTCAGGTTATCAGGCACTGCGGAAAAAGAAACGCTTAATTCCCAAGCTTTCGTGTTCTTATGCCCGAAACAGGAATGACACCAAGCTTGCCGCAACATAAAAAAAGACAAGCAAGCTGACCTATTTTTAGGTGCGGAGCACCTTAGGACCACACAATGTCCGGCCGCGTCCGTGCGTACAGACTTTACAATCGCAAAAAAAAATCACACAGGCACCGGCAGGATCCGAGCCTGTATCTGGTAGTCCAGACAGAATCAGTGTCAGTCGTCTTACCCATTGGGCTACGACCGTGAGTTGGGAAACGAGAGTCAAACTGCTTACTCCCTCGCCTGTAACAGTGCGGAGTACCTTAGGACCTCCCAATGTCCGTCCGCGTCCATCCGTGCGCACACCACCATCAAGTGAAAATCAAGCAAATCTCGATTGCCCTGAGTTGCACCTTGATTATTCCCTAAATAAACTGCAACTCACGGCTCAAATCGCATGACGGTCAGGTGGCACATCGGATGTCATTTCGAGCCCCCGTACTCCGCACTCTCGCCATCATCCAAGGAGTGGACATGGTGCCATTTTTTTGTTCTTCTGAATGTGTGCAGTAGCAAGGCAACTTAAGAATAATAATTTCTCGAATTTTGTGTCTCAAAACCGTGATATGAATTGAAGAGGCGCCATAGTTGAGGTAACTCGAAATTTAGACCAACTGGGGTTGGTCTAAGTACACCGGCCTCTATCATTCCATCTACATGGAAACAACACGAACTTCATACACTGCTATTACAGTGCCATCAAGCAAACGCTTCACCAGCTGACCATATGATATATTGCGCTCCCTTTCTCATGTCACTATAACGGGATTCAGACAGTGCTATCGCGACGCTATCGCCCGAAACGTTAATCTAAAAGTTTTTTATGTGTTTGTTTCCGTGCTCTGTGGTGATAAAAACGAGAAGCTGAAGCGTATTTAATTTCCCTGCGAAGATTTTGGTGGACATGTATGTGATGAGCCGATGTCACGCGTTCCATAAGAAAGGGTGCGCATTGTTGAATTAAGCCTTCAAAATTATTCGCTGACGGCACTTTCAGCTGTAACTAATAGCCCACTGAAATTATTGAACAGAATCTTTGAGGCCTACCTACCGTAGGGTAAAAGATGCTCCCGGAAGGCCCGTCCGAAGGTAACTAGCGAGGATGAGGACATGGCGATAATACTGGCGGCAAATAACTTCCCTGCATTCACTGCTAGAGAAATCAAACAGGTTGCAGGTGTGTCGGCTGTATCGGACACAACAGTTAAGCGTCGTCTGTATTCAGCTGGCCTCAAAACCAGGATAGCCTTCCAAAAGCCGATTGTTAGCGCTGCAAATAAAGATAGGCGTCTGGTATTTGCCTGGGGACATGAGCACGGGAATGAAGAGCGGGAAAACGTCGTCTTCACCGACGAGTCAACCTTCACCAGAAGATGGGACCAAGGGCAGCGTGTATGGCACAGAGACAACTGTCGGTAAGCGAAAACTCTGTTACCCGAAGAATAGTTTGTGTAGATGAAATTTTTTGTAACTCGCGGTCGCGCGCACTTTAAACCAAAAGAGCTATATCCCATCCTTATTTCATATAGGCCGTATTGATAATAAAATATTATTAGTAGTTAGCGGGGATAACACGGGCGTAGGTAGCACACGGCCGAGTAAATGGGAAGCTACTTGTGGGCGTAGACAGCAGCCTGTCTACGCCCACTGCAGGGCAGAGGCCTCTCCCATAGCTTCGAATTAACTCGGTGATGTGCTAACTCGGTCATGTGCTGTGATGCAGATCAGAAAACTCGAACAGGGCTCCATTATTGAATGTGTTTTCTTGTATAGTACATGTTATATACGCAGACAAAAGTTAAGCCCTTCAAAAATATTTGTCTTTTTCCTTTCTTTACGTATGTGCCTGAATTCATCCAGCGGGTAGCAGCCAGAGGCCGTTCTTCAGTAAGTGGCTGGGGTGCCATCACGTCGACCGGCCTGGGTCTCCTATTGAGAACAGGTTCACCAGCGACATGTATTGCTCACTCTTGGACAATGTCATGTTGCCGTACCTTTTTGGCGGACCTTTCCCTGACGGAAACTTTATTTTGCAGCATGACAACTCGCCTTTTCATCATAAAAGTTGCGGCATTTGTGGAAAGTCGGCAAGTGGATGTGCTGAAATGGCCTGCAGAAACTCCGGACCTAAATATTATTGAGAACGTGTGGGGCCACATGAAAATATCAATGGCGCGCAGGCAGCTTCACGGACTCTCTGCGGATGCACTATGGGTCGCCATCGAAGAAGAATGGGAACGACTGAGGGCCGACCGCGGCCGTTGTGAGTCCCTGTACAGCTCTTTGCAAGGATGCAAGGCATCGTTCCCGCTGCCGGAGAAGCTACCCGTTATTAACTTTGAATGAGCACTCGATAATGTATTTGCTGAAAAGCCGCAAGTCTCATGGAGTTTACATTCCTGTGGGAAAAAAAGCAGGCCTGGCCCTTTTGCTAATCTAAACCTGTGGCCTATGTGGAGTTCACAGCGGATATTTCTCACTGGAGCAAAAGTGATGACGTCCGCATGAAGTATCTGTGGCATCAGCATACATAATTCCGTTTTCACCGGGAAATTTCTTGGCCATTTTAGTTGTTCAATAAACATCAAAGTCAGTACATTTTTCTGGACCTCAGACAATCAGATACATTTGGACCAAATGTATCTGGACCTCAGATACATTTTTCTGGACCTCTTTGGTTTTGTCTCGTTGAAGTGTCATTTTTTTGCTTGAGAGAGAAACTACTCCACGTAAATGATCTAAAACACGTAAATGAAGTTTCTATGTCGGGGAGTTATACGCAAGGGAGATTGTCTATAGTTGTCCATCTCTACGTTTTCAAGTAAACTTTCGTAGCTCACACTCTTCGATAGTGGTGAACACTGTTCACGCCGTCACACACCTGGCTACAAAGTTGCGAGAAAACGTACCAGGAAATCCCCTTAACCCGTGCAGTACAAAAATAACACGCACAGTTTCCAGTCACTGTGCTCAGTAGAGTAGACTGGATAATGCTATCGTTTCCTAAAGATTATTTCCAAGAAAATAAATTTTCGTAACACTGCTTAGCGAAATAGATTTTAACGTTGTCGATTCGTAGATACGAAATTGTGCTTACGAATTTCCGTCGCGCTTTGAACTGCACTCCTCTCAACAGGCTTATACCCCTGCTACACGGGCGTTTCGAAGGCCTTCGAACTCATTGTCTATCGAGTGAACTGCCAATTCACCCTGCCTATACGGCGCACCTCAAAGGCCGTCGAGTCAACTGTCAGTTGAGCCGATAGAACTGCTGGAACTCCGTTGGGAGTTTCGATGGCCATCGAAACGCGGTTGGCACAACCTCGTCCCCAGCGATGATGCAATAGCGTTGCGTAAAATAACGTACGTGCAAAAAAATAAGCGCATAAAATTAACAAACCTTAGCAAACGCTGAATTTCTTTTTGTATCAGCGGCCACTCGAGAGGCGCTAATTTTATACTCTCTAACCACCATGCGTATGTGCATCGTCGAGGGCAAGCCAAATAAAAAAAAAAAACGTCGAGCAGACGATTTGACGCGCAGGGCAGTTTTGTTGAAGTTGACAGCTGGAGAGGTCTTCGGACCAGACAAAAAGATTTCGTCTTTGTCAGCTTTTTAGCTTGTCGCATTCAGTTCTCTTTTGATGCTCGAGCTTGCGGAATTCCGAAATGACTTCGGAAAATAATAGGCAGAGCAAGACAGGAGACACCCGCGCAACGGCGTCAACTCTGGGGTGAGAAAGAGACCCATGTCCTCATCGACATTTGGGAAGACCGGCTGTGTGATCTTCGCTGGCAGAAAAGGAACGGCAAGCATATACGAGGCAATGACTGAAAAAGCAAGACAGACCGGATCTTAAGGAGTGCCGGCTACCAGAGGTTATTCCAATTACCGGATGGGAAATTTGGGCAGGCTCATAAAAATAACCTGGTTATAATTTTCAATTTTTTATCTCGTGCACAACAAAATCGAGAACTTGTCTTATCAAATTTCCGCAGACGTATATTTAAAATTAACCGGTAAGAAATTTGTTCCTACGCGTTAAAAGTTCCCAGATAAAAAATTATTAAAAAAACGAAGTTGTCCTTTGCGCGAAAAGGATTTCGGCCACCTGCCAATTTTAACCGTAGCCCACTAGACAGTTCAGCACCACGTATTTTTCGCAAAAACGGGCACACCATAATGAACACTTCTTTGCACTTGACCTTTGAGATTCTGGAAGAAGACGCAACGACGGGAGCTTAAGCTATCCCATGGAAGTTTTTTGACCGCCTCAGCGAGTTCCTCGGAGCGCTTCCGGCCAATGAACGTTCAAGGATCCGAGAAAGCGGCGTGACAGTTGAACAGGTAACAGAGCAACTGCGGCGTTGGCGCCATAGCCAGGCCCAAATCTCTAATTTTCATGAGAGAACATAAAACAGCGTACAGTGTACTAAACAGATTTTATTACCGCTCCAAAGACGTTATTGAAACCATGGCTGAGATATTGCTTCAGCGAACATCAAGAGTAAAAAAAAAAAGAACATGTCTAATCCCGGCAATAATTTCGCGAAATTATTAAATTTTCACCTGGAGCTGGCGGTGTTGCTTGCTACAGGAGACTGGTTGGCAGAAGCAGTATTCCATCACAAAATCCTTGCCGGAAGAAGTGATCAATTATTGCTATCAGTTAAAACGTGCTGCGTGTCGCTGTCCTAAAAATCCCGGGTGTCCGGACCAACGACAAATTACGCACGAGCGTGGGGCACAGGTGCGCGCACAGTTCTTGACAGACGCGATAAGCAAACCTTGTGCAAATATCCAACGTTTTTTCTACACCATAGGCGGCAAGTGAATCTCTTCTGTGCACTGAGCTGGAAAGGGCGGCCGCATATCCCTGCAGCTTGCGCTGGATGGTCATACTGCAGTCACACACACCGCTCAAAAACGGGCGACACGCATTCACGCATCACGCGATAGCTGGAAGGAAAGCCGATGCGCTCAGTTCACGAAGTTGAACGCTTGCAAATACATTTCCTGATCACCACTGAGATCGCAACGTGTAGCACCGAGCGAAGCCCGGAGGGCGAACTGAGCGACCGGCGCCCGCGCCAGCCACGCACCCGCGTTTCTGCGGTAAATAAAAAAAAAAAAAGGACACAAGAAAGGGTAGGGGATGTCGCATCAACTCCCGTCCGCCATGCATAAACGTGCGGTCACGCTGCCTGCGGCCCGGCTGTCTTATATACCGCCCCCGCCGCCGCTCCAACCGCCGTTGTTGAGCTGTTTCGCAATGTGTAAGCGCGACTTTTTCTTTTTTTCTAGTCCTGTGCATGCGCCCCGGTACGCAGGGCGGCGGCGTCTGACTTAGGCGGAAAAAAATGAAACGTTTGCGTGTGCAGCCTCTCCAAGCGCGTTACGGCCCATTCGCGCTCGTTGTCATACTTGGGCCGACCAGAAAGAAAGAAAGGCATGGCTGTTTTGCGGTTTTTGAAACTTGCGTGGCCCGTTATTGGATGATATCTTGATACACGTGGGCGCAGACTCGCAGGGGCTGCGTGCCAATATTTATTTTGGTTCTTTTTGGGCGAGAACTTTAAGAGGTACGACTTAACAAAACTTGTTGCTGAGCTAGTTGGTACATAGTTCAAACAAAGTTAAAACGTGGCGCAAACTAGACGGGACAAGAGAGACAAGAAACACAGATACAGGCGCCATGTATCTGTGTTTCTTGTCTCTCTTGTCCCGTCTAGTTTGCGCCACGTTTTTAACTTTAAGAGGGTTCAGCAGTGCCGGCCTCCTGTAGACAATACATGGACATTTTCAGAAGCCATAGCGCGCCTAATATTTCGCCTAGCCTCATGCGGTTAGTATCAATTTTTTCCGAAGTCAAAAATGAGGGGAATGTTGCGGACAGATTTTTCACCTAGGATCTTGATTTTTTACAAACGAGTAAGAAATATGGGCAAAAACGTGGGTTTTCGGGGTGTCTGTGTTTCTGCCTGCCGCATTGAAAAAAATCGCCCAATATCGAAATTCTGTTTGGCTCTTCTGATTGCATACGTGCCGGTAGAATTCTTCTAGGGGAATAGTTTTAGCGCTAGGCTTTCTGAAAGTTTCGCAGCTCGAGAACGCCCGAAATTGAATTTCCAACCCTTGTTGGAAATCAGAAGGAAACATTATTTGGCTCTACCATTCACCGCATACACGCTGCCCTCTTGCTATGCTACTGCGCGGATAGCCGGACTTTTGGGCTCATGCGGCATGCGCGCGGGAGAGCGAAGAAAAAATTGCCGTCACTCATGCGAGCGGGCACCACCGCTTTGATTGGAACTATACATTGCAGCGTCATCTCTTGCGCGGCGGGTTCCACGCTTATCAGCGTGTGGGGAAGAACAAGGTTAGACCGATGGCGTTGGTCGAAGGGGTGAATGTTTTGCTTTTTCACAGAACGACGGCTTGCTTCCGCAGTAATGCTGTATAGTTTTTTATCATCAAACTATGAGCCGTAGCAAAGACGATCGCTTACTCGAAGTGAAGCGACCTAAAATCTTGCTTGTCGTCCATTGCATGATGGCGGTGTCGCGGCGCAAAAATGCAGGAATATTATTTTTCTTCTAGGGTCGGATCGGGAAGAGGGGAACAGGGTGGTTTCGCCCTAGAGTCGCTAAAGAAACTTTAGTGGGGCTTTAAACTTTAAAGAAACTTTAGTCCATCCTCCGCCCCCCCCCCCCCCCCACACAGCAAAACATCCGCGAAAAAAAGAAAAACAACAGAAAACCGAGGTAGATTAAGCGCGTGTGCATTCCGTTTTAATTCTTGTCTCAATCTCCTATTTGTTGCATTCGGTGTCGGTTCTACTTAAAACTAACCAACCAACAGTCGCACTTACGGTGGCGTTACTTAGGGGAGGAGAAGGCTGAGCCCCGCCGGCTGCCGCCGGCTGCCAACCCCATTGGTAAAGAGAGAGGAAGGTCACTTGTGTTTCACCATGGCGTCAACTGGACTTCGAAAACTTGAAGGCGACCCTTGTCGCTCTCGTCACACTGGCCTATTCAATTTTTTTGCTCCTTATAATTGGAGAAAGCGATGTACGCCTGGGGTGTCCATGATATGCGCGACTTGAAGACTGAAGGCGAAGAAAGAGCGATTCCTGGAGTGGGGGCGCCATCGGTATGACCGCGACGCGCAGAAGGGCGTAGCCAGCAAACAATAGTGCCCATTGTAGAGTGTACTAGAAGTTTTAGAGTGGCCCGACCGGCGGCCCGGAGAGGTGCTCCTTTCGCGCAGAAAATAGCGGCGGCGCTGTAGTCAACAACAACTGAAAGCGGCGGCCGGCCGCGCGCCCGCCGCGCGCAAGGTCGCATTGTCGGCGGCAAGGAAACGCGGCTGCTGTACGCGCGGAGTGCTTGAAGCTTGTTCAGCGGGACGTCCAACTGCTTAAATATACTGTAGGTACAGTGGACTGTGAGTAACGAAATGAAAAATAAACACTGCGGCGCATTTACGTTAATTTTCCCCTTCCCGCTCGACAACAATGGGAAAATGGCAGTTTTTCTGACTAAACAGTTTTTCTGACCAACTTCTGACTAAAAAGTATTTTGCGCAAAATGGCCTAATATGAACGAGTTCATGATTGCTTTATGATCTTGTCCTTATTGTTCTGCTAGATGGACATAATTCGTTCACACAAATGAAATTAAAATATATGAGGGCTGGAATGGTGGCTTTTCAGGTGATTTTTTTTTATTGGGGTGTAATTTACGTGAATTATTATAGCTGTGAATAGTGGCCCACGTATCATAATTAAGGATCGGCGTGGTGCAAATGCTGTCGCCTGTCCGAGCTGAAAATGACACACGCAAGGGAAACATTTTTTCAACTAGAAAAGGGTTAGTCCAGCGTTTAGCCCAGTTGTCCCCAGGACCTTGTTTTATTGTAACTATTCCCCCAGCATTCTATTTTTCGTAACACCTTTGACCTGGTTTAGTCAAGAAAGGAGTTGAATCAAATAGACACAAACTTTATTCACAAGTATACTAAGAGAACTATAAAGCCGAAGCAAAACATACATTAGCAAATATATTAAACCGCGACAAAATAAAATGTAACACTGGAAACAATAGACGATGTCTCTTATACAAGAAAGGTTCGAAGTTTATAAATAAACGAACTGGGACTAGATGCACATTTTGTTTATATTTTCGATGGCAACGCAAATGAAATGTTACGCGGAAAATTATACACGAAGTCTACTCGACAAAGAAAGATACAAGAATGCTAACATAGCGTTTTAACTGGGCCAAAATTCTTTGTTTACATTCTGAGCCAACGCCTTTTCAAAACTCCCCGTTGATCACTACAGACGGCTAAGTTTAAGGTGTTGTGCCCGCTTTCGAATGTAATCGCGCGATTTGTTTAGTCCTTTGATGTAGAAATGCATCCGTGTCACGACGTATAACCCAACCAAGTTTGCAGTTATGGTCTTACAATGCTGGTCGCAACCAATGCTGTTAAGGTGTTTTTTGTGAACAAGTGCCAGCACATCCATAACGCTGTCATTGTGGAGTTCTTTGGCGCTGAAACAACCAGTAAAAATGTCCTCGAGATTGCTGATGAATCTAAAAAGGTGCACTGACGGGTACAGAAGTTCCCCAGAATCACAAACGTTAGTGAACACTGCTGCATTAAGTAGCTTCCCCTGCGTTGCTGGAAGCAGCAGCTGGTCCTTGCAGGCTTGGCACTTTGTTTTTAGCACGCGTTTTCTTGCCACGTAACCTGCTACGTAGTAGGTTAATCTCGAGTCGCTCCTCTGCAGGTGGTAGGAATGTTTGGGATCAACTGCATGTGCGCTTTCCATGACCGCTTCCGCTTCCTCTAAATTCCCTTTGTTGATGAGTGCATCAATCAGATGCTGCTGCTTATAGGAACGGGACGTCTGGTCGTCCACTGTCAGCAGTGAAGTGATCACATCGTCCTGTACGTTTGACCCGATTACGCTTTTGGCTAAGTCGCAATAGCTTAGGCAGTTTACAGTTGTCAAGAACTGTTGCGGGGTCGGGTGCGCGTTGCAGCCCGACGATAGCCTCACAATACCAAAAAAATTCTCAATTTTGTCTTGGCTTAGGCGTGACGTCATTAAGTAGGTGTAGCCGAGTTCTGAATGGACATACTCAAGGAGAGCCATAGTGCTAGTCAATGTAACTCTCAAGCCTGTGGCTGTTGATTCACTCAAAAAGTGCTTTTTGTCCGCATTCTTCTCCCACTTTGTCAAGAACTCCAGGAAGTCAGCAAGCTCTTCCACAGGGGCCGAGTTTACCCTCAACGCCTCAGATGGGTGTCGGGATGTCATTGTGGCGATGAGGGATTTCATCATGCTGCAGAAAATAAATAAAAAGGCCGAAATTTTAATATGCATGCAACTACTGGCACCTTATAAAATAATTGTGAAACAGCTCTGCGTAATTACAATGTTAATGACCTGAACAAGCATGCCCAATTATTAAGCCCTTTTACAAAACCGAGCGACTGCACCTGACTGTGAAGAGAACGAAGTCTATATGCGTTTCTGTACCAAGTAATGTGAAAGCGTAATAAACGCTCACTTGAAAAACTTCAGCGTCGCTTCGACGCTTCCGCAGGTTGGTTCAATCTGGGGCTTGTAAAAGTGAAGGCCTCTGATCGTCTCGGAACTGAATAGCTGGAAAGCGTAATTTACGCGCATTTTTTCGAAGCTGTTTGGCTCAAGATGTGTGTTTGTCAACCGAGGCATTGCCTTCATGGTGAGGTTTTTGCAGTCATGCTCAAAATCTGCTCGCAGAGGCTTCAAGGAGACCTGAAATCGTAAAGGGAAAACGAATGAAAAGTGATATGAAGCGAGCAGTTTCGGTGGTTGAGGAGATAGAGAAACAAACGTTCTTCATACTTAAAGTTGTTCATAGCAAATTTTGAAGAAAACCGGTGCCAATCTAATTTTTATTTCAAATTGCATTGAGCTCGGACTACATAAAAAGGGGCGACACAATTATTTATCGCCCCTTATGCGTCTCCTTTCAGTTTCAGTGCCATACGAGACACTAAGAAAATATCGAGGGCCTTTTAAGAAACAACTCACTCAGTCAGACGTACTTCGAAGCTAATGTGCACGCGTTGAATGACATTACTTCTCGGCTACAGTGAAGTCAGCAGACACACCCCCTCAGGTCGACCAGGTGTTCTGAATGTACCTGGGTTCAGTTTTTTTAACATGCACGCTTATATAATGAATTTTAACAATGAAAAATGAAACTAGCCTTTTTTATTACACACAACTTAGATAGATATTTCCGTCGCATATATCAATAAAAGAAGTGCGTTACTGAAAGGGCAATATATATGTGTCAGCTGTAAAAAAAAAGTAAATGTCCCGGCTTGCACAACCTGCTATAACCTCCTACAATCCTACCAAAGAGCAAAGGTGCATAAGTCGATGCTACGTGCATGTACACAGTGCCAAAAGCAGCTTACCGTTCCGTCTGGCGTCTTCAATGTTGTTTCCAGAAGCCTGCTGCGAACATTTTTCACGAGGTGAGGGAAGTCCGACAGGAAATGTAGATACCTTTTGCTGTCAGCAGGGTGCGCTCGCTTTGCGACAATTTCCTTCGAGTTTGCCCTCACCCCCAGTATTCGCCACATTTTCCTGTTCCATCCAGCAGCATCACATGTAATATAGTCAACAAAGAGTCCCGCCTTCTCGGCTAAGATTGTTGCTTCGAGTACGATCTTGGCTAGTAGGTCCCCGCTGATGTTGGAGTGTGTGGCAAAAGTGCCTAAAACCTGAGTCCAGTTCCCAACCAACGGTACGAACATCACTACAAGGCCATGGTCTGCCAACACGTGTTTCTGCTCTTGAGGAGTGTAAAGTCCGATGTCCACAAATCCAGCAACTTTCCCAGCTGTGTCGACGGACAGATGCTCAGACAACTTCATCTCGTCGATTATAAGTCCCCCATGGCACCTAAAGGGGTCCATTCCGGCAGTTTCCTTTTTTAGAGTATCCAGCATTCTCTCATTAAATCCGAAGCTACCCTGTAACTCGACATGTACTTCCTTAGAGTGGTTCGTCCCGGAAGTGTCAGAATGTTCTGCCGCCGAATGTATTCATAAAGCTTCAGGCTTCGCATTTTAGCAGTATACACTCCAGTATCCACCCCCTGTCGTAGGTCATGCCCCTTGTATTTTTTCTTCGCGCAGCTTCGAAACACTGTTTCACGGCCAACTGCTGCTTAGGTAATAGACACTTCAGTTTCTGCTCAAGCACCTCCTCAGCAGTCGCCGCTGTTGCTTTTTTCATTTTAGCGATCACATCGCTTAGAGTCTCCACCTTTGACTGTAACTTTCTTGCTCTTCGACTAGCAGCCTGAAGTCGCGATTTCCGTCTATTTTGTGTTTTCTTCGCGATTCTTCTTCTTACTACAGACGTTCTTGTCTGCAAGGCTTTCCGCAGGTACTTGCAAGATAGGCAGGGCAACCCTGAAAACGTAAAACAGAAAATGTCGAAGGAAAATTAAGAAAACAATGTTTCTAAAGTAACCATTAATTCTCAACAGCCGCGGGCCAAATTATGTTTTATGTGTTTTATAATGTATAAGGGTATCAAAAAACGTAACTAAGCCCTAAACCATGCTTTAAAATGAGGGTGTCACATAACAAAAAAATAAACGTGCGATATGTCACTACGCCCCCCCCCCCTCCCCCCCCCTTTCCGAGCTGTTCAGTACACAGCATCTGTGCTCCCAATCACGCAAACGCAGCAACTAGCCTGGATGAAATGCGTCGATCTCTTCCAAGGCTGAGCATTGAAGTTATATGTTAGGCTGTAGATATTCTCTGCTTTCCGAGGAAATGCAAACTGGTTCCGCACGGGCGTTTATGTAGCAATTCACATGTTCCGCATAACTCTATTGATTTGGATTGATTGATTGATTGATTGATTGATTGATTGATTGATTGATTGATTGATTGATTGTAGGGTTTAACGCGCCGACGCAACGCAGGCGATGAGGCGCGCCGTAGTGGAGGGCTCCGGATTAATTTCGACCACCTGGGGATCTTTAACGTGCGCCGAAATCTCGTACACACGGGCGTTTTTACTTTTCGCCTCCGTCAGAAAGCGGCCGCCGCGGCCGGGAAACGAACCCGCGACTTCGTGCTCAGCAGCGCAACGCCTTAGCCACTGAGCCACCGCGGCGGGTCCATAACTGTATAGGGACCGGGCAGCTGGACGGGTGGCGCCACCACTCGGCGCTCCTCTCGTCAGTGGAATGAGCCGGTGCACTGGACTACACAGCCTCCCGTTCTTTTTGTTGTGTTTGCTTCGGTGCTTTGAACGTTTTGGTGGTGTTGTGAGCGTATATGCGCGGTGAAACAAAGTCTAGACAGATGTGTTGGGTTCTTAGATGCAGTAATGACTACGTAAACTTGTCGGACGCTTCTAAAGTTGGGTGTCGGCTGCAATGGCATGAGCGCTTTTTGCAGCGATCTGCGCTTGGCTACACCCGTTCTGAGTGCGAATAAAACTACTATTAGTAGTATTATTTTCTTCTTAAATGCACTAGCGGCTACGCAAACTTATTAGATGCTTGTAAGGTTGGGAATGGGCTACATTGACACGAGCGCTTTTTGCAGCGCTCTGCGCCTGGCTCCGCGTGATCTGGGTAGGAATAAAGCTATTAGCAATGTTATTATTCATTTCTACCACTTTAAATTATCTTCACTGGTTTCAATGACTACGGTTTCCACGCCAGCCTTAGCGGTGGGATACCTCGATACGTGTGCTTTAAATAGAAAGGCACCTGCATACGAGATGGATTACCGTGTAGCCGTATAAGTGTTGCGGTAGTTTACACTTTCTGTAACCGTGAGCTTTGTACCTTCGGTTTTTGTGAGCGACTCTGTGACAACATGGGAGCCTGAAAGCCGAAGTGGAAATCCCACGTTTGTGGTGGTCATTTTATCAAGAGCCGAAGTTATTCACCAACTCAACAGCTCAACACCATCCCTCCTCTCCTTCCCGTTTTACCACCTGCGTAGAATAAAGGCTGGCGCAGATAGTTAAAAAATGTGGTAGTGTTAACGTCAGCCGGTGTTTTTTAATGCTTAAGTATTCTTTACAGAGTACCTAAAAAATTGTGAAATGCCTGGTGAAGACACCAAAAACGCGCGATTAGTTGCCTCAAATATGGGTGCATCAGCCCGAGTCCTCCAGCACAGACACATTTCCGACACGCAGGACAAAGTTTAAATTTGGAGAGGGGGGCGTGGAAGTTCAAAATTAAACAGCAAAATCATCTAGCCCTCCATCTAATGATTATGATGGTTGAACGCAAAGCTTTCTTTTTACGAAATCGAATGGGAAATGGTCAAAGTCAAAGACACTGCGATCAAAAGACCAAACCGCGTGCTGGTCAAATTCGACGCTTAAGTAGTCAACGTTTAAATCCAGAAGGTAACCAAGGAAACTCATACGATAGAGCTTTGCGATAAACCATCATCGTCGTTAGACGGAGGTGTGCATGATTTTTCAAGCGTAGGTGACAGCTTGTAAACCGACCGCAGCATTCAGTTGTGAAGCTGAGTACAGGTTTCGGGCACCCTCCTGTCTTGCGTCCTTCAGCCACGCAGGAATTGGTTTTTGAAAAACCATTTACCAACTAGCCAGCGACCATTGCAATTCTTGTAAAGCAATTATTCTCCACGACAAGCAATATCGTTCTACTATCATGCGGTATTTATTCTATCAACGATTCCCGATGACTGTAGTAAGAGCATTTCTGTGAAATTATACACGTTTCAGCCGTAGGTAATGAAGGTACGGAAGCGTCGTCTATCAAAATTTCTGTTTTGAGGTAAATCTTAGAAGACACCCCCCAACTTTGTCTTTCGCTTGTGCACGATGTCGACGCCGTTTCGTCATCAACTGCCCAAGGGCAGCGCCGCAGCATTCCTAGATCGGTTGCACACACCGGCTTTGTGGGAGCATTTAGCTGCAGTATACTCCTCGATACGCGAAACTGCATGCAGGCATCAAAAAATTGCATGAAGCAACGAACTTTCACTTCCAGCTTGACTTCGAGCTTGGCGCATTGAGCGTCGTCTGCTATTTGTAAATACTGAGTATGGGCGTAAATCACACACATGGCATGCCTCGTAAACGTCACATACACGCTCAAGATATACCGATCTGAAAAATGCACGTGGGGTTACGTACGCTTTGCAAGCCGCATCGCAGAAAAACGACAGAAAGCCATGCACAGTTACGCTGCGCTGACCGCCGCCGGCATTCCACTGACGAGCGGTTCGCCACGGGCGGCGCTGTTCGCTGAAGCGACGGTGGTGCCATACAACGGCCGCCCGGTCCCTATACCGCTTCTCGCTTTGCGCCGCTTAGAACATTTCTGTGCGCTTATCAAAACCAAGACAAAAGAAGAGTTGTATTCTTCAGAAGAAGGCGCTATAAGTGTCGCCGAAAAATTCCAGACACGTGGAATATTTTTTGAAAAAATAGCATTAATTTTAACATGGCGCCGTGGAGCCTGCATTCCAGGAAGCGCTGATGATATAAGCGGGCGCTTTCCGCGGATTACGCGCACCCGAGAGCACCTGGTCTGTGCGAAAAAAAACGGAAAAGGACACACCTGAAAATATTTTTGGAAGCTCGGTATATACCCTTAATAGCAGCTACACATTATTCATATTCGGCTTTTTCTAACCGTTCAAGCGCAAAAGGCTGTACCTTGCGGAACCGCATGCCGTTGTACCACGACTTGGAAACTTGTGCAAAGAAACATTCATAGTTTTACACTTTAAAAGCATTGGTAAATATGCAAACCTAATTCAAGAATCTTTAATTTATGGGTGTATTCTCCTGTCCATTTTAAGTTACGCGAAATCACATGCCTTAAAGTATTTATTGAGAATATCAAAGTTAACTTCTTACCTTCCTTTGTTGACTTCCCCAAGCAGTTCACGCTGAAGTAGGTGCCTGTTCTTGAACGCATTTGTCCCAGAAGACCTTTTGTCAAATCATGCGGTGACACTGATGAATTCTCCGCTGCTCCGCAACAAAGCGGAATGCTGGATACTAGCCTCAGTAGGTTTGTAGCTTCTTGCACTGTTGCAATGTGTGACACCTCAGTCAGCTTATCTTGAATGAACACTTTGCACTCTACAGCGCCTTGTTCGGAGCAGTTGAAAAACACAGCTCCCTCAATCACCAGTTCACTTGTGCGGGCGATCAGTTTGCAGGCTACATAAGCCACACCAGTAAAGTCTGGAAATTCATGAGGCGCCCAAGAACTTGACGGAAGCGTAAGCTTTCGAAGGTCAGAAAGGGTCGCCGGCTCACCGGCATTAGTGTCTATTAGCGGTGAAGTTGTGGCAGGTGAAGCATCATTGTCAGTTTCACTTGTCAGGAGTTCATCCCGGGGTGTGCCTTCTGATGAGGTAGACGGCGTTTGATCTGTTATGCGGCGTTTCTTCTGGGTGTTACCGTCAAGGGGTGGTTGCTGTCGTTTTCTTTGCGTCCTTGGAGCCGGCGTTTTTTTGCTCAGGTAAGCTGGCATGTTGGGCAGTATCGTCGGTACAGCATTAGGGGCAACGGTCGGCTTTCCTCTGGGAACTCGTACTTCTTTTCCGTCGATGATGTGAACATAATCTCTCACAATTAAATGCTCCTCAAAATGAAGTTCGCACACAACACTTTCGGGTTCAAGTGATTTGTCTGCTCTCCGAAGATTTCGCTCCCAAGCTCGACGCTGCGCCTCATCGGCTGGCGCCTTGAAAAGCGAATACTTTCGCACGTGCTCCGTCCGAGAGTATCCAGTTTTGCACCCTGGCGCATAGCAGTGATTTAAACGCCGTTTCCTCGCCATCGACTCTACAAAGTCATTTCAACCAAAAAAATTATGATCTGTCGCTGCCGTCGTGCCCGATCGGGTGTGGAGCTCCGCGATGAGTCGAAAATTCCGGGAGAACGATGGGTTCTGCGAAGGCAGAATGACGGTTCCCGTACAGCAAATCGGAACGTTCAGTAGGTCGGCACGGGCAGCATGTCGGCACGTTCAACCTGATCAATTAATCAATCAGCTGCCCAAGCGCCGAAAACCGCAGTGAGCAGCGCACATTTTCCCGCGCGCGGGCTGGGAGCTGATGCCGGGAAGCGGCGGCTGTTCAGTTGTTCACGACAGCAGCGCCGCCGCTATACCGGTTTTATTTTCTGCGCGAAAGTCGACCCGGCGGAGCAATGGGAGAGGCCGCCGCTCGGGCCACTCTAAAACTTCTAGTACACTCTACCCATTGTGTTCTCAGCGGCTTTTTGGGTGGCTTTTTGTTTCACATTATAGATATTTCGTGAGCTCCTGGTGAATGCAAATCTTTTTCCTGTATCACTGCGGTGAGGCTTCGGAGACCGTGAACTCCGCCACGCCTGTAGGATTTTCGGGGGAACTGCAAATAAATTGACTGAAAAAGAAATCTGGTCGAGATTCAAGCGTGCAGGCGGGAGGGCGGGGGGGGGCGCTAGGACAAAGAAATAAAATGTGGTGAATGTAGGCATGTAAACATAAAACGAATGTGGGTTTTTCCGAACAGGATGGGTGGAACCTGTATGCGCAACCCGTACGCGCTTAATCAACATTTAGGACATTAGAAGCTGCGACTGTTTTCAAAAAGGCCCGTTCTTCCTCCACGACAATATTCTAGACCAGTGTTCGCAAATTCATTTTAGCAAGGCAGCCCAGCCTACGTAATACCCTTCATAAGGTTTTCTGCATTCGGGGGGGGGGGGGGCTAGCTAATGTTTGTTACGTTTTGGATATTGAGAGTGTGCATGTAATTTATGTAATTTGAGAGTTTGTAATTTAAAAAAATACAGAAAAGGCGTCGGACCATTGTAAACACAGGCTAATCGTATTAGCAAAAAAAAGCGAATATAAATTAACAACCTGTCGTAAATAAAAAAAACCGTGTGCTAATGACTTTATTCGGCTGCATAACAGGTGTCCCCAAGAATCGGTATTAAACAAAATATATATATATGTAGAATTTCTAAAAACACCTGGTAAACATCAGACATGGCATTAATCAAAAAATAAAGTCACTACTCCAGATTGTTGTCCAACACCCACGTTAAGCGGAAATAAAAATATAACGGCTGTCGCAAAGAGGCAAGCACCGGATAATTTCGTCGCCGAAACGTTTGCGCACTGAAATGTCCGTACACCGAAATGTCCGTGCACCGAAACGCCCGTACACCGATATGTCCGTACACCGAAATTTCCGCACCGAAACATCCTGCACCGAAAAGTCCCAGAGCCGCCTGGAATTTGTCCGGTGCTCCCTGAAAAAATTCGCAAAGGAGATTTTCTCTTGATTATTTTTATCTCCAGGTAATCTGCTGCTGGCGGTGTTAATATTCGTATAATGTACGTAGTTCGATGTGAGTTTTAAATTTCTCGCTTAATTTCGCCCCAGGATTATCCGACACTATATTTTAATTTAAAAACGTAATTGTAACGTTAATGTAACGACACGTTCCCAATTTTCGAAGTGGAACTGGAACGCGTTCCTTTCGCAATAAAGGAACTTGTAACGGGAACTTCTTTCAAAATTGGGAAGGGATGAGGAACGAACTTTCGTTCCTATTGTAGAGGAACGTGTACAACACTGCTTTGAACACGCTGCGCCACCTCTCTCATCACGGTGCTGCACAAGTTACGCAATACACTCCGAGGTTCATCAATAGGTATTTTAAATAAAATGCGTAAACTTGTTCCGTGCACAAAAGGCAAACTCTAGGCAAATAAAGTGAACACGAACTTTCTTTCACAAACATCGTGATGCATTACTTAAATTCTGAACGTCTGTACTATTGTTATTCTGCTGCTAGCGCGGATCACCCATTATAAAACCAGCTCTGTGATAGGAAAGGAGCGTGCGCACTGCCAAGGTATGCTTGAGGAGAATTTTGCGAGCACAACCCGCAATGACGAATGCGTTTGAAGTGCGGAAGGTGATCAAATGAATGAATCCCAGCCAGGAAAGCTGTGACAAACGGAGATAGTGCAGACACATTCCAGATCCTTGGTTCTAGAAAGTGCCCGCATGCTTTCTTTAAACCAGTAACCACGCTGAGACACCAGCCGAGCGTGCGCGCCGTGCGTCGGCATCCAGCGCTTACTTTCCTAGCCCCTAATAGGAAGCTAGGTCTTGCTAATTTCCATGAAAAAGTTAAAATAGGTGGTTTCGGGACCATCCCCCGGGTGGCACCATGAAATAAGAAGAGCACAAGAAAAGCGTCTGAAAAAATTTTTATTGCCTAGTAATATGAAGCACCTGCTCAGCACTAAACATTTCTGCATAATGACACTACATACTGTGGCGTAGAGAAGGATGGCGTTGGCTGTTGAAAAAAAATAAATCTTGTTGGAGCGAACTTCCGCGCAGCGATAAACCAGAAGGAAGTACAAACGTTGAAGAAGTAGATAGCAAAGTGACACGCACAGGCGAGCTTCGCCTTATATATCGCCGCCGCATTTCCTAACCGCGCATTTATCCTGAATGCTTTCGTTTCTAGAAACCACTAGTGAATAGAGAAATGGTCAATCAAACAAGCACAGTCAGGGATAGTCCCCACAGAGCTACACCCTTTTCCTATTACCAAAGGTTTCCGGTGGGGCATGCGAAACAAGGGTTTTGCCCGACACACAGAACAAGATATCCGGGCGTAGCCACGTACGGGCTGGCGACAAAACATTTCCCAAGCGCAAACAAACCGACACACATGAAATGAAGACACATCTGTGGTAACAGTTTTCCGTGCCTTATACAACAAGCCCAAGGAAGTCTGAAACCGTAACGACAATTCACCAAGAAGGCCATCAAGCTATGTTAATTGATGGCGATCGCTCGGCGTACGCTCCTTTTGCCTCGAGGCGGCTGTAGCAGCGCTCCGTCTTTGTGCCTCAATGATGTGTTCCGGCTCGCGTATCGGAAGTCCACGGCTTCTCCTCGGGTCAACAAGCTCTAGCGGCAAACAGTGCATGTAAAACTTCTCTAGACGGGGCAACATCTCGTTTTCCCAAAACGCCCGGTCCCTGCTTATTGTCTCAACATGGAAACCTTCTCTTGTCCAGACAGCAAACAAACAGTTTTCACGGTCGCAAATATTCAGCTGCCCTTGAATTTGGTACCAGTAGTTACTGGTGATTTTGAGCCGCACAGCACCATTCGAAGTTTCAGCACAGTAAGGTATTTTTTTACTGCGTACTCCTTCCAGTGGGGTGAGGTCTCTCGCTGCATACGGACACTTGATTTCGACCAGCGTGTCGTCACCAACCAGTCCGTCTGGCGTGGCACCAAGAAAAGGGCTGCTTACGGTCTACGAAAAGCCCACACTCCTTTACAACGACGTCATATGTGGCTTCGAGTTGTCGGAGTGCGATGGACTCATGGTCTTTGCCGTGCCTTATAGCGTCCGATGTGATGTGCTTGTACAGCATATCTCCGACAGTTCGCCCGCATCCAGTCGAAGGCCTCATCTTGCAAATTGGACCGAAGAGTGATGCTGTCAAGCGCTTGCGCCTCTCGTCTTTCCAAACAATGGAACCACTTTGCCCAGTTGTTGCTTTTTGCAGTTGGTCGGTGTCTTCTTCGGAAAGTGCAAGAGAGTGAACAAAATTGTCCGCAGCTATTTGAAAGGCATCTGGCTCCATGTCCGGCAGTCCGTAATCCGCGTCAGCACCTTGTGAGCGTTTTTGCGTGCCTTTAAGAGGATGGGCAGAAGGTGCTTTATTTTTCCGCGGCTTTTTGCGCCTCTCAGCCTGGCGGCGTGCAGATGCTTTTGCAAAAGAGCTCGTGTATCTGCCGCCCTTTCTCCCGCTAACTCGTGCAGCTATGCTGTCATGGTAGGCGCCCTGGGAGTTGAAGGAAAGAGACGCTGCAAAACACCTTGTTTCGTAGGAGCCTTTTAGCGAATAATTTATACGCTTTCCACCAACAAACTTTGCCACCACGGAGTTGTAATGCTCAGCAGCATTGTTGTCAACGTCTTGTATGAGACTCGTGGCATTTCCTGCAACTCGGCTCATGGCAGCAACAATCTCGTCGAACACACCGATGCGAACCAATTCTGGCACCAAATTCTCTTCCCCCTGCTTACTCCCCGAGCAGAAGTACCCGGCACACTTGCGATGATCACCAAACACGTGGTTCGGACCATTTTTGATGTCACCAATTAGGTGCTCTGTTTTCTCGCGCAACGAATTGTTCTCCGCGGCTCTCACCTTAATGGCTGTGGCTACCCCGTGTCTGAGCCGAACCGAGGCTCGTTGGATGGAGTTTTTGACATGTTGAGGCAAATTTTGCGGGCGCTTTCTTTGTGCAATGTCGCGAATTTTACCCGAATAGTTGCGCAGGATGTGATTACGGCACTCAATTTTTTCTACTCTTTGATTTCCATACGGTGCGGCTGCAACAATCGCTTTGTATGTGCTTGAGTCTCCATCCGCAATCAACCGCATGAATTTCACACCGTGGATCTCGACGCTTTTTCTGAATCCTTCTACAAGTATACTTTCCTCCATGCTTGTAGAACTTCCCTGCCAGTTTTTGTGGCACTTGTGCTCCCTGGGGTCCTCTCCTGGTGGCGCTCGAGCACACGTTGCGCAAACTTTGTTTCTGACGCCGATATGGAGAACTTTTCCGGTCCTATGGCCGATGATGGCAGCCTGAAAAAATAGCATGATATACATCAGTGGATTGGCACACACGAACAAATAGGTCCACGAGAAAAAAACATTTAAGGCCGTTCCAATCAATGTGAAAGCTGTCGGAAGTGCAGAGCAGTGATTCGCCATAATGGGCTGTGGCGCCGTTATCCGCTCCTTGCTACCACCCAATTCAATTCAAATTTCCGCCTTCGCAGTGCTCGCACGTCTCCTGCCTGGAACTGCGCCAGCGGGAGTTCTGTTCTTTCTTGTGCTTGCTTTTCCTCCCGTGCGTGCCGGCGTTGCATTGCCACTATTTTCGCTTACTATCGTAAAAAACCAATTCAACAAGCGTTCCTAACTAAATGAACGCTGGCGCTGCCGGTTAATTACGTATATTTTGCATCAGATGTACCTGCAGGTTTCTTTGCGCTAACAGGGAGATGTGAGATGTATGACAAGCGCCAGCCGTTCGCGAGTTTCGAACGCTTATGACTGTACAAACCTCTTGGCTTTCGAAGCCTCTGGGTTCCGCCGCGATGACAGCCGCTACGACAAAATTCCGTGCGGCTCTACTTGGGTCCAGCGAGCGAGCTACGACGACAAGGCGAGCGCCTAAAGTGCTCCGCACTTGAAAATCGGGAATGCAGCAGATTTAATCGCATAGAACCATATTGCTTCAAGGTCAGCCTAGGTAAACTATTTGTGAAATGTCTGAACGTTTGGACACAGGTTTATCTTGGTTTATTGAAATTTTTGTCTCATTACTTCGTTAATTTTAATAGATGAGAAGCAGAAAATGTAAAAATTAAACGCCATTGTTACACCGTTTTTTCTGGTATGACGGAACGGCCGCAAAGTATGAAGCGCGGCTGTGTTTGACAAATATTCCTGCTGCAAAATTCAGCCATAACATATTGTATTTACATAATCAGACGAACTATTTGCAAGCAGTCATAACGGATCCCATGCTGGCTGCCCCCACTCACGTTCCCTCCATCGTCGATCGTTGGAAACACAGCGGTATGGCCTACTGCCCTACTGTTCATCTTGTCGTGACAACATAGTAATGCAGAAATTAGAATATCCGTTTAGTATGAACAACGGCTCACGCCCTTTACAATCTCAGAAATATAACATAACCACTGTCCTTTGCAAACGGAAGCGTTTAACTTTTTGTCACGCGAAGTGCGCTCCGAGAGTTTAATTCCACGTTCAACCCGCCGTGGTGGCTAGATTAGCCAAGGCTTTGTGCGGCTGAGCACGAGAACGTCAGTGAGATCCTGGCCACGTGACTTGGTTTGTCAGATGAACGCTAAGAACAAAAATGCCCGACTATACCACATCTCTGCACGTAAAATATGCCCAGGTTGTCTAAAGTAATCCCTAGCGCTCCGCTACGGCGCGCTTCACCAGCCAGGGCATGAAACCCTAGAATTTTGATGGAGGTGTCTTGTGAGTATGCCAAGGCGTGACGTATGCATACGAGAGGGGCGGAAAATTTAGTTTACACCACTAGGTAATAGCTAATAAGGTAATCGACGGCGTCCCAAATTTTTAGCGCAAGAATTGGCATTTTTTGGCTTCATTGCATGGCTAGATGCGGCCGCACACCAATACAAGTGACGTAGGTTCTGCAACGCTAAGCCCTAGACGCTTATTCACGGCTTCGGATAGGAATCGTTGCTGTAAGTAATGCGGCTGACTTGCTAATGAAGCGTCGCCGAATAGTCGGATAGATCCAACCGCAAGTGTAGGCAGAAATGCTGCAATTTTACAAGTTTCTTCTATAAATCCCTACTCAACAAAGCGATAGAATATACTGCTGCAGCGGCAATGCTCTGAGGTTTACGCTATTACTTTTCATCTTTTGTGGAGGGGTGATAATTCTACTTTTACTAATCTAACCAATAAATGTCACACCCAACGCAAATGTAACCACACCTTATAGTAAAAAACCAACATGAAAGTTTGTTTTCGCTAATGTTACTTACCACCCCTGATGAAGCATCGTACTTGTTTTTGTAGGATCTTTTGCACCACGCCCCATCTGCCACTACGGTTATAGTGGGCACACCGTCATCATCGACGTCACCACTCTCCCTAGCCAGTCTTGCTTCTTCAGCGCCTGCCTTCTTCATTTCTTCCCAGGCGACTTTGTCGATCACTTCGGAGAGGTCCCTCTTGGTACTTATCGTACGTATGGGAGGACATGGCTGGGACATTGAGAGACGCTAGCAACTTCGCAGAGATTTGAAAAACCACAGCCAATACTCATGATGCCGGATATTGTGGCAGTGTTGACATCCATGCCATTCACTTGTTCTGGCCGTGGCGAATCAGTATCTTACGGCAGCTTTGAGGCCGCACATCCTACACACAAAAGTCAGCGTACTCCGAAGTCCCTGCCTTTTTTCGGACACGCAGTTCATGTCCGCGAAGGTGCACCCGAAGGGATGGTGAGTGTCAATGTTCTGCAGGCTACGCAGGAAGTGCCCGATGTCCACAATGCGCCGTCCTTCCAGCTGAATTTCGTTGTCTGGCTGTGATGTCATGGTTGCCGAGGGAGTGGGTTGTTCACCGGCGGCCAAGGAGCAACACTTCGTGGGATCACAGGCAGTTTCCTCTACTGTTGCGCTAGCGTTGATGCGGGAATAACACGTCCATAAAACTTCTCAAGTAGTTCCGGCAGTGCATGACGTGGGTCTGTCCTGGTCTGCTACAGCAGCTGAGTCACTTTCTAACTCGTAATTGTCGTCTTCAGTCGTCTGAGGAAAACTTGTGCTGGGGTTCCCACTTCCTGTGAGTTCTCCGAAATACTCAGGCGAACAGGAATCTAGCAAATGTCGCTTGCACACGTTTCCTATGAGCGTCTTGCCTCGCTTCCGCTTTCCGAACTTGTAGCCCTTCCTCGGCATCGTCAAATATATGTGTCGCGTTGCCGCTGCAAATAATAATAATAATAATGAATCTATCAATCAATCATGTTTATATAGTGTGCCCAGGAACAGCCTTGAGGCGTTAGTACTGGTGCACAGAGGAATACAAGTTCAAGACAATGCACGGCAAACGAAGACAAGACACGGCAAGATAATGTGCAGACGATAAAAAGAGAACAAGTAAAACATAACTTTGCCAAATATATGGATGACATAAGAAAAAAGAGAGAAGTAAAGCAACTTTCACATTGTATATGAACAGCGTATAACCAGAAAACACTACACCACTTTGGATAATATACACTGTACACACAGTAGCACAAGAATGTTGACATGACACAACAGAACAGATGAACAGCCGACAGATTAAAACGAACATCTCTTATGACACAGACGGACATGTAAACTTGTAACATCAAGCCTTAACATGAACAAAATAGAATTCCGTGGGCAGCACACTTTGCAAAGAGCACGACAACGTAACAAGCGGGAAGCCCAACAAGCATCAAACTAAAAGTAAAAAGATGAATTTGTTGCTATGGAAGAGCGAAATATACAGTATGTTTCTAATACTACTACTACTACTACTACTAATATTAATAATAATAATAATAATAATGTTATATCAATAGCCCTTCGAAAATGTGCTTACGAAAATCACGAAGCTACTCACCGAAATTGTTCTCCGTAAGGTAAGGAAGGCCGTTTCACGTGCTCCTTCTTCGCAAGCGCGGAAGTCGATCTATCGGGAACAAACCCTTGTCTCCACTCGACGGAGTCAAAAAGAGCAATCGTCGGCCCAAGAATCCGTGCACTTGAAGACGAGGGCTCACTACAAAGGCGCCAGGTGACGCAGTAAAATGCCACGGTGAATCGACATCATTGCTCGATTTAGGTTTCCTCAAATCGCAAAACGAACGTCGACGTTCGAACGTTATCACTGTGGCTGTACTGCCGAAATCCCACAAATGCAGTCTATGTGGACTTGATTGCACGTTTCACTGGATTCAAAAAATGATAAAACGTGATGAAGTTCACTTTTTCGACACTATGCGCAAGCTGCAAACCAATGTGATGCGCTGCTTAGCTTCTAAATGAGTTTTGAAAAACCACGCCATGCGCCACAAATGCGATAAGAAGCCCGCAATAAGGAACAGTTCTTGTCACCCAGGCTACGGTTACAAGGGCGCGACAGAAGAAAATCGCAAAAAGCTATAGCGTCGGGGCAAGAGAGCCTCCTTGCGCAGTGGCTTATCTGCGCCTTGTCACCGCATTGTGCTGTTTTCATGATATCGGCGCGACCGAAATTTGGTTGGCTGCGATTCCGCCGCAGCATTGTAAGCGCAGATAAAGAGACTTCGCTTGAAGAAAGCTTCGATGAATATTCGAGCTAAACTAGCCGAGCAATGAAACGGCATTTTCAATGTGTCTCCCGATGAATGAACTTTTCCTTACAAGATATTGAAATTCAACCAGCTCTTTTATCGACGTGACGTCCTAGATTGCTTGTCTCACCTGCACGATAGCGCTTTTATTTTGATATTGAAAAAAGCGTGATTCATGCCGGCCGTTTTTCGCGGTCGACCTAACCTGCAGTCAAGAATAGCCCCTTCAATCACGAATGGTATATTCGGTTTGCCCCCCAGCCATATAGTGAGACAGCACGTTGTCAGTCCGGCTACCTAGAGAAGCACGGAGTGAAGCTTTTCCAGACCAAATACAGTGCTCGTAGCGGGGAATACAAAATGCACAATTGGTGGCTATTTCAGCCATGATTGCTGGAGACGCTGTCGCTCAATACTGCTAACCGCGAAGCACGCCTACCCGCCACCAATTACACACCAAAATTTCATGGTTACAAATACACATGACTGAAAGCAGCACGATTTTGGAGTTTCCGCTGATGTCGAGGGTGACTTCCGCAGGAGACTGATTTCAGCGATCATCAGCGGCAATACCCACAAGGTAATATGCATTTGAAAGTGAGCAGCGTGCGATAAGGTAGGTTTTAACACCTTCCCCAGTAAACTAGCGAACAATCATAGCGTTCTCATGACGTCATCGGTTGCATAGATCGACACTACTTGGTGCACTACACGCGGAACTAGAACTGATAGGATAAGCTTGAGTCGTAGCCTTGCAATACACGCAATATCTTGAAGTGGCTATTACAATTATGACGCCGAAAATACCAATCGCATATCTTAGGCTGCTTAACACCTTACATCATCTTTTTTGACGCGAAAGGCGGGTGTTACAAATATATTGTATGTATAGGACGAGAGTTGAAAGCAGCTTTCCATAACCACAGAGCAAGCAAAATGGCGGGTGGGTGTGCGTGGGGTGAGGAGGGGGCCCGCTAGTATCCACCTCACAGTGACGTTCTCAGGCTGGAAAACCAAACCTAAGTGGTGCCACGGCAGTCAGGCACTGTTTGTATCAACGCCGGGCACTACGCGGGTGCGAGCTGTGCGAGCGAAGTCACGAAAATGACCGAACAAACAATGCTGATGCAATATCTAAGGCTGATGCGATAGCCGTCGAACCCGCGTGGTCAGTAATGCCGCGTAAAAACGTGCGTCGCATTGTGGAAAGTCACGTTTATCGCGCTTAAAAGATCACAAGGAAAAGGCGACTTTCGCGTTCAAGGTCTAATCCTTCTCTCCCGTTCCGTAGTTGCTATTGCTCGAGGACGAACGGACCTGTTCCGTCAAAAGGGAGGGTGCGATATTGGATAGTTTCAGCTGCCGGTCGGCTCCGTACGTGCGGCCCGCTCAGCGTAACCGCATGCCGTTCACGGATGAGCACGCCACGCATGCGCAATGGCGTTCCCGCGTGGTATCGGAGCGGAGCGGACCGTGGAGCGGTCATCCGGAACGGTCACCGTGCTCCACCGTGGAGCGCGCCGACTCCGCAAAGAGCAGGTACACCGAAGCTGCCTTTGGAACGCAGCCGCTCCCGCCGGAGCAAAGTTCCGAACCGCGACGGGAACAGGAAATTCCCAGCATCGTTTGCGTCGCGCCTTCCCGAAATCCTCTGGTTCCCGCGGGCGCGTTCATCCCGCGCTGCGCGGCTGGAGGAGGCAGAGAAGGCGAACACTGACCTGAAGCGCAAACTATAGCGAACTAGAATACTAGTTCACTGTAGCGCAGTACGGCGGCGACGTTGGCGATGTCACGCGGCAAAAGCAAGCGCCCTAGTGAGTTCTGGCCGACTCCGCCGAATTCGGCGGAGCGACCTCGGCTCTGACGGCGCTCCCGATCCGCCATTGGAACAGGGTTTGGTTGCTCCCGATCTGCCATTGGAACGCGTCTGCTCCAGACGGAGCAGAAAAGGTACTCCGAAAGTGCTCCGGATCTGCCATTGGAATTCCACATAAAACTCGCTACTAGCGAGTTTTAGCAGTTTCAGCTGACCCTGTTCCGCGGTCCGCTCCGCTCCGCTCCGATAGCAGGTGAGAGCGCTACTAAAGCGCTAAGTTGGGCGAGTTGGTTACTTACTAAGGAATTCATCGTACTAGCGAACATTAAGACAGGGATAAAGCTAAAGATTGATTGACTGTAGGGTTTAACGCGCCGACGCAACGCAGGCGATGAGGCGCGCCGTAGTGGAGGGCTCCGGATTAATTTTGACCACCTGGGTATCTGTAGCGTGCACCGAAATTTCGTACACACGGGCGTTTTTGCTTTTCGCCTCCATCAGAAAAGCGGCGGCCGTCGCCGGGAATCGAACCAGCGACCTCGTGCTCAGCAGCGCAACGCCTTAGCCACTGAGCCACCGCGGCGGGTCAACAAAGCTAAAGAGAAGACGAAACACACGCTAGCGTGTGTTTAGTCTTTTTTTTTTGCTTTGTCCCTGTCTTAATGTTCGCAAGTACCATGAATTCCTTAGTCAAGTGAGAGAGAGCACCATTGCGCAAGTGTGGCGCGCTTGGCCGCGGTTGTACTGAGCGTTCCGCCAATACCGGAGCGGATGTCGAACAACGGTCAGGTAAAGCTCTATTATGAACATGCACCAAGTCACCTAACTGGGTGGCATTTTGTGCTCGGTCTCCAAGTCATTGATTGATTGATTTTTCTGTGATTATCAGCTTCATGTGCCGTCCCATTGTGTAAAGGTGGCTTTCCTCCGTTGAGTTTTGGTTACAACGCCGCCATAACTAAGACCAATAAAGCTTTGCTTTAAGAATACGCCCTTTATGCCCCTCCCTTGCTGCCACTGTGTACGAGCACTCAGGTCGAAAGATTACTGCCCTACGCAACGGCCAAGGCCCACACCCCAAACGTGTCACCCTGCTGCATTTATTGACTTGCTTTAAAAGGGGAGCACACCTGGAGAGTGTAAATGCATGAGAAGTGTTTTCCGCAGGAGTCGTTCGTGGATAAGCCGCTAGCAAAGACGAAAGTTATATCCCCGCCTCCAGCGGCCGTTGCGAATCAGCGCAACGGGTTCCCGGTAACTACTTTGTTTTGTAAACTGAATATCGCCTTTGTCTTGGCATTTACTTCTTGAGGATTGGTTAAAAAATAAAATTCTGTGCATGTTCGTTTTTTTTTCGAGAAAGGGGGGGGGGGGGGGGTTCTGCCAACGTTGCAAGAGCAGCGCGAAGAGAATGCCTGTAACGCGAAAAGCCAAACTATGGTTATCACTATTACTTGCAATCGAAACTACACTAGGCGTCGCGTTCTGTAGCGGTAAAAAAGCAGTATTTTAACACGTATTTTCAAAACTGATTAACCCTCCCTTGGTCCAAGAGTGTCCAGGAATTGCGGCTCGCCTTTTTCAAAATTGTATTGAAAGCAAGCATATTGAGGGAAAAAATTAAAAAAAAACAGTGAGTCATGGCAACACACCCCTCACCATTTGGGCAACAACGTGCATTATATTACGCATTTTCTCCTCTTTCTTTAACCTTAGGTCCACCTTAAGAGGTTAAGACGTGACCATATTAGGCATTTGGTTATGCTGAGTGAGACACGTTTCTGGACAAGGTGATTCATGTCGGTATATGAAGATGACACACAAATGCCACATGACAGACGCAAACTCAACACTGCTTAATTTTACCGAGAAATCCCCCCTAAATACTCTTGCGCATCCATAGAAACGTATCCTAAATAATACGTAAATAAGCAAATAAGTATATATAACAACGACTGTCCAAAAATGGTATTTATTTTAGAAAAGGTGCGGGAACAACACGATCAGACAGGTGCTTGCGGGTGTAAAATAGTGTCCGGTAATGTATGGGCGATAGCGCACCGGTCGTGTGCAGTGTAAATGTTTTTGTTTGTTTCGTCTTTCTATAAGGACACAGCGTAATTTTACAAGGGTGTGCAAATGCACGGGTATGCACAGGTCTTGTGGCTTCTTACCCGTTTCGCGTACTAAACTTTTATCCTTTAAATAATCACCACGCCACCTTCAAAAAGAACCCTTCGACGTTCCCGAAACGGCAGACGACTGCACTCAACAATAAGAAAAGTGCAATGTGTGGAAGCAATGTTTATAACAAGTTTCACACTCAAGCGGTGACCATGGCGAAGATGTTTCGTGGAATTAAACCAGCGCATTAACCCGCAACGGCCGCTCATTATTGCGTTTCTAGAGGAAATGTCATTGCTTACTGCCAAATGAGCACACATATTGGTTGTTTTGTCGTGTGCAGCTCGCGTCTGGCGCCGCACGCAACGTGAAAAAGCAGACGACGCGAGAGCGCCATCCACACTAGGAGCGGTTCATCCCGCCGCCGCCGCCAGGGACCGACTGTGTTCGCGCTCGGGGCGAATATTTTTGCTGACAAGCATGAATTGCTTGCGAATTCATCAGACAACGATGCGACGGGCTCATAACAGGTGTTAATAACGGCCGGAGATTGGAAATGAGGACGCGAACTGCAAAGAAGGCTGAATGCATGGCCAGCCAGTTAGAGCTTTTCATATCGTTTCGTTCGATTCAATTACACGAACATTAACTGGAGTGCCTAGACCACGAAGACGGACATGCTTTAATTGCTGTAGCGGAAGGGCGGAACATAACAGACATTCGCGTTATGGCTCTCAGAACGAAGATGAGAAGCAGCTTGCAGGTAGCTGTTTACTGGATCCAGTGAAGTACGTTGTCGCGCATGTGTGGCGGATATGGCTTGTGTGCACATATGATCAATGGCTTTCAATAAATATCACTTTGTAGGGGAGCTGTGTCATGTTACGCTGCTTTTTAGCCACTTGTGAACGTTTTAATGAGTTGTTGTCAAAGCTTAAGAGATGGCGCTAGGGTTGAACCGCTCAGATTGTCCGTGATCAACGCTCCGGCTCCGTACCGGTGCGTACCGTCGTGGGGCACTGTGCACCGCGCCGGTTTTGTGGGCAACACCGGTGCGTGTTTATCGAGGTCGCTATTAGACAATCGTAAGTATGCAAGTCCGACCCTGTGTCCATTAAAGTTCCTCTACTCTAGTGTCCATTGCAATGCAGTGCCAGTGAGTATTTGCGAGCAATTTGCAACTAAAAATTATAGTGCATATGCGTGGTAGTTAAAAAAAGCTAATCATAGTCTGTAAACACTACACGTACGATACATCATACCATATGAAGTTGCACAATTATCGCGTGATGTGCTACTTATTTGTCAGTGTTTGCCATTGAGAATTAATGCTCTTTGCAATTGTTGCGATACTGACCTGCAGGTGGCGCCACTTCACGGCATGCCGGCGTTAGGCGCGCCGTACCAGCCGCCGTACTAGCGCACCCGTGCTGGTGAGTCCGAGCAGGTGGCGGGCGGCTGCACGACTGCGCGTTCGCATGGTGATTATTTGTCGCAGGCGAGCACTCCCTGGAACTGGAACGCTACTATCGAGGCCTGTCACCGCCTGCAGCTCATCGCAGGCACAGCCACACTTCGCGAGCTCACAAGTCTGCTGCATTCGGCACCGAACGTCCCGCACGTGTTGTGAGATTCGTCCTCGCAATGGCGGCGCCTTCCATGTGTGAAGAAAACTTGGTGACGGACGGCGTTGTGTGCGAAACGCGTCCAAAGGTGATCAAGGCCACCTACACGTGGATAGTGCACGACTTCAGCCTGCGCCGGGAAGAGACTGGGCAGGCCATGGAAAGTTCGGCCTTTTCTGCGTCAGACCACGACGGCATCCAGTGGTGTCTGGTTCTCTACCCGAATGGCGAGAGTGAGAGATGCAAGGACTACGTCTCAGTCTTCCTGCGACGTATGTTTAGCAACTGTAGTAGCTTCCTTGCTCAGTACGAAATCGCAGTGCTTGGTGAAGAAGGGCAGAAGGTCTGCGCCGTACGAGCACCCCCTTCCCGCTTTGCTTTCGGCAGTGCTTGCGGCGGCTTTCACTCGTTCATCAAGCGAGACCGTCTTTTGAAGGGTACGGAGCACCTCCTGCCAAACGACAGGCTCACCATCCGGTGTGAGGTGCTTGCTTTCGTGGACTCCGTGAAGATTCTGCCTGCGGTGAATGTTCCCGATTGTAGGCTCTCGCAAGACCTTGGCCGTTTGCTGGAATCCCGCCGGTGCTGTGACGTCATCATACGCGCCGCCGGGCGAGAGATACACGCACACAAAGGTATTTTGGCTGCCCGTAGCTCTGTTTTTGCCGCCATGTTCGAGCATGAAATGACCGAGCGGAAGGAAGGTCGAGTGGAGGTGACCGACTGTGACTTCGAGGTCCTCCGGGAAGTGGTGGAGTACATCTACACTGGCCGTGCGCGCAAGCTACACAAGATGGCGGAAAAAGTCCTCGTCGCAGCGGACAAGTACGACCTATCGAGGCTGAAAGCGATGTGCGAAAGCGTCCTGTGCGCGAAGCTGTCTGTGAAAACTGCGCCCGAGATGTTGGCCCTTGCCGACATGCACAACGCGGGCCAACTTAGAGCCAAGGCAGTCCGATGTATCAAAGAGAATGCCACGCGCGTGTTGGAGAGTGACGACTGGATGGCGATGGCGCGCACCAAACCGCACCTCGTCGCAGAAGTCATGCGTGCTCTGGAGGCGGAAAAAAATGGCAGCAAATGAACAGTACACGAAATGACGCGCCGCTGCATGCACCTGTGTTCCTCAAGGTGTCTGCTTTCTCCACAGCAAGTGTCGTTGTTGCCAATTAAATAAGATTTGTAAAAAAAAAAGTAAATCGTTTTCCTAGCTTTTTCTTAACTTGCAAATCACGATGAAGTCGTTTTAGGCTAAAGCAAGTGCATGCGTTTGCATTTGGTCCTCCTCTTGTTTTGCAGGCAGTAACTCGCCATTTTCTCCTGTACTGAACTTGCAGTTATAATGCACGGACTGCCACCGTTTATTGAGAAATAACACTAAGAATAGCTTGGGGACACCGAGGTCTGGTTGCAGGCTTTGAATGCGAAAGTAACGTGGACATTGATTGTAGGGTTTAAAGGCCCGTTCGCACTTGCGAAGGAAATTTCTGTCGCTTTCGTCGCCTTGCATTGCTTTCGTCGCGCGACGAGAGAGATCGGTCTCGACCAATTTCTTTCGTCTCCGTCGGACCGTCGCTTTTGAAGCGGAAGCAGGAGGCGAGACTTCCTGACGTCATATCCTGCCAGAGAACCCGGATGCTGTGTCTTTACAAGCGGCGAAACTCCCGTGAAGTCTCCCAAGTATTCTAGTTCACTATTCGCCGCGAGCTCGACATGTAGGTGGCGACAGCGTCGCGCTGCTAGTGTGGATGCTCCCCTGAACGGCCCGTAAGAATGCCCACTGTGGGCGCGCTTCGTGCCTTTTTCTCGCCGTATGCGCGCACGAAAGGTGCAAACTAGAGTGGTATGCTGTAGTTCGGTTCCTCAACATTCAATGTATAGCATGGAAGCGGTAGTCAGTTTTCATTACTACGCCAAAAAAGCGACTCATCGGGAATCTCAGAATGGCCGTAATTGTGACAATGAACTTGTACGCCGTGGCTCGTAGCAAGCTCGATCTTTCCAGACTATGGCTTTGGGCCTCCAATAAAAGCATAAATAGAAACAAATCAGGAAGCCTCGATCTCTGAAATTCAGGTTACAACGGCAATCTCAATCGCTTTCACTGGTAGCATGACGCATTCTTGCATTTGTGGGACGCCCTGAAATGGCAACACTACTTAACTGCCCCGAAATTCTTTCTAAGAGCTTACGATATTTTTGTGTGTTCAAAAGGCAACATAAGATTACTGAATTTTGATCAGTGCAGATATATAAATGTAACCGCTCTAACGGGTCTTTTAAATGAAATTCTAGCGACTCTGAAGGAAGGTTTGATGAATAACGGTTTCGGATCACTTATTTACGGCTTTCGTCGCAAGTGAACTTGCGAATTGAATTGTCAACGCACGCAGTACAATCAACATCTCATGTTAGCTATAGGTTGTCGCAAAGTGACAAGCAGGTTTACAGTGTGCAAACCAAGCTTCTGGGACCTCACAGTGAGCACAAATTTTCTGTTACGGCTGCTCTGTTGACCATTTGCGTTCCTTTTAAAATCTAACAGGTACCTGCAACAGCGAGATGTGTTTGCATTCTTGCGTATAAGGTCGGTTACGAACCCTAAAGATGGCAATAAATGAAGTTGCGCTGCTGCAGATGTAGTAAAACATTTCCTTTTTATTTCTCGTTGCGAATCAGCGCAACGGCTTCCCGGTAACTACTTTGTTTTGTAAACTGAATATCGCCTTTGTCTTGGCATTTACTTCTTGAGGATTGGTTAAAAAATAAAATTCTGTGCATTTCGTTTTTTTTTTCGGGAAAGGGGGGGGGGGGGGTCCTGCCAACGTTGCAAGAGCAGCGAGAAGAGAATGCATGTAACGCGAAAAGCCAAACTATGGTTATCACTATTACTTACAATCGAAACTACACTAGGCGTCGTGTTCTGTAGCGGTGAAAAAGCAGTATTTTAACACGTATTTTCAAAACTGATTAACCCCCCTTTGGTCCGAGATTGTCCAGGAATTGTGGCTCGCCTTTTTCAAAATTGTATTGAAAGCAAGCATATTGTGGGAAAAAATTAAAAAAAAACAGTGAGTCATGGCACACACCCCTCACACATTTGGGCAACAACAGTGCATTATATTACGCATTTTCTCCTCTTTCTTTAAACTTAGGTCCACCTTAAGAGGTTAAGACGTGACCATATTAGGCATTTGGTTATGCTGAGTGAGACACGTTTCTGGACAAGGTGATTCATGTCGGTATATGAAGATGACACACGAAATGCCACATGACAGACGCAAACTCACAACTGCTTAATTTTACCGAGAAATCCCCCTAAATACTCTTGCGCATCCATAGAAACGTATCCTAAATAATACGTAAAATAAGCAACTAAGTATATATAAACAACGACTGTCCAAAAATGGTATTTATTTTAGAAAAGGTACGGGAAGAACACGATCAGACAGGTGCTTGCGGGTGTAAAATACGTGTCCGGTAATGTATGGGCGATAGCGCACGGGTCGTGTGCAGTGTAAATGTTTTTGTTTGTTTCTTCTTTCTATAAGGACACAGCGCAATTTTACAAGGGTGTGGCAAATGCACGGGTATGCACAGGTCTTGTCGCTTCTTACCCGTTTCGCGTACTAAACTTTTATCCTTTAAATAATCACCACGCCACCTTCAAAAAGCACCCTTCGAAGTTCCCGAAACGGCAGACGACTGCACTCAACAATAAGCAAAAGTGCAATGTGTGGAAGCAATGTTTATAACAAGTTTCACACTCAAGCGGTGACCATGGCGAAGATGTTTCGTGGAATTAAACCAGCGCATTAACCCGCAACGGCCGCTGATTATTGCGTTTCTAGAGGAAATGTCATTGCTTACTGCCAAATGAGCACACATATTGGTTGTTTTGTCGTGTGCAGCACGCGTCTTGCGCCGCACGCAACGTGAAAAAGCAGACGACGCGAGAGCGCCATCCACACTAGGAGCGGTTCATCCCGCCGCCGCCAGGGGCCGACTGTGTTCGCGCTCGGGGCGAATATTTTTGCTGACAAGCATGAATTGCTTGCGAATTCATCAGACAACGATGCGACGGGCTCATAACAGGTGTTAATAACGGCCGGAGATTGGAAATGAGGACGCGAACTGCAAAGAAGGCTGAATGCATGGCCAGCCAGTTAGAGCTTTTCATATCGTTTCGTTCGATTGAATTACACGAACATTAACTGGAGTGCCTAGACCACGAAGACGACATGCTTTAATTGCTGTAGCGGAAGGGCGGAACATAACAGACATTCGCGTTATGGCTCTCAGAACGATGAGAAGCAGCTTGTAGGTAGCTGTTTACTGGATCCAGTGAAGTACGTTGTCGCGCATGTGTGGCGGATATGGCTTGTGTGCACATATGATCAATGGCTTTCAATAAATATCACTTTGTAGGGGAGCTGTGTCATGTTACGCTGCTTTTTAGCCACTTGTGAACGTTTTAATGAGTTGTTGTCAAAGCTTAAGAGATGGCGCTAGGGTTGAACCGCTCAGATTGTCCGTGATCAACGCTCCGGCTCCGTACCGGTGCGTACCGTCGTGGGGCACTGTGCACCGCGCCGGTTTTGTGGGCAACACCGGTGCGTGTTTATCGAGGTCGCTATTAGACAATCGTAAGTATGGCATAGTCCGACCCTGTGTCCATTAAAGTTCCTCTACTCTAGTGTCCATTGCAATGCAGTGCCAGTGAGTATTTGCGAGCATATTTGCCAACTAAAAATTATAGTGCATATGCGTGGTAGTTAAAAAAAGCTAATCATAGTCTGTAAACACTACACGTACGATACATCATACCATATGAAGTTGCACAATTATCGCGTGATGTGCTACTTATTTGTCAGTGTTTGCCATTGAGAATTAATGCTCTTTGCAATTGTTGCGATACTGACCTGCAGGTGGCGCCACTTCACGGCATGCCGGCGTTAGGCGCGCCGTACCAGCCGCCGTACGAGCGCACCGTGCTGGTGAGTCCGAGCAGGTGGCGGGCGGCTGCACGACTGCGCGTTCGCAATGGTGATTATTTGTCGCAGGCGAGCACTCCCTGGAACTGGAACGCTACTATCGAGGCCTGTCACCGCCTGCAGCTCATCGCAGGCACAGCCACACTTCGCGAGCTCACAAGTCTGCTGCATTCGGCACCGAACGTCCCGCACGTGTTGTGAGATTCGTCCTCGCAATGGCGGCGCCTTCCATTGTGAAAGAAAACTTGGTGACGGACGGCGTTGTGTGCGAAAACGCGTCCAAAGGTGATCAAGGCCACCTACACGTGGATAGTGCACGACTTCAGCCTGCGCCGGGAAGAGACTGGGCAGGCCATGGAAAGTTCGGCCTTTTCTGCGTCAGACCACGACGGCATCCAGTGGTGTCTGGTTCTCTACCCGAATGGCGAGAGTGAGAGATGCAAGGACTACGTCTCCGTCTTCCTGCGACGTATGTTTAGCAACTGTAGTAGCTTCCTTGCTCAGTACGAAAATCGCAGTGCTTGGTGAAGAAGGGCAGAAGGTCTGCGCCGTACGAGCACCCCCTTCCCGCTTTGCTTTCGGCAGTGCTTGCGGCGGCTTTCACTCGTTTCATCAAGCGAGACCGTCTTTTGAAGGGTACGGAGCACCTCCTGCCAAACGACAGGCTCACCATCCGGTGTGAGGTGCTTGCTTTCGTGGACTCCGTGTAGATTCTGCCTGCGGTGAATGTTCCCGATTGTAGGCTCTCGCAAGACCTCGCCCGTTTGCTGGAATCCCGCCGGTGCTTTGAAGTCATCATACGCGCCGCCGTGCGAGAGATACACGCACACAAAGGTATTTTGGCTGCCCGTAGCTCTGTTTTTGCCGCCATGTTCGAGCATGAAATGACCGAGCGGAAGGAAGGTCGAGTGGAGGTGACCGACTGTGACTTCGAGGTCCTCCGGGAAGTGGTGGAAGTACATCTACACTGGCCGTGCGCGCAAGCTACACAAGATGGCGGAAAAAAGTCCTCGTCGCAGCGGACAAGTACGACCTATCGAGGCTGAAAGCGATGTGCGAAAGCGTCCTGTGCGCGAAGCTGTCTGTGAAAACTGCGCCCGAGATGTCGGCCCTTGCCGACATGCACAACGCGGGCCAACTTAGAGCCAAGGCAGTCCGATGTATCAAAGAGAATTCCACGCGCGTGTTGGAGAGTGACGACTGGATGGCGATGGCGCGCACCAAACCGCACCTCGTCGCAGAAGTCATGCGTGCTCTGGAGGCGGAAAAAAATGGCACAAATGAACAGTACACGAAATGACGCGCCGCTGCATGCTCCTGTGTTCCTCAAGGTGTCTGCTTTCTCCACAGCAAGTGTCGTTGTTGCCAATTAAATAAGATTTGTAAAAAAAAAGTAAATCGTTTTCCTTGCTTTTTCTTAACTTGCAAATCACGATGAAGTCGTTTTAGGCTAAAGCAAGTGCATACGTTTGCATTTGGTCTCCTCTTGTTTTTGCAGGCATTAACTCGCAATTTTGTTCTCTACTGAACTTGCAGTTATAATGCACGGACTGCCACCGTTTATTGAGAAATAACACCTGAGAATACCTTAGGGGACACCGAGGTCTGGTTGCATGCTTTGAATGCGAAAGTAACGTGGAATTGATTTAGGGTTTAAATGCCAGTTCGCACATTGCGACGGAAATTTCTGTCGCTTTCGTACGCCTTGCATCGCTTTCGTCGCGCGAATAGAGAGATCGGTCTCGACCAATTTCTTTCGTCCTCCGTCGGACCGTCGCTTTTGAGCGGAGCAGGAGGCGATACTTCCTGACGTCATATCCTGCCAGAGAACCCGGATGCTGTGTCTTCTACAAGCGGCCAAACTCCCGTGAAGTCTCTCCAACTATTCTAGTTCACTATTCGCCGCGAGCTCGACATGTAGGTGCGACAGCGTGCGCGCTGCTAGTGTGGATGCTTCCCTGAGCGGCCCGTAAGAATTCACACTGTGGGCGCGCTTCGTGCCTTTTTTGTCGCGTATGTGCGCACGAAAGGTGCAAACAAGAGTGGGTACGCTGTAGTTCGGGTCCTAAACATTCAATGTATTAGCATGGAAGCGGCAGTCAGTTTTCATTACTACGCCAAAAAAAGCGACGACTCATCGGGAATCTCAGAATGGCCGTAATTGTGACAATGAACTTGTACGCTGTGGCTCGTAGCAAGCTCGATCTTTCCAGACTATGGCTTTGAGCCTCCAATAAAAGCATAAATAGAAACAAATCAGGAAGCCTCGATCTCTGAAATTCAGTTTACAACGGCAATCTCAATCGCTTTCACTGGTAGCATGACGCATTCTTGCATTTGTGGGATGCCCTGAAATGGTAACACTACTTAACTGCCCCGAAATTCTTTCTAAGAGCTTACGATATTTTTTGTGTGTTCAAAAGGCAACATAAAATTACTGAATTTTGATCAGCGCAGAGATATAAATGTAACCGCTCTAACGGGCCTTTTAAATGAAATTTTAGCGACTCTGAAGGAAGGTTTGATGAATAACGGTTTCGGATCACTTATTTACGGCTTTCGTCGCAAGTGAACTTGCGAATTGAATTGTCAACGCACGCAGTACAATCAACATCTCATGTTTAGCTAGGTTTTCGCAAAGTGACAAGCAGGTTTACAGTGTGCAAACCAAGCTTCTGGGACCTCACAGTGAGCACAAATTTTCTGTTACGGCTGCTCTGTTGACCATTTGCGTTCCTTTTAAAATCTAACAGGTACCTGCAACAGCGAGATGTGTTTGCATTCTTGCGTATAAGGTCGGTTACGAACCCTAAAGATGGCAATAAATGAAGTTGCGCTGCTGCAGATGTAGTAAAACATTTCCTTTTTATTTCTCGTTGCGAATCAGCGCAACGGGTTCCCGGTAACTACTTTGTTTGTAAACTGAACATCGCCGTTGTCTTGGCATTTAATTCTTGAGGATTGGTTAAAAAATGAAATTCTGTACATTTCGTTTTTTTTTCGGGAAGGGGGGGGGGGTCCTGCCAACGTTGCAAGAGCAGCGAGAAGAGAACGCATGTAGGGCGAAAAGCCAAACTATGGTTATCAGTATTACTCGCAATCGAAACTACACTAGGCGTCGTGTTCTGTAGCGGTGGAAAAGCATGTACTTTAACACGTATTTTCAAAACTAATAACCCCTTTTTGGTCCGAGATTGTCCAGGAATTGTGGCTCGCCTTTTTCAAAATTGTATTGAAAGCAAGCATTCTGGGAAAAAACTAAAAAAAAACCAGCGAGTCATGGCACACACCCCTCACATATGTGGGCAACAACGTGCATTATATTACGCGTTTTCTCCCCTTTCTTTAAACTTAGGTCCACCTTAAGAGGTCAAGACGTGACCATATTATGCATTTGGTTATGCTGAGTGAGACACGTTTCTGCACAAGGTGATTCATGTCGGATGTGAAAATGATATATATGAAAATGACACACGAAATGCCACATGACAGACGCAAACTCACAACTGCTTAATTTTACCGAAAAATCCCCCCTAAATACTCTTGCGCATCCATAGAAACTTATTTTAAATAATACGTAAAATTGGCAACTCGATACAATAGAACAAATGTTTATTCCTCCGTAAAACGACTGTCCAAAAATGGTATTTATTTTAGAAAAGGTACGGGAAGACACGATCGCAAACTCACAACTGCTTAATTTATTTTTCTCCGTACCCAAATGTCTCCAATTGTAGTTATTCCTCCTCCATAACTTATTTGTATTTTAGAAAGGTATACACGATCACACAGGCGCTTGCGGGTGTAAAATATGTCGGTAATGTATGGACGATAGCGCACGGGTCGTTGCAGTGTAAATGTTTTTGTTCGTTTCTTTCTTTCTATGAGGACACAGCGCAATTTTACAAGGGTGTGGAATTTGCACGCGTATGCACAGGTCTTGTCGCTTCTTACCCGTTTCGCGTACTAAATTTTATCCTTTAAAAAATCACCACGCCACCTTCAAAAAGCACCCTTCGACGTTCCCGAAACGGCAGACGACTGCACTCAACAATAAGAAAAGTGCAATGTGTGGAAGCAATGTTTATAACACGTTTCACACTCAAGCGGTGACCACGGCGAAGATGTTTCGTGGAATTAAACTGCGCATTTACCCGCAACGGCCGCTGATTATTGCGTTTCTAGAGGAAATGCGCAAGCAGAGGTAACTATGTCATTGCTTACTGCCAAACGAGCACGCATATTGGTTGTTTTGTCGTGTGCAGCACGCGTCTTGCGCCGCACGCAACGTGAAAAAGCAGACGACGCGAGTGCGCCATCCACACTAGGAGCGGTTCGTCCCGCCGTCGCCAGGGGCCGACTGTGTTCGCGCTCGGGGCGAATAGGCGTCGTCGGTGCAGCCCGCTGCACACCGCCAATAGGGACCGGGCAGCTGTACGGGTGGCGCCACCGCTCGGCGCTCCGCTCGTCAGTGGGATGAGCCGGTGCATTGGACTACACAGCCTCCCGTTGTTTTTGTCGTGTTTGCTTCGGTGCTTTGTATGTTTTAGTGGCGTTGTGAGCAGACATGTGAGATGAAATGAAGTCTAGACAGGTGTGTTGGGTTCTTAGATGCAGTAATGACTACGTAAACTTGTCGGACGCGTCTAAAGTTGGATATCGGCTGCAATGGCATGAGCGCTTTTTGCAGCGATCTGCGCTTGGCTCCACCCGTTCTGGGTACGAATGAAACTACTATTATTAGTATTATTTTCTTCTTAAATGCACTAACGGCTACGCAAACTTATTGGATGCTTGTAAAGATGGGGAAGAGCTACATTGACACCAGCGCTTTTTGCAGCGCTCGGCGCCTGGCTCTGCGCGATCTGAGTAGGAATAAAACTATTAGCAATATTAGGATTCATTTCTACCACTTTAAATTATCTTCACTGGTTTCAATGACTACGGTTTCCACGCCAGCCTTAGCGCTGGGATACCTCGATACGTGTGCTTTAAATAGAAAGGCACCTGCATACGAGATGGATTCCCGTGTAGCCATAGAAATGTTGCGGTAGTTTACATTTTCTGTAACTGTAAGCTTTGTACCTTCGGTTTTGGTGAGCGACACTGTGACAGCATGGGAGCCTGAAAGCCTAAGTGGAAATCCCATGTTTGTGGTGGTTATTTTATCAAGAGCCAAAGTTGTTCACCAACTCAAAAGTCCAATCTACAAACCATCCCTCCTCCTCGTCCCGTTTTACCATCTGCGTAGAATAAAGGATGGCACCGATAGTTAAAAATGTGGCAGTGTTAACGTCAGCCTGTTTACTGCTTAAGTATTCTTTACAGAGTACCTAAAAAATCGTGTAATGCCTGGTGAAGATACCAAAAACGCGCGATTAGTTGCCTCAAATATGGGTGCATGAGCCCGAGTACTCCACCACAGACACATTTCCAACACGCTGGAAAAAGTTTAGATTTGGAGAGGGGGCATGGAAGTTCAAAATTAAACAGCAAAATCATCTAGCCCTCCGTCTAATGATTATGATGGTTGAACACAAAGCTTTCTTCGTGCGAAATCGAATGGTAAATGGTCAAAGTCAAAGACGCTGCGATCAAAAGACCAAACTGCGTGCTGGTCAAATTCGACGCTTAACTAGTGAAAGTTTAAATTCAGAAGGCAACCAAGGAAACCCATACGATAGAGCTTTGCGGTAAACCATCATCGTCATTAGACGGAGGTTTGCATGATTTTTCAATCATATATGTGGCAGCTTGTAAACCGACCGCAGCATTCAGTTGTGAAGCTGAGTACATGTTTCGGGCACCCTTCTGTCTTGCGTCCTTCAGGCTTCAGCCACGCAGGAATTGGTTTTTGAAAAACCGTTCACCAACTAGCCAGCAATCATTGCAATTCTTGTAAAGCAATGCTTCTCCACAACAAGCAATAACTTTCTACTATCATGCGGTATTTATCCTATCAACGATTCCAGATTACTGTAGTAAGAGCATTTCTGTGAAATTAACTCGTTTCAGCCGTAGGTAATAAAGTCACGGAAGCATCGTCCGTCACAATTTCTGTTTTGAGGTAAATCTTCGAAGACACCCCCCAACTTTGCCTTTCGCTTGTGCACGACGTCGACGCCGTTTCGTCATCAACTGCAAAGGCCAGCGCCGCAGCATTCCTATATCGGTTGCACATACCGGTTTTGTGGGAGCATTTAGCGGCAATATACTCCTCGATTCGCGAAACTGCATGCAGGCATAAAAAATTGCATGAAGCAACGAACTTTCACTTCCAGCTTGACTTCCAGCTTGGCGCATTGAGCGTCGTCTGGTATATGTAAATACTGAGTATGGGCGTAAATAAGGCACATGGCATGCCTCGAAAACATCACATCCACGCTCAAGATTTACCGATCTGAAAAATGCCCGTGGGGTTACGTACCCTTTGCAAGCCGCACCGCAGAAAAACGAGAGAAAGCCATGCACAACTACGCTGCGCCGACCACCACCGGCATTCCACTGACGAGCAGTTCGCCACGGGCGGCGCTGTTCGCTGAAACGACGGTGGTGCCATACAACGGCCGCCCGGTCCCTATAGACAGGGCTGTTGCGGTCATAGAGTTTCTCACTAGCTTAGAAACTCTATGGTTGCGGTCTGTACTACCCGGAAGTACTGCCCGGAAGCAGCTTGCGCAGCGCCTCCTGGGCAACGCAGGAGGCCTATACATCACAGACGATTTTTTTATTTCAGCTGGTCAGCGACGCAGACGAGAAGATCGCAAACGTCGTTGCGCGGTGGCGGGGCAGCGCTCACGACAACCGTATCTGGGAGGAGTCTAACCTCCGTAAGACGTTTGTTAACAACGTAGGTGACAAATTTTGCACGTTCTCGCAATGCGTACGTTGGCCTAAAATGCAAGGCTCACTAAGCTTGTACCACTAAACACAAAGGGCGACTAGGGAGAAACGCAACACCGCTCTAATGAAGTGTGAATCACTGTCGAAAGCTGAACAAAAAAAAACGCTGTACGCATAAAAAAATTGTACTTGAACAATTTGAAAACAGAGAGCACTGAAAGCAGTCAAGCAAGGACTTTTGGAAACCTACTAGTTTATTTAACGCGCCGCGTACGGAAAGAGGGATAAATACTCGCTCAGAGAACCTTTCACGTGCTTGCAACGTTACCTTTTACCAACCTGTCTTCGAAATCGGAAAGAAACACCCGAGGCGAGCAGAGCCTTGCGAATGTATCCGTTTCAGCGCACCACTTATAAAATTCCACGAACGAAGCCTAAGGAAACGAAATCAGCGTATGCCGCTGTGATGTCCGTTAATAGCGGCAACACATTCACGTACGCTTTCCTCCGTTGCTTTGGCCCACACAAACAGTATACAAAAACGCCGTAGAAACGTTTGAAGGGCCACCAAAAACGCTTGCACGGGTCACAAACCGGAACGACGATCACACAGCTTTGACATGCACACAGTTTGGACAAAATACTCTATGCGCGCTCCTCTACGGATGGATGAGTCTCCCCTCGTAGCCGAGTGAGTGGACTCGCCCGCACAGTCTCGTGACATTTCAGCGAAGCGCTGGTTGGCCCAATTAGCCAGACTGCTGTCCACTCCCCCTCTTTCTTTTCTGTGGTGGGGTCGCCGCTCTCAGCGAAATATCACGGGACGGCGCGGTCTGCGGAGGAAGGAAGAAAAAAAATTAAATAAAACGGCAGCTGTGCCTCCTCTCTCGTCTCTTTTTTCTATTTCGCTTTTTGCTTCCACGCTTTCTCGCAACCTTCGCCAGTGGCGAAGCGATGGGAGCGCTAGCTATTAAATGAAAAAATAGAACTTTTGTCAACCCTTGACCGCCTCGCTACGCTGCATTCTGCGACATACCTGCCCCATGCACTCACCAGTGGGGAAATTATTCAAGTGCGTTCAGCATTCTCGCTCTCCATCCCCATTGAGCGGCCTGCTCCTGTGTGGCCTCTGACGCCGAGCCTGTCTGTAGAACCTGAGCGAAACTCCGCAGGTTGCGCACTCCCTTGAGAAAGCACAGCAGCGCGCGATGCTTCATGCACCCGCCCCTCAACCAATCTCAACGCTGTCACCTACACGCTACTCGCCCGTGTGTGCTTCTGCGAAGGCCAGGCACCTTATACCACATAGTCAAGAGTGCCAATAATCCAAATTCATTATCGAAGATTTCCCAAGCGGCTTACCAGCAGCCGTAGGGGAGTGGGGGAGGAGGAATATTGGCCGGGATTTCTGCTGTCCACTTAGCTGTAATCTTAGAATGTGGGCACTGGCTTTCCTTTGGACTGGAAAAGTTCATTCTTCTTCACAGTAAACGTGTTTCGCACAACACGCCTCTGCAAAATCACAACACGTCACCACTAATCAGCTGCACTGCCTCACATATGTCCTGTAAATCAGTAATAAGATCCCTGCCGCAAATTTGGGCCTCCCACGGGCACACAGAGCATATTCTGATCTCCTGGGCCTTCCTTTTGCAATTTCTTCCGTATTTGATTGCACATTGTGGCCGTGGCTAGCACAGTTCTGGCGGTAGCTAGCGCCCAGTCAAACATTTTCCCCCCGAGCGGTCAACCATGTGTCTCCTCCCATTCGTCCCTGGTGAAGAATGTCTGCCCCAACCGTTCTATTTCCGCGTTGTTTCCCCTTTATTTGTCGTCGCTGTTGTGGTGGCCCTTGCTTAACTTTTCCCACCTTTCGCACGGCGGACACATGCCAGCGCTCGCAACGAGGTGCCGCCATGCACATTTTTTTTTTGTTGTTCTCTTTATAACTCTTACCTGCTGTTCCCACGGTTCAGGTTAGGTTTACGCCCGCATCCCCGTAGCGCCAGTGGGCGTGATAATGTGGCGGCTCCCAACGTCACACACTTTCGAGTCTTTTCTCTCCCCATTTGCTTGCTTGCTTGCTTGCTCGCTTGCTCCGAGTGGAACAAAAAATACGAATAGAATCTGTGCTGGGTTATAATGTACGATTTTCACTCAGCGCGGCAGCTCCGCTAAACAGCTTTCATTGCGTAGTTTTTGGGACGTTCTAGCGATATTCGCTCTGTGCATGTAAAGCACATGTCATTGGAATAATAGTCAAGCGAACTGCCTTGCAGGAAGTGAACGGTGTTCTCGCGCCTGCAGCCAGCACCTTCTCACCCCGTGCTTTCAGCCCGGGCGCGCACTCCCGACGATGCGTACAACAGGGCGCATACGTTCACCCGAAACGTCATCGAACGCGTGAATGGGCAGCTGAAGAACCGGTTCCGGTGCATGATCAAGAAAATGGAGGTTTGCCTTGAAACATCCAAGGCTGCGATCGCAGCTCCGTGCATTCTGCATAACGTCGCCAAATTGCGGAACGGTAATGCGAAAATGCAGATGTTTGTTCAGTACTAACAGAATAAGCCTGTGATAATTCGTTTTGTTTCCTTTTAAGATCACTATGACAGTTCGGAGGACTCCGACGAGGAGGCAGATGACAGCCAGGCACCAGGAGGAAGTGACGACGACGACGGCAGCTCCGATGTGCCGGCAGACTACCCGAGTGGAGCAGCGCTCAGGGCGCTATACATACGGACCCACTTCGCGGCTGGTAGTGTGCTTATTATTCTTCAAACGTCGTTTTCCCACAATGCTCCCTTGTCCTACATTCTATTCATTGTGCAGCGAAACAATTTTGCGATGAATGGACGCTATCATGCAAACTAATTAGAGACGCATAGCCTATGTTCTACTATAGCCTGCGGACACTGTCGTTGTTCAGGAAAGCTGTAAACTGTTATTTTTTCCACAATCATTTGAGGACAAGTCGAAATTGAAAGATCAGCAATAAACGTTTTAGAATGGCAGGTATAAACAAGCGAAAGCGAAATGGACAATTTGTTATCTAGAGTAACACGTCTTTAATAGAGTTGACGAGAATAAAAACGAAAAAAAAATACTCATAAAAACCAAGCAATATAAATGTCCAAAGGACAGGTTACTTTATGTTGAGGGAGGAGTGGTTAACGGACTTCCACGATAACTACATAAGGCTACTGTTTTTCTTCTCCCAGTACTTGACCTCTTGCTTCAAAACGGCCATCTTCATCTCGTGCTCCTCGTCCAGGTGCCTTTGCTTGGCGTCCTCCTGCTCCAGTTGGCGCTCCTGGAGTTTGACTTGCAGTTCGTGCTGCTGTCGCTCGTACGTCATCTGCATACGCAGTCTGTTTTCGTAGCACTCGGCTACAACCGTGGACTGCGCCGACCTCGGAGTCCCTTGGCGCCTGGAAGAAATGTTTGAGTGGGGATCCAATAAAAATTAGTAAAAAAAAACCAGTGGCGGTGCTGCTTTACATTGTTCAACACGTCGGAGTCTTTCTGGTAGATCTGTTAGAGTAACACTACGTTATCTGGGCCATAAAATGACTGGAAACAGCAATAACGTAACGTGACGTGCTGAGTCAGCTAGGCGCTAGCAGAGTGAGTTAAAAGTTGCGCAGCCTGCTGGAACAACGCAGTCACTGTGAGTAACAATCAATAAAATGACTGGAAACAGCAATAACGTAAAGTGAGTTAGCGCGCTGCAGATTTAAAAGTTGGCGCGCCTGCTTGAACCGCATCACTTGGAACAATAATCCTCAAAAGAGGAATTCAGAGCAGCTCCGTTGTTATATGAAGGTTGATAACCAGGCGTTCTTGTTGTGCATACGGGATAAGGAATATTGTTCCCGGTTTTTTTAGCAGCCGCGCATGTTTATAGAAATTTTCACTATACACGCCCTAATGATTTGCCTCAATATCGCCTTTCAGGATTTCACTTTTTGAGCATATTTCTCTTTTTTTTGTAGTTTCCACGCTTATTTGCTCTTCTCTGTGTTGTTGCCTTCAGCTTGCTCTCCTAACTGAAGCAATCACTATGCAAGATCACTCGCTTAATAATAAACTCACAATTGCATGCTTCCGAAAGAATGTTTGGTACGAAATGGGAGAGCGATATTTTGATTACTGCAGGGTACCCTCCAAAATAATTTGATATAAGACAAATACAATAAATCGGGGATAGGATTGCAATCCTAAAAACTACCTGAAAACTCGCCACATTCCCGTCCGTGTAAGTACCGATTTCGACGGCTCCTTGACGCCACGCCATCGCAGACGGCTGGTGTGGCTGAGGAGGCTGCGAGTGGGTCACTCTGCTGCCCTCCTTCGTGGGTACCTGTGGTTGTACGCTGAGTTCCGCTGTCTTCAGCGGCTTCTGCTTCTGCTGGCCCGAGCACGCAGCTGTCGCGTGTGCTGCATGAAAGCGAAGTTTATTGTTCGGCCTCTGTATAATCTGGCCACTGGTATCTGGCTACCTTTCACGACCACGTGTAGGCTGCACAAAACTCCAACTTGAAGCGAATGAATTGCAGGAGCAAGTCCTCGTCCCCGCTAAAATACATGTATGCCAGACAAACGCTTCTAAAGGTAAATAAACACTGCGCGCAGAAAAGTAGTCATCTGAGCACCAGCATCGCGCCGGTTTCCGTCACCTTGACGCATTCCGGGTGATTCCTTCGAATACTCTGCTGGCAGAAGTGGCCACACTGCTGGCTCGCGGCCGGCCTGCGTGTTTCGGGAATGTGCGGGTTAAGCAAAGGTGATCGGTATCGCTTTGCAAGAAAACTGCGCCGCAAAAATTCCGAATTCAGGGAGTAAAAATTTATAAGCCCACTTATTGTCACTTTTATATGTTAAATTAACTGTTTTTTTTTGTTTTTACGAGGCACTAACAGATGAAACCAGCGTAAATACAATATTTACCCATCTGTATCCAGCACACTGTCGTCGTTATACGAGCTGGTGTCGCGTTCAAATTCTGCCGGCAAGGCATCCTTGATGGCAGTATCCACTGCAGAGGGGTGTTTTGGAGGTGGACCTCCCCAAGTGCAAGAACGGGCGGCCCAATATTGCAGCCAGTTGTTTTTTGCTGTGACTTTCATCCGGCGCCGCTGCTCCTTCGTACGAGTCAGGTCGCGGTCCTTCGCTAGCACAGCAGCACAAAATTCCTGGTAAACAAGCTGAAAGCTTCTTTTTTTTCTGGAGTTGACAGTATGGTCGTTGGGCTTGTCTTCTAAAACTGAAACTCTGATAAGAATGGCGTCTAACAGCGCCAGGCGTTAGCGTTCCTCCCAGTTCGCGTTCCGTGGCCTTCTTGTTTTCTGCGGTGCCATTAGAGAATGACCACACGCACAAAGAACAACCGAAGAAAGGCGAATAAAAAATAAAGGGGAAAGAGTAGTGAGCACGACGTGCACAACAAAAAAGAGTTCACTTACGCGGCTCACACACCACGAACACAGCTTGACGCGCTAGGAATCTATCTTGTTACACGTGACCGGAACGAGCCGTAACATAAACTGCAGACGGTCGAAAAAAAAACCTCGCAGACGATATAAAAACCACCACAAAAATAAAAGCAAAGCAAACACATAGCAAACCTTATACGCGAGCTTAAATATAATAAAGGCGCAAAATGAAAGTATATTGCTAATCTGCACGGTAAAATCGGAGACGCACATATTGTGAACAAAAGGGAAGCGTTTTGCAGAGGACCGAGAAACGCGCGGAGAAACTGGCGCGGAAGCAGACGATACGGCTGGTAGCGAAACCGGAACAAAAAGAGGCCGGGCGGCGGCCGTTATTTAGCCGCAGCCACAGCCGCAGCCCCGTTGCTATAAGAAAATTGCTAAGGCGCATACGCAGCGTTGGGTGTATACGTCACAGGAGCGACTACCCCTTGACTACGTAGTCAACACACTTGGTTGGTGACGTGAATACCGTTTCGGTTAGTGAGGGCCTAGTGAGGGCTGAATTACGTAAGATTTGATTAAGTAGTCAGGCCTACTAAGTTCAGTCAAGGTTTAGTTAGTCACTGTCCGTGAATAAGGGCCTATAGTTCTAATAAAGAAAAAAAAAGTGAACTTGGGCTGGCCACGTAATTTGGCGAAATGGCAATCGGTGGACTACCAGGGCGGCAGAGTGGACACCGAGAGAAGGGGCTAGAAAAAGAAGGCCAATTACTCGATGGGCGGCGCCGGACAGGGGCGGTTAGAGGTCGATGGGAGAGGCCTTCGTCCTGCAGTGTACCTAGTAGTCTGTTGATGATGATGCTAATAGCTTGGTCCCGGGCGAAGGCCAGAGGGGCGCCAGCTCTTCTGTTTCTCCAGGCTAGCACCATTATGGAGCACTCTGCACCAATTTCATTACTTGTCTAGTTGTGCTCGCTACATTTACTAGCCAAAATGGCAATCATTTTGGGTAGTAAATATTGATTCAAATTACTTCATACGGTGCATTTAAAATGATCTTTTTACAGACGATTTCTGAAATTATAGATCCATATCTGTACTGAGGATGATAATATTATACACTTTTAGAAAAGGGTAATGCACAAATCTTCCAGAACCTTTTTTTAACAAATGAAGATAGTTTCGCGAAATAAGGTGAAATAAGCTCGGAGGTGCAATAAGAAATATAGCATGAACAAAAGGGTTCATGCAGTTTAACGAATTATTACTGATTGATAAAATTCACCTGATAAACAACACTTTTTTGGCGCTCCTTGGCCTAGAAGCTTTTCCGCCATTAAACACAATCATAATCATCAAACATTATTGCATGTGGTTCAGTATATGCTCGTACAGGTTTCTCCTTATACTTGATAGAGATTGCGATTGTTTTGCTTCCATGGGGAGAGCATTGCAGTTATTGACAGCCACAAAAGTGGTGCTCAGATTTCCATATTTGGCGTGTATTTTAGGCAAAAGTTGCTAGGTTAAGCGGATCTGGCGGAATTAGAATATCTGCGTGAATCGCGGTTGGATATGCCATATGAACCGAGATTATTTACAGATTTGTACAGATAAATAACGAGGTTGAATTTTGCGAGTTGGGAACTCGAGTTGAGCAGAATTGATGTGTTTAGGAAGTTTTGGTCAGTTGATAGTCAAGATGATGTATTGTGTTGGTACTTCTATATTATCTCTGCGGATGGTGATTGTCCTTACGTCTGTAACACCTTTATCATTCAGGCCTTCCAGAAGGTCGACCTGTGTCATTCAGTAAATCTCGCTCAGATATCACATTCTACGAGCTGTTAATGCTGCGGTGGGGTGTGACACTGATGTCCAGATTTGCCATGAGGGTTTTGGTCAGGAGACTTGTAGTTTGCTGCTGCGTGTTTACTTAGACTAAAGGGGCTGAGTTTTCTAGCATTGTAAGATTTCGAAAGGATTTCTTCAAGGAACTTGGAGACGAGCATACTGACTGAGATAGAACGGGTTTTGATTTGTCAACTTATTCAATAACCAAAAAACGGAAAAAACGCGGATAGTTGTCCGCTGGCGAGAGAGTCATGGTAGGAAGAGATGGCAAGTATACATCTGCGCGGCCCGTTTCCACGAACCGATTATGCTTGGGCGAAGGGACTTTTATGTTTACCATGTGTCATAGAAAAAAGCAGAGAACGGTGGTACTTCCTTCGCGAGGCTTACCCTGATGCCGAGAGAGGCCCCGGAGGTCCCCCTGCCTAGTTAAACAAACAGGGAGCCCATCCGCCGGAGCTTGACCACGGCTCCGTCGGCCAGCGTTAATGTTTTCTGCCCTTCACCTTAAAACTCCCAGCAACTGCAGGATACAGCGCGGTTACGGGGGCTCCAGGTCCGCGGTTGTCGTCAATACAGTCACCATGAATACTCAAGGGGTGACTCGGTCCTAATTTGCGATGTCTACATCACTCGTTGATGTCTACTCGCGATGTCTACTCGTTAAAGAAACGGTGAGAGCGCTACGAAATGTATCATCGTTCAGTCAATGTAAATTTCATACATCCTTTTATCATCATCATCAGCCTATCTACGGCCACAGCCGGGCAAAGGCCTCTCCCACAGATCTCCAATTACCCCGGTCCTGTGCTAATTGTGACCAATTTATCCCCGTAAAACTTCTTGATCTCATCTGCCCATCGAACTTTCTGCCGCCCCCTGCCACGCTTGCCTTCTCTAGGGATCCACTCTGTTACCCTTAATGACCAACGGTTATCTTGCCTCCGCATTACATACCCTGCCCACGTCCGTTTCTTCTTAATTGCTACTAATATGACCTTAACACGGGTTTCTTCCCTGATCCACTCCGCTCTCGTCTTGTCCCTTACTGTTACACTTGTCATCTTCCCATTCAGCCTTTAGTGTCCATTTAACTCTACTTCATCCGTACGCAGCGTCAGGGGAATCGGTTCCAGGCCTACTTTCCATTCAATAATTGAAGGTTTCGTACGAGGCCTATTTTCTTGCCCAGAGCGTCATCTTGCAAATCCAGTATCTGGTAACCGCCTCATCGTCTAAAATGAGTGCATGCGGACATCGGCAACCGGGCTTTGCCTTCTGAGTGATCGTCCCCCCTTTACCCCCTGTAACTTTTTGTATTCAAGTGTGTTTGCGATTCCATTCTTTTGCGGGAATGTTTACTATCGATTACTGAATTTTTTCTTGATTCAAGTTTTTGTGGTGGTTTCTAGGCACGCAATAAACATTTTCTAAACATTCACCTCTAGAAATGTGGCCGTTTGCTTTGTTCTCGTAAATTTTGCTTTCATCACAGTATTTCAGAGAAAATTACGATTTGAAATTTGTCTCTACAGATAACAACCAAAAACGTTGCCGTCCCATACTATAGCAATGGATTGAAATGTTTGATCTGGCTACCCCTTTTTGGAATTTTCGAATTTTTTCCCACGAAGATTCTTGAAGCGTAGCCTTGCCGCCAATGGCGATTTTCTGGCCCCCACTGGAACCTGAAGTTCTAGGTGGCCTTCTAGGCAGCTAGCTTGCCACACGTTTCCGGCGAGTTTTCACCTGAGGACGTGGCAATCCATTTTTCACTACAGTTGCCGTTCTGAACTTGCAAACGAGTATAGTGAATTTTGCAACCGTTACACAAGCAGGGGTAAAAACGGGAATTTCCGCTTTCGCGCGGGTGCGCTACCAACAAGGTCATTACAGGACTTCGTTCTATATAGCGCACTTTGTAGTTCCACTTCGGGTGCAAAAGGAGTTGTTCAACGCTACCGTGACCAGACGCGCAATACATACTCAGTGTGACACGTGTGCCCAAATTTTGGTAAACTTACGAAACTTGAAACTTCACTTCCATTTGCTAACCCGGTTAGGGCTACCATATTCCGTGGTTTCCATAAGTTGCGCGTTTGGACGGTGTATGTGCATGCGCATACGTGCGTGAGCATGAATTATGTATGATGAGTGTTGAGGAATCTTGCTGCGTTCACTTGAAGGAGGCAACCCAGTGGCCCGGAGACCACTGCTGCATTACACAGGGAGCGTGGTCACATCACCGCCGCACACGTTTTATTACTTTATTGTTTTGTTCTAGGTTTCTTCCGTCCCGTCTTCGAAGAAGCGCTGAGATGATCAGAGTCCCACGAACTCCTGCGGCAGAACGGACGCCTCGTCGGGCGCTGTGCACGGCCTGCACATGCACTCGACGGGTGCCCGCGTCACCAGCTTCCGGAATTTCGGTCCAGGGCCTTTGGGACAGAACACCGCCTTGGTGGCCTCGCGCTCTCCCATCTCTTGGCAACACATGCACGACCGCTCCACCTGCCAGTAACGGGAGCCCGACACCTGCGTTTTCCGCCACACCAGCGAATTGAGAAAGTATTATGCACGAAACACGACGTCTTCGCTCTTAGCGGGGAAGCACTGCTGTCCCACTGAGCAAAACTAGCGATGCGGTCAGTGGACAACCACTCACTGCGACGCGTTCTACACCATGTGCATCAGAAAGAAATGAAAAGTTATGGCGCGTTTCATACCGTAAGAAATAACCACCAGTAAAAGACCAGACAGGGCATGCCAAGTAACATTAGTAAAAGCTGATTGTGCCCCTGGCTCAGCTGGTGGGATATCGGCACGCAGCGCGTTGATCTTTACGTAGACCACACTTTTTTATTAACTCTAAATAAGCCCTCCGTTTTTAAATCCGATAGCCTTTCCTGGGCTATCCAAGCGCAAAAGTGTTGGTCTGTCTTCCTCTCCGTCACGCGATTCAGCCCGGCCGCCAAAAACTTTTAGCTATTGTCCGACAAGGATACAGAAGCAAAACTGTTCGAAACTACAAAACCACTGTCATGAGTCACATGTTCACTTTCTGCAGCAGCAAGAAAACGTCAAGCGTGTTTTCTGCAGAATATGAGTATATAAACTACACAAAGAGCATTCCTTTATTTTTGAGCACACATTATAGTAGTTGTCATGATAGCAAACGAAAATAAATCCCGGGCCATCTCCCCTAATATGAAACCTGGGGACGGGCGAAGCGTGCAGTGTATAGGTGTATTCTTGGCGTCTTGGCCTTTTTTCCCAAGGAAATAAAACCGTTGGGGGATGAGATATACAGCTTGGCTCTAAGTCTCGTGTCTTTTAGCACGAAGCGTTCTAGCGCGAGGCGTTTGAAAACGAGTGTGCCCGCGTGCTTTTTTAGTACGGGTTTTTCCCACGGAGATAAAACGTTCCACGGCGAAGCGTTCGAACACGAGTGTCTTGGTGTTTTCATGTCGTCATACTACATGATACTATGACGACATGAGACGACGACGACTTCAGACGCCGACAGGGACTTCGCCCTTAAAGGTTTTGAAAAATAAGGAAAGTTGCGCGCACTCGCACCAGATCACGCGCGAACATGGCCCCTCTCCACTGCTGTTCAAAGGAAGCCAGAGGACAGTAGCACGCCCCCTCGATGAAGCGCACGCAAGGTGCGGCTTGCCGAGTCCCGGCGCTGCCAATGGGCGAACGTGTCTCGGCGGAGTTTACAGTTGCGCCACCGTCCGGGGATGAGTCGAAGAGCCGGCCGCGCTTAGATGCGCTGTTGGCGGGAACGGGTGCACGAAAGCAAGCGCATCGTTTGCGTTGGTGCGCACAGCCCCTCAAACGCATGTGGGGCAGGTGTGAAATGTGATTGCTGTCATTAGTAAGGCATTGCTCTGTGTGCCTTTTAGTGACTAAGCCTCGCGCAAGGGGCGCGATGCCGCGCAACTGCTGTGTGCCGCGCTGAGGCTGGTACGCTAAAAAAAGACCCCGGAGTGCGGCACCACGAGTCCCCTAGCAACTCGGAATGTCGTGAGGCGTGGCTGAAGAATGTTTCTCGCGAAGGAAGAGCGGGAAAAGGAAGCAAATAGCAACCAATTGACTGGTCGCTGGTATGCTCTAGGAATTTTACAGAAAGTGACTACAGGACAAACACGTAGATAAGAATTTTACTTCCGACCGCCGTACCCACCGTGTTTCCAAACTACCCAGAGTTCATGCCGAAAGGAACCTCGAGGCCCAGAAAGCGTCGTAAATGTACCTGTGACGTTGATGCAAGTATATGCCCAAGCGAAAGCCCCAGCGAAGGTTCCCTGGAAGATCACAATGATGTAGAAGCACTCGCTCCGGACTTCTCCGTAGAAGTGCGCGCAGAAAGTAGGTTTTCAACTGATGCGGGTGCCAAACCACCGTAGAGATCGTGGGCATCATAGAAGAGAACACGAAAACCGAGATATAACTTAACAGCGTCCTTGTGTCGTTCGTCTTCTGTCTAAATTTTTTGCGCTTTAAATTTGCACCAAAGAAAACAGAGTTGCCACAAAAAAATGATTTATCGCCAATTAAACGACCTGCAAAGATTGCAGAGCGAACTCGACGAACTGGAAGAGCGCAATCGTAAGAAAACGACAAGGCGATTCAAGCTTTTGTGCAGTATTTGGAAAATACGAAAGAGGGCGACACATATGCTCCGTTTATTACCAGCCCAGTGACTAATTTTAACAACAAGAAATCCTTCTACTGTGAAGAAATACTGCGCGAATGTGTGCTTTGGAAAACATGCTCGCAAAAGGGGTATGAACACTTGCAAGCGCAAAAGGGTTATGAACACTTGCGCGCTAGAGGTCTTTTGAAGTTGCCATGTGGTTCCACACTTCAAAAGTATGTGGACTGGTGAGGTTGACGTGACCTCCTTGATAGAGGAGCGCTTTCGTGTGGAGCGCAAGGAACTGTGCAAGAAGATTATTGCTCGCTCAATATGCTATCGCACAGCAGGTGATATATGACCGAAAAGTGGACAAACAATTGGCCTTGTGGACATGGGCCCCGGGGGAGAGGCAAGCACGACACCTCAAGTGGCAAACCGGCTGTGGTGCGCTGTTTTATAGGGATTGTGAACCAGCTATGTGACACCCGTTGGGTATCTCTTCACGCGATGCCTGAAGAACGCCAAGCTGTTTTGTATGACGATAGCAGTTCTGAAAGTTGTCGAAGACGTGCGATTTCTCGTGACTAAAGTCGTAATTGACATTTTCAAACGTCTTTCCAAAGATGGCACTCTTGTTCATGCTGTGCCTCACCCTTTAAGGAAGGTGACCCACTTTTCCTTTCTTTTGATCCAAATTATCTCATAAAGAATCTGCGCACCAACTTCCTTGGGTGAGAGATGATGGACGGAGATAAACAAATTTGAGGCGACTTCTACCTTAAGGAACTATTTGAAATAGAGTTAGAGCTGCTGGTTAAGCCAGTAGGAATCCTCACTCGCGCTCACGTCGAGCCAAACAACTTGGAGAAGATGAAAGTTTGCTTTATTGGAGTTTGCTTTATTTGAGAAGGAAGTTCCACCTCGCGTGCACTAACTATTACTAAGGGCTCACTAAATGTTGATTCTCTCTCTCTCTCGCGGTGACCGCCGATTCCCCGGCTCGCACAGTGGCTTTAGCAAAAAAACTACAGCGCAGTCTTCAAGCACTACCGCGCATACAAACAAAACCCCGGGGACATCCTCATTTGGAGAGATCACGGCGGCCTTCGCATTCTGTAGAAGCCATTATGGATAATTGGGGACATGGCTACGCGTGTGCCAATCCTTCCCGAGACAACCTGGAGATCCCGTCACCGATATTTTGAGTCGATGACGAAAAGGTGGTGGAAATCTAAAAAGCTGAGGATGACTTTGCATCCACCACTCGCCGCGAAGGCAACCTATTTGATGCATATCACGACAATTACTAATACCGCAACTACGAAAATAAACAATGACGCTGAACCTTAATACGTGTCCGGCAATGCTTACTTGCAACAGCTCTGCCATTGAAATCTAGCGCATGAGTCCGAGCTTCCGTGACTTTTTTTAGTCCACAACTTCTAAAATTCCCTGAATATATTAAAGATTCCATTTTACCTTTCGGCGGAACTTACACCCACAAATTCTACGAAAGATGGAAAATTCACCGCTGGAAACATCACTGCCGAGAGCCTGCTACCGCTGTCGCGACAATGAAATCAGCCGTCGTTCTGATTTCCTGCTTATTTTACCACTGCACAATGCAGTAGAGTTATTTTACCGCTGCTAAATGCACTTAAACTTCTGCTGACCACAGACCACCCTCGACCAATACCAGCGACACAATTTTGACAACGATTCCGTCCAAGCCGTCAAGCTATCGTCAGCCTCTCGCCCTCCCTCTGTGACCCCTGAAGTTCTGCGGCTGTGGAGTCAGCGCTTCCGCAGTATAAGGACGACCAAAGCGTCAAGACATCATTTGGCAGCGGTTGCGTCTTTCAACCCGCCACTGAGCACAACGCCTGTCCTTGCAGGATAGTTGCGCAGCCTCGCTTCCAAGAACGCATAACTTAAGCCGAATCCGTTGCCAGAGTGTTTTTAATTTTGTTGCTTTGTCTTGTTGTGGATAATGGTTACAAACGCGGAACTAGCCACGAAGGTTGAGCACCTAGAGTCCTGAATTAACGGAAAACTGGAACGTTTAGTTGAAAGCCTTGCATCTTCGTTTAAGAACAGGCTAAAAGAGAACGGGGCTTGATGAAAATGTTTGTTTGAGTGACAGAGTGCAAGTTCTGAGCGACCTGTTCGGCGGGTCGTTACAGAAGGGTCGTTACAGAAGGCGGCTTAGCTTCTTTCGTCAGACGCGATACTCAGGCAGTGCTTCTAAGACAAATAGAAAATTAAATGACAAATACGCTGAAGTGCTCGTGCTGCTGTTGATACTTTGTACTATTTGTTCTTTCCAGTTTATCGGCCGCCTGATTAAACCTGCTTTTCAGCAACACATCTGACTAAAGACAAGCACAGTCGCAAAACTGCTAAAAGGCAATTTATTCTTTCATATTTCGTGCAATGAGTGCGTACAGCGCCGGGGGAGAGTAATAAAACAGTACATGCGACACCCGTTGCAGAGTGGGTGGAATTGAAAGAAACGACATGGCGTGACGAAAAGGCGTAACGAAAGGGCGTTGGGAGGTCTGCGTTCCTTTGGAACCATGGAAAAGACTGTTTTTTATCTAATTTAAACTGCAGAAGCAAACAACCTTTAACCCAAACCGGCGATCGGTTCAATGTTCGAATCATGATGTCTTAAAATTATTCAAACGCTCTTGCTGTGTGGTTCAAACCATTCCTGCCTCAATGGAGACCTTGAGTTATTAGAATTTTTATTTCTGTGTGTCAAGTCTTGGTAAATATTTGCTGTTGATGTCGCAACCATGTTGCTGATCTTTTTAACCTGCTCCGGAATGTTTGGTCCCTTAAAGGGTAGTAGTATATTCAGTTTCACATTTTTTGTACCCATTAATCACACAGAAGCGCCCGCAACAAAGCCGCCAACGCTCTTTCCGTGATATTCGTGAGGAGCATTTTGAAACCCGCCCGACGCCCAACTATAAGGAGATAAATTTACCGGGACTTCGCGTTAGTTTCTACAATACACACAAAATGCGCTCACAGTTTCTAAAGAGATCAAGCAACCCCGTAAAAATGTCTCTCAAACGGCGACAAGTTAAGGCTTACCTGCACGTAAGACGAGCAGGAGCCCTGGCAGGCAAAGGACGGTATGGGCTTGGGCTGGCAGCCGGGCTGCTTGAGAACGTGGATGACGGGCCGCAGTTGGCAGCTCTCTTCGGGACCAATGGCCAGGCCAGCGGGAGGCGCTACTAGGGCTACCAGGAGCAGCAGACCGGCGCCGACACCACGTCTGGACTCGATATGCCTGTCTCGACTAGCATGCCCTGTCGCCATGGCTGCAGTAGAACAATCAATCAGATTCTTACGGCCTACTCTGCAACGACGGCGTCGAAACCTGTCACGATCCGGACCAGATCGTTCGGTCGCAGAGGGAGGATGGCGTTACATCTTTCATCCTTACAGATAGGACCAGGCACGGCCCCATTATGGTAATTTTTAATGCGAAAGCGTTAACTGGGTTGTTTGGAAGTCCGGAATCCATTCCACACAATGTGGCTTATTTACGGCTGAAAAACTCGCCGGCGGTAGCAGACAAATGGGCTGACTGCTCAAATGATAAAAAAAATATCATCCCTTCCGGAAGAAATTTGAGTGAAGCGGGAAAGCTACAAGCGCGTCCATCCTTTGCTGAAAGTGCATACAATCGATCGTGAAACCTTCAAAGACCAAAATCACAAACGAAGAACGAAGCCCCGCGACAATTTCTCGCGCAATAAGTAAACGCACCTACGAACAATCTAAATGTATACCGATACGTGGTTTATGAGATTAAGGTATACTATCGTACTCTTCCTTCATTATCGATGCGTGTATTGTCTTATCTAGAACCGTTTCTTTTCACGGTTTTCAAGTAACCATTTTGACACAACAGAAGCCCAGTCTCACGTACGCACCGACTGTTCAGGGATATAATCATACCTTTTTGGCCGACAAATCGGTCTATGGGGAAATGCATTAGCCTCTTCACATAACACCATCGGTCTCACTAAGAGAGCTTCCGCTTTAAAAAGACCAGTCAATGAATTGATTGAAGTTATGACGTATTTCTCCGGCATTCAGTAGCGTAGAGAGAGCTCTAATTCCAATAAACTCTCAATCGAGAGTGCCATCAAAGTTGTCTGTTTACGAACACCGTCAAGTTCTTCACTGCCCTCCAACTAAAATATGGTGATCTATACTAACACAGACATGGATAATGTGACTGAAGATGCAGTTCGTTCGCCAGTCTTGCGGTGACAGAGACGGAAATAGCAGTGATTATGGTTTTGTGCCCAACAACTTCCTCCACTGACGATGTAAAATCAATTCAAAAAGCACTAGTGCATTGCACTCAGGCACAAGGAGGGTTTGTAAAACAGATTTCTAAGAAAAATGTGGGCTTGCATTACTCTCATCGCGTGCGACCTACTCAAGGTGTAGGGTCCCATGGTCTGGGTGCGGACTTGTCTGCCTACTTAAATCCTTCACGCATTAGTAGTTGCCCCTAGCACCGTTGACGAAATAGCGGATATCAGGTAAGGCTTCTGCGGTTTGTGAGGATTCTGTGGCGATTGGTATTACTTTATAAAGGTGCAGCTATAACTCCCTGAAGCTATGAACTCTGCCTTACGGACGACGTCACGCTATCCACTACGGTTCCTTCACTGGCATCTGCAGGCACAGAGGCGGCCACCGGCTTCACGTAGGCTGCTGCAACCCGCCAAACCCGCCACCGTCGGAGGGACGTGGCCGGTTTGGCGGAGAGTGCAATATTTGGCGCCGAAAACGCATAGTAAGCGCGCGACTCGGACCTGAGTCGCTATATAGAGTTTAATGTCTTTCTCTCCTGACCTTGCAGACCTGTGAAGCTTTATTGTTGTAACTTTGAGAAGGTCGCGTGAAGGCGGCCTGTAGACAATCTAATTTGACAGCGTGTGCACAGTTTGTTTCAGGTTTGCAGGTGTACTGAAGCGTCAGTACCGGCGAGTTGACGCACCACAACAAGGATTGATATGTGGGGACAAGTATGTTTGCTCCAATTTGGCGAACAGGCAGGGTTACCGTGACTTGAGGACACCCAAAGGCTTAAAAACTACGCCGGCTAGTGCATACGTTCAATGCGAATAATTTCTCTGGTTTGTGTGTTGAGGCCATCACAGACGCGCCAAGTGAACACAATGCTTGATCTGGTTTGTTTGCTGCCAATTATTCACGCCTGTGACAATTTTGTGTCCAGCGAGCCTTTGTTAGCCTACTGCAGCCATAAAGCTGGCGCAAGATAACGTGTTGTTATAGAGCAAATAAGACGACAGCGATGGGGCGTCTTCTGTGTTATGAATTCCGACTTACTGATTCAGGTGGCTCTTATAATAAATATGCTGACAATGTAATTCGCACGTAGCCGTTCCAAGAAACGCAAGGCCGAAATGTACGCGAAGCCGAGTAGAGTTGGTGGGAACGCTGCCATTCATTCGGTTTTTAGTAAGCAGGAATAGATTTAGACTGTAACCGCATTTATGGCAAACACAGTACGTATTCTGCACGGGCTACTCAGCAGTGCTAACATACAGCCCACCAAATCACGTGCAACACTTCCAATTTTCGGGTTGGGTTAGCTCCTGTCTACAAAATGAAATGCACGCCTTTAAACATAATCTTACTTGTCACCCAAAAGCATTGGTAACACATCATGATAGCACACCGTTAGAAACAGCAGTCTTCAACACGTCAACAGCAGCAGGACTTAGTAGACATAGAAGAGTCAGAAGAACGCAACGAAAGCGCCGAGACACCACGCCATCACTCACCCTTCTTCTCCTGCATGAATCTGCTGTTCACGTCGAAGAAGCGGACCGCGGCTGTCGCTGGGGCAATGCGTCAAGCTTTTTGATCTAGCGGCGCCACAGCGCGCCAAGCGAGCGCGTTTGGCCCGAACAAGAGCTCCCGCAGCTTCTTGCGCGCATGGCGCCGCCCGGTCGCGGCCGCCGAGAGGTCACAAGCTCCCGGCCTGTAGCATAACCGATTTCGTTGCTCGCGCATGACCCCTCCGTAGTGTGTTGGCGGCCCCTTACTGCACATGTTCTTTGTATTGGGAGTTCTACTGGCGCCGTCCAAGTTGCGCGAAAACTGTCCAAATGACATCTGGTGTTCCTTAATGGAAAGTCTTGGTTACTGGCTATAAGATACGCAGGCGTCGGGCAAGTCATTTGCCTCGTGAGAGAGGAAAGTTTTGCATATGTGCTTGGGTGATTGACCGGTGTTTTCGAGAGGGTAGATAAAACCGAAAGCAACTTATTCGGGCGCCGTCAGAAATGTTGGCTGACTTCTTTCTTGTGGATCTATTTGGAGGGCATTGTCGGGCTTACCGTACACAGAAGGAGAGAAAAGCTCCCCCTGCTCTAATGTCGAACTTGGTCGCGCCGATGTAGTTTGTGTGTGCAACTGGGTGATTTCGCTAGGCGAGTAACTTTTGTTTCAATCAGACACGCCGGTCCACACCACCGCCGACTAAAACTCAACCCATCAGTGAAGAACAAATAAAATATTCCGTTCCCAGTAGTGCGTTTTAAGATGCACAGAGCTATCAATAAAATCGATGGGGAGACCTGAACGCAGGGTAACTAAGATTAAATTTACCACTAAATCATCGCAAAATAAACAAAGGTTCCATCAACCATAAGAGTTTCGGAAATTTGCAATGATACGTACAAGAACACACAATTTCAGATAGATTCACTTCCTTTTGGTAGGGCCATAGTATTTAAGAGTATAAAATGCAACAAAACTTAGCCCATTTTTAGAGACCAGTGCAAGATATAGGTAAAGCTGGAATTTCTGTTTTCAGAACAGCAATTTCATGTAATTTCGTTAAAATGTATGTTAACGAGGCTGCTCAGCGTAAAGGCGCTGGTTTGATTTTTCTGGTGCTGGCGAAGAATAAAGCATCCCGAGTGTAGAAATTCGCACGGTACAGATCCCCAGGTGGTAGGAGTTATTCCGGAGCCGTCCACTACGGCGCGCCTCAATGCCAAAGGCGCAGCTTCGGCCGGAGAAACTACCAACATTACTGTCTGAATTTTATTATGGACCGAGTAATGCCGCATTTTAAAGACGACAGTGTATTACGAGCCACCTAAACCAGAAAACTTTGGTCTGTCTGTCTGTCAGTAGGTGCCACGATCCAGCCACGCGGCCAAAAGGTTAAATAAGTTCTAAAACTAGACATTTATCAAGAAAAAACTTTCCAACGCGCTAAATCTGCAAACACGATTCAGAATTGTCAAGATTGCTCAACAAAACGAAAGCATTACGTATATTACGGGGAAACATCAATATATAAGTGCCATCTGCAGTATTATTTTAATGGAATAGTACTAAATGGTGCTTTCATTTTTGCTATAGCAAAAATAAAGTAAATAAAAACACGAGTTGAAAACAATGTTTTGACCCAAAAATACAAAAGACGCTCGTACCCGGCCCTAGTGGTGGCATTCTAAGAAATTCAACATTACGGAAGGTTCAGCATGATGATGATGTTTCGATTTTCTTGGCTCAAGGCCGACTGCGGGCAATGAGCGCCAAAGGATAGTTGTTCATTTGAGTGATATGACTACTAAAAACATTTCAGTAAAAATTAAACGTAAACCAAACAGAAGTCCGTGACGATGACTGGTGTAAAGGGCCAGGTTGTCATGATGCATGATAAGAAATGAGATGTAAAAATTTGACACCAGGGAGAAACTCAAAGACGCGCTTGATTGAAAACATGGGCTCGTCTCCTAAAAAGTACGTTGTGTGTAACGGGATGTGTTGTCTGTATAGTTATTAGAGGAAGGTTCAGTAGCTGGCGCCCAGGCAGCGGAAGGCGGTAAATATGAATTGATTTGAGCGCGCTTACACCGTGCTTATCGCGAGACGAGCGAGACGGGAGGGAGGATGAGCGTGAGATGTGTGAGATAAAGAGGGATAATTTAGTGGAAGGGACAGCCGAGGGCTATCGCTTGTCGACATTTTCGGTAGAGTAAGCAGATAAACGGGCAATATTTTTTTAATGCCTACAATACCTCGCCGACTACCCCCACAATCGGGAACGTGCAACGCGCAGCATTTGCACAAAGTGGATATTGGCTGAAGTAGCAGAATTATTATCTCCAATTACGGTTTTATAATGAATATGTGAAACGGAATTTCGGCAAACCTAAATAAATTCGGCCATTTTCGCAATTGAGATGATGAAACAGCGGAGCTAGCGGTCGCCATTAGCTGCAACTTGGCTTTTTTTAGGTCTGCCCATCTGATCGGTAGGTGGGACACTTGGACGGTAGGTTCGACGTCTTTCTCAACTAGGCGAACACCTGTCAGTCAAAGCTTAAGTCATCACTAGACGCTGCCAATCCCCGACAAGCGCCTATCCCCCACATCGGCTCATCGGCCACTTGCCTCCTCGCCACTTCCCCTCACACCTCTCGGCCTAGCAGTTCTCTTCTCTTCTTTGCTGCGCGGAGTTTTCAGCGACGGCTGGCACGGACGCATGTCAAACTTAAGCAGCACCGCCGTTCAAAATACCAGAAACATAAAAAAAGAACTCAAAATATTTTAAACACAAACTCGCGAAATCAAAAAATGCGCATCCCATGCACTTTGAAAATATGAAGACGGAACAAAAATAGAACTGAAAAGGACGCGTAAAATACGAGTAACAAATTTAGAAAATGCGCAAAGCCGTAACGCACCGCATTGCAACAAACAATGCCTCATTGATGGAAGTAATACAGTTAAGCGCCTGTAATAGCAAAAATTGAGATAATTAGTCAAAAAGGGTTTTGAAAACAGAAAATTAAGAAAATAGAAGCAATAAAAAAAGGTACGAACATGAACTGACGAAATCAAAAATATGCATTATTTAAATTTCCTCCGAAACACACACACGCCTTAAAAAGCCCGCAAAAGAATGTTTGATTTTACCAATACATGGAACGCCCGTCATTACCACAGAGTGCATAATTGACGGGAGTGTCGCATCTAATCGTTCTAATAGCGTGGATAGTAATTGCACGTAATTCGTCGAACGGAACTTGGAAAAACAAAAACAAAACAAAAAATAGAAAAAAATAAATATCTTACCAAAATTCTGACGAAATGAAAATATATATCTCACGCATCTCCTCTCAAAATCGAAGACTCGAGTAAAAAAGCCCATAAAGGACTGCCGGAAATACGAATGAAAAAATAGCGAAACCGGGAAACCTGCACTACGCCTTGCATCGGCGGAAAATTGTATAATTAGCGAGGCATTTATTCGCCACAATGGCATAGGTTAACAATACTGAATAAAACATGCTCAGAGAAAAGAAACAGAATACTAAAAAACAGTTAAATAACCCAAGGTACATGTTGCTGATAGTCAAATCCGGCTGCACAAAACTCACAATGTAGACAGGCGGCGTAACAATGTTACGCATTAGCAGGCAATTTTCTGAACTCGTGCGGATATTTTCTTTATTGTGTGGCTGGCCAGCAACAGACAGCACAAGACTCAAACTTCGCGGTTTAACACGAATTACATACCCCCATGCTTCTAGTTGGCAGGAATAGTCTTATGCACCTCGGGCTTACCTAACTCAGCTTACAAAAGCAACGATTCTTCCCGTTCTCTCCTACAGCAAAATTCCGACTTATAACAAAAGCCATCTACCGAACACCACAGGGCGGGAATTAAAATCACAGTTTCTCACAGACACTCGACTGCGCCACATGGCGTGGAGGCCAAGGACGAACAAAGGATGATAGCCTGTCACATCAGATTCTAATGCCAAATATGTGATCCCTTCGAGTGTCAACAGCGAATCCTTCTTTACACTTCGCAGGTGTACCTCTTAGAAGAAAGGTTCATCCCAGCAGTTGAGGAGGACGTGCCCGACCGTTTCTAGTTTCTTTAGTAGCGTCAAATAACCTTTCCAGGCTTGAATAAGCTTTTCTATCTAGCCAGGTTTTAGCCGATATCGCGCCCGTGTGCTAACTGCAGAAAGAGTTTTACTAGTCCCGGAAATACATTTTTGAAACCGATTACGATCGCCCGTCCAGGAATCTCAGGATGCAGGGATGGTTTAAGGATTAAGAAAACGAGGAAAGATGCGCTGCAACTAATTCCCGCCGACATACGCTCACACCAAGCCAGGCACCATGCACAGAGAAGGTGGCAAAATTTGGCAGGGCATCGTAAAATGCAACCTGCAAAAAGGTAGAAAGAAATCGGTTACCTTTATCCCGTAAAAAAGGCTCCAATCAACGCTTTGAATGTGGTTGGAAAGCAATGCTGCCAACGACACCCACAACAATTGCCCATGCGACTTCACTTCAATTCACAGACATGGCCCTACAAAGAGTGAAACCAGAGGTTCTGCCTGCCGTAACCATAGAATTCGCAGGGGCGGCGTCCCGAACGCAGAAGCGTCGGCCACGGCCGGGCTAGAGCGGTGGACGCCGCCGCTGTAGCCTGGCCACACGTCGGCAGAAAGAAAACGGAGAGGAGCGTCTTTCGAACGCTTGCGGCCTGAATGTCAACCAGACGAAAGCTACAACGAGTCGAAAGGTCCAATTCGTCACGTGATCGGCGAGCCTGAATGTCCAACGAGACGAAAGGTCCAATCGAGCCTGAATGTCGAACGAGACGAAAGATCCACCGAGTCTGAAGCTCCAATCGAGCCTGAATGTCCAACGAGACGAAAGATCCACAGTGTGTGAAGGTCCAATCGAGCCGAATGTCCAACGAGAGTCTGAAGGCTCCACTGTTTTATTCAAGACACGCATCTTTTGTGAAGATTAAGCCGATAGCGATAGGTTCAAGTGTGTTGTGCCAAACGTTACAATACGTTAATAAAATGAGCTTTGTGACAGTGCAGGTAGTCGTCTGCAGGCCTCACTTTTGCGTCAATATAAAGCGTTGCACATGAACGTGCCGTACCGGATGGCTTTCGTCAACCTCCTCAAAATAGTTCCACCACAAAACAAACAAGAAAGTGTGATTTTGAGTATGCAAATCTATAAGACAAATTTGTTTGTTCGCGTTAGAGAGTACCATCGTATGAACAAAGGCGTGTGAGACTGGCCCGGAAATCACAAAATTTCGCCAATTACTCGCTAGAAAAACGAACTGCTGCTCAATTAATTTTTTAGCAACGTGTCGGCTATCTTCCCGAGTTAACTGGAGCACTCCTTACTGGTTGACTAGAATTAACGTGCATACAAAATAATCTGAACCGCTTTGAGTATAAATAATTGCATTCAAGCAGCATCGGCGGCTGGCGCTCTGTCTCTTGTTCGCTCCTTCTTTTCAAGTATAGTTGTCCATCCCTCAATAGTTTCATGTTACTCCACCCGAGAGCGATATCCGACAGCGGTGTACATTATCCCGATATCCGTTACGAAAATATAAAACATGCGTTGAAACAGGGATTTCGGAACAAAATATACAGCCAGTATTTTGCGAAAAGCCGTGCATGGTGGAGGGCTACTGATTAATTGATGACGCCTAATGATCTGTAACGTGCGCTCAAATGTACACACACTGATGCTTTTGCGTCTCCTACGTTACCCTCCGTAGTCAACAACCGCAAGCTTGTGCTCAGTAGCGCAGTCAGTACCTTCCACACGTGAGCTGTCGGTGCGTTGCAGTAAATTAAACATAAAGGGGAGATGGGCTTAGTAAATGAAACGTATTGTGGGCATGTGCGCAATTAATCACTGTGGTGCTCTTGAAACGAAGAGGCCGGGTAGTTCTCTACTACGTCACTGCTGTCGCCGTGTGGCGTTATATTTTAAAGTTTTTTCAATTGTTCGTATTGTTCTTGGGTTAAAAAAACGTCTCTCAGGGTGGTATTCAGTTCAGTGGGTGACGAAAGGCTGGCCCCATCCAATTATACAGTTGCATTTGGCCTTCTTAACCCCTTTAAAAAAGAGAGATAAAGACCGGAACAAAGAAAAATGAAAGAGAATAATGAAGACGTGGCAGCAGAGGTATCACTGAAATTCCGAGTATGTATTCGCACAGGTTGCTATTTCCTCTTAGTGTTTCGACTTCGCGCACAATTTTCTACTAGTTTCTTCCTTACGCTGGTCGACTGAACACTACTGTAAACGTATCTGCCTTTTGAAAATTCCGCTTTCCGATGCTAAATTTGGCGACTAAGCTTCTAAGGACGATTTTTTCTATTTCTAAATCTCATACCTCTCGATTACGCAGAAATGTAAATAGATAGAATTACTGTAAAAAGTATTTACTGGCATTAGTGCAACACGCGCATTATGCACAATCAAGAGCACCAAATATATTTTTGCCGAACGCTTGAAGAATTTCTGAGCCTGTATGGTCAAATCATTTGCCTTTTCAGCTTCCTGCGTGGTAAGAAGTCTAAAGTGGGAGGAAATTCCAGACTAAATAGAAAATATCTGTTATAGCTGTCCGTTTTCTTTCCTTTTTCTAACGTGTATTTTTACGGCTAACGCTGGTCATCGCAGTTTTCAGTTAATGTATTAGGTTAAGCTATACTGCAAAACTTCTGGAAAGATAAACGCAGATTGTTGGTGCACATCATAAAGCAATTTAAGGCCCATGGGAGCCTTCGAAAGTATATGTTGTCTTTGATACGTTTTGTTTAAATATTGGTTTAAAAGTTGTTCTCATGCGAAGATTGTATTTTAAGTTGACTCAATAAAAAGTGGTTGGTAGTAAAATATGGTAGGCTTTAGCACGTGCAATAACCCATAGGCACACTATTGAGATACCATGAGCGCGCCTTGGTGAGGAAGGGAGCCATATCAACATTTTGGCGCGATTTTACTGTTGCACACCCCATAATGTGAGAAAATATTGTGCCAAATTTTACTAGAAATCAGTATCACGCAGAAGTTATGAATGTTTGGGTTTGAACCAATCACCAAAAATATTATTTCTAAGGAAGTCAACAAGAAAGAATTCAAAGAGCAGCGCATGCAGAGGATAAGCTTAAATTGCAGCTATCTGTCTTCTGTCTTGCCCTTGTCTGATTTATATCATGCTTCATTGGATTCGCGGAACAATGACGCTTCAGAGCAGTCTCGCAGTTCGACTTCCTTGTATTGCTTGATGGCAAACTTTCATTTGTTTGCCCGTTGTTATATAATTACCATATAGTGGCTGCCAATAAGAAGAGCTAGTAGAGAGAGTAAGCCATCCAGAAAGCAATGAACTGCTTTTCTGACGCGCCATCAAAGCTTCCGGAACTCTAACAACGCATCCAAAATATTGCGCGTCCGCATGGTCAGAAGTTTAGGACTCCAGTTGGTAAATACTCTGGTGAGAAGAGTCTTAGGGCACTATTACATTTTTGTACGCGACATTCTTTTTATAATAACCATAAAAGAACTGCCAGTCAGGGCTATTTGTGTTACGCGCAAAACTGGAGTACTGACACGAAATTTCCAAGCTGAGATAACTATGTGAAAGGCTTCCTTTGTAAATGGAGATGTGTCCCACCAAGTTTCAGCAGTAACCGTTCAATATAACATATTGCCACTACGCAACTGCTGTTCACCAGAACTGAAAAAGGCTTTTAATGGGGAAAACTTGTTCCTTGCTCTATTAACTACAGAAACACGGATGACCGGCTTGCAATGAATCTGTCGCGTTGTGCACAGTACTGCACGGCGTACACTTCAGTACACGTTTTCTTCTGACAATTCCGTCGCGGCGTGGTAGCGTATTCTGCTCCTTGGCTACTGTTGCGGAAGTCGGAGTTCCGATCTCTGCTGATCCTACGTTCATTTCTTTTTTTTTTAATTTTGCGACTTCCTTTCACCAGTTTGTCCTTTTGGGAGTATCGGAACTGACCCACTGGGTGGCGGACTAACCGTTCATGCACTCACATTTAGTCCCTCTGTAATGATTGGGGCAAAGTCAAGTAGTCCCCCAGAAGACGAACTTTTAGTCGTTTTTGCCTAAGCATGCATGCAGTCTTTTTAGGCCTACTATGCGGAAATAACGTTTTCAGGAGGTTGAAATTTTGGGTGCAGTTGGCTTTGAGCTTACTCGGACTCACCATCCCACAGGACGGATCAGGCTTCCATGCAGTACTAGAATTTCAACGCACCATGACTCAGCTAACCGAATTCATTGACCGCATCAAGCACAAACGGGCCGGAGTGAAGGAACTCTACGTCATCCGACTTGAGCTTTTTTCATAAAGCACGTTATGTACGGCACACCTTACCTGTCTCTCAAGCCAGCCGAACGGCGAACATTCTGTGCTTGTGACATGACGCCATAATATCATTCACTGCAGGTGAACAGAATATGCCTTTTCGTATGCTGTGAATGATGTCATGATGCCATGTCACAAGCACAGACCGGCACGCACAGAATAATAAACAAGTGAAACAAGAACAAAGCAACAAACGTGAACAAAGAATCGTAAGACTTATTTCGGAAAACGGGGTAATCTGGCACAGCAGACGACAGTTGATCTGAAGCCAGATGACTGGTATCGACAACGACGAACAGCAGGAATACAGTAATATGATTTGTACTAGCTGCTATGTAATTATTTGTGGCCATCCTAGGCTATCGAAAGAGGTTTTCTGATCTGCTACCTCATTCGGCTCCTTCCTTCCGTGAATCGCCATCGCTCGTTTCATTTCGCATATCCAAGGAGGCACCGCCGATTCAAGATCAGATTGTCCGTTCATAATGTCCGCCATTTTGCCAGAGTCGAAAATCTATATTATTTATGTACAGAACAAACAGGCATCTACTGTCGTGAACGGAACCAGCCTAGAAGGCACGCAGACGGAAAGAAGAAACACAACAGGACAGCCGCTGGTCTAACAACTTAGTTTGATTAGGTAGAAAGGAAATATATATGAATAAGGAACCACAACACAAACAAATGAAAAGCAAAAAGCAAGAAAACCAAAAACACTGCGCACAGATGTGCTCCCGAAGCGAACTGATATGGACGAGAAAAGCCCAATCACGACCCCCGGAGATAAGCAAACTCTTTTGAGTGAAGCAACACATTCGCTTGGCTAACGCACGTGTCCTCAATTTCCGCAATGTGGAAAGTTCTAGAACTTCACGTGTGATCTGCCTTCCATGTTTAAACAAAATTTCAGTGCCTTGTAAAGTCGGTGAGCAGCCAGATTCGGTACAGTGTGTTGACAAATGAGGACTGGCGGGACCCTTCCACGATAAATGATGCTCACGTAAGCGTACATTTATGCATCGGCCCGTTTGGCCCACATGAAAGGGGAATGCTATAAACAACTCCCGTTGCGCAAGAAACATACGGGTTCGTATGCTTAACGCCACAGCCTACCACTTGTTTATCAGACCTACGCTTCGCCCTATTATATACTTTGGCGCAAACAGAACGAAGCTTATTGCGGGCTGGTATAGCTACCTGGACACCATACCACAACCCTACTTTCTTCAGCCTATGCGTAATGTCATTAGGGTAGGAAATGACAGCAACATTTCTTTTTTCTATTGGCGTCAACTTCTACAGCGGCATTCTTATTTCAAAACCTAAACAATTTCACGAGTTTTCCACATGTCCAAGTTAACAGGGCTTTGGGGAATCCGGACAGCCTTAACTTTACCACTTGACCTTCGAAGCTATTTTATTGTATGACCACATGACTTTGTGACAGCAGAACGCAGATATGATAAAGCGATGGCATTATTCACTAGCTTTGAACGACGAGACGAATAATGCAGCAGTGGATTAACGGGCCGTGGGGTGTATATCCGACAAGTGTGGCATCTGTTAAACTAGCAGACAAGTCTAAATACTGAATGCAACCTTCTTTCAATGTTTAGACAGTAAAGTTAAGGCCAAGAGCGCTTTCTTTAAAAACCTTTAAAATGTCTACCGTAGACCCGAGACTGGAAGCTGTGTCGCAAATAACCAAGTAATCGTCCACATAACGGAAAACTTTCTTCACCATACCGCTTAAACCCTTTTCAAGGAAGCGGTCAACCATTGCAAGAAAGATATGTTTAGAAATCGGGCCACTCGCGAACCAATACACACACCGGACGTTTGCGCAAGCGCCTCACCATCGTGATATATTACCAAAGAAGTTAAATAAAAATACAATAGCTCCATGAAGGACAGGACGGCAATGCCGCTCGCATTCTTGAAAGCCACTTCATCATTCTCTAAATACACTCTTTAACAGCTAGCAAAACGTGAACATGAAGAAGCGAGTAAAACAAATCTTCTACATCAATGCTAATGGCAGTGGTATCTGAAAGGGTATGCGTATTGAGATATTCCGCTACGGCGAGTGAATTGGGGAGATGAAAAGGATCTTCCACGGGCAAAGCCGATAAACACTTCTGAAGAAAACCACAAACACAATATTGCCACGCGTCTTGCACTGTAATAATAACACGAAAAGGAATGCTAGGCTTGTGCGTTTTAGCGGTGAAGAAAACATGAAAATGAAGCTTGTTGGCCCTCTTGACTGACTGAGCCAATTTGTTCAAAGTCATATCTGTCAACAGAGAGCAGCTTCCTTTTTTCCTTGCAAGCAAGTCAACATCCCTTACCGTAAAGTTTTTCTCGAGCGCGGCTAAGGACTTCTGGCCATTGCAGGGCAGCCAGTCCCCAACGTCCCGCAACTGCGGGTGTTTGGTCTCACAATACCCAAAAACGGCTCTGGACTGCACACAATTTCCCCTCTGCATAAAACCCTGTCGCAACTGATGCACGTTCTGCAACGCATCTCCCACCGCCGTCGAGGCCTTAAAGAGCACGATACCCTACAGATAGTGCAAGCTTTGCGTATTAGCCGCATTACCTACGGGACCCCGTACCTCGCTCTGAAAACAACAGAAAAGGCTCGCATCAACACAATGATTCGCCAAGCGTACAAAACTGCGCTTGGCCTACCCACTGCTACTGCGACCCCACAAACTACTCGCCTTGGGGTTCACAACACGTGGGAAGAGCTGCAAGAAGCCCATCATTCGGCTCAACTACGGCGCCTGCAATTGACTCCCACTGGTCGACAGGTCCTTACAGCATTAGGACTCCGTCCGATAACCCCCGAGGGAACAAAACAACGCATTCCTCTAGCCCTGCGAGATGGCATCCGGGTTGCCCCAATTCCTCGCAATATGGACGCCAACCACCACCTTGGCCGCCGGGCTGCCCGTGCTCGAGCCCTGACTGCGCGATACGGCGAAGACCCCAGCGCCCTATATACAGATGCTACCCCCTACCCTGGGCGCGCCGGCCACGTAGCGTGCGTAGTTACTGATACTGGCCAATGCGTCACTGCCGCCACTACTACCACAAGCTCAATCGATGTCGCCGAAGAAATAGCCATTGCCCTGGCCGCCATTTCCCGCCCTGATCAAGTAACCATCAATCAATCAATCAATCAATCAACCAATCAATCAATCAATCAATCAATCAATTTATTAATATCTCCAAATGATACATGGGGGTTATATACAGAAGGAGGTCCCAAGGTCAAAGACTGTAGCGGGACCTCCTGCCAAGAATCACTTAAAATACACTGAACAATAGCAGCAAATGAAAACAGGGATGTGTACAAGAATGATGTAAAGCAGAGTCAATAAGTAAATTACATGGTAGCAATAACTATACACAATCAATTTAGAAAAAAAACACTGAAAAACAAAGCATCAGGAACAATCTTGGTTACGTCTGAGGCAGGGACATCAGGTAGCACTTTAAATCTTTTTTGAATTTGTGCAATGTGTTAGAAGACTTAATGGCGGGTGGCATAGAATTCCATAGACATATAGCCGAGAAGTGCACTGTCTGTTTGCCGTAGTTAGTTTTTACTCTCGGTAAAATGAAATTGTGCTTCAAAGCAAACCTAGTGGTGTTACTATTAACGATTCGCAGACAGCCTGCCGAAATTACCAAATTGGCCGAATTTCTTCATCAGCACTTCACATCCTCAAAAACTGCTCAACGACCCCTGACATCCGCATCGTCTGGGCTCCTGGACACGCCGCCATCCCCGGCAATGAAGCGGCTCACGCCGCGGCTCGCGATATGATACACCGAGCCATTGCCGACGGTGGCCAATGTTTACCCCCTCACGATCAACTCCACCCACTCAGTGCCTACACGGAGATTCTCGCGCATTACCGGCAAACTCGCCGTCGTCTCCCACCACCACACTGGCGCCTTCTCCAGAGAGGACGCTACAACTTGGCGGCGGCTCCAAACGAATACCTATCACATCCCACCCGCCTCCACCTCATCTTCCCCACCCAACACTCTTCCCTCTGTGCTCACTGTCCCCAGCCTGGCACCCTCTACCATATACTGTGGGAGTGCCAACGAACTCCAGACTTGCCCCCCTTTCCAACCCAACCTTCGAGCAGTGGAGGGCTTCCCTGGCCAGCCCGGACCGGATATCCAGCTTAAGTTGGTGACCCGAGCACGGACGGCCAGCCGAAGTCAAGGCATCCCGGACTAGGGACGCCTTCCACGGGGCGACGCCCACACATCAGCTTCTGCTGGAGAAATAAAATTTTTCTCTCTCTCTCTCTCACCAAAAAGAACTTCCGGCATGACTACGAAGGAACCCCCCTTGTTAGACTCCAGCACACGTAGCTCATTGGATACAAGGTGATATAAGGTGTCGTTGTTCCTAGTGCCAGACAAAAAGACCACAAAATGCTACCTTTGTGCGGAGTTTGAGCGCGAACGGTACAGCAATACGCTCAGAAATATTTACCCTGTATGTCCTGGTGCTGAGCCTACGCTGCTGAGGGCTATCGGATTGAAGACTAGCCAAATTTCTAGTGTTGCGGACGGATGGGGAAAGTCAATGGATGAAAAGAAGAAGGTTTTTGAAGTTTCCAGATCTGAAAAGTGAATACTATGATCATTCCAAGGCTAGAATTTGGTATTTGGGCTTGCTCTTGTGACAGCGGGAAGCACAATTACATCGTTTGTATAAGTGGACGCGAAATTTAAACGAATTTCCAGAAAGGAAGATATTAAAGTTGGACATTTTATCTCAATAACTGATTAATGCGTGAAATACTTGATGACAAATGGCACATCAAATTGGCGCCTTGATGAGACCGACCTGAGAATATACAACCCTCATCTGCATCGACCGCTTCTTACGGGCTGCGAGCAGTTGACGGACACTGGCATGCGTACGCGGTGAGTGTCAGCCCTTATTCACACAGCCATTTTTACCCCATCACGTCACCGTCTTCCGCCATGGGGCACGGTTTGTCGGGAGATTTCTCGCCGAAAACGTTGCGACGGTGTCAGGAAGCCGAGCTCCAAGTTTCCGTTCCGTCAAGGCGACGGTACCACGCCTGTGGTAAACCAGCAAATCAGAAAACAAATTTTCACGGCTGAATTTCGCAAGAAGGGAGCACAGGTAAAAATCTAAGTTATTTTCTTTACATTACAGGTTAAGCGCGCTCAATTAAAGACTAAAATGATGGCTAGGCAGGCGACCCTGCACTCTGACGGAGAGCTCCAGTACAAACGCTACTCAGTTTACGTCTCTGTCGCGGTTTTTTGAGCTGACGGTGCCGTGACGGTGAAGGTGACGGCTATGCGAATGAGGGCTCAGGCGACTGTCGTTTCACCCTCTTTTTTTTTGGATGGAACACCACGTGACTGTTTGCTTGTTTGCTTAGCGCTTACGTGCCTGCCATGCGCATGAAGCTCGGGAACATTATTTTATCGCTGATATTATCGCACACCAAAAAAAACGAGAAAAACCCTTACAGTTTGCGCGAATGATAAAACAGGTCCGAATGAAAAAACTGAACTCCTATTTGGGCACTCTCAGCAACGTACTCGCGACCAAGCTTGCTTTCGTCAATAGCGCTGCAAGCAGACTCAAATTTTACAACGGAAATCAGAGGTGCCAGGCGTACATTTCACCTCAAATTATCGTGTAAAAGTAATTGCATGTGAAAATGCAGAAGGTCCCACATCCATATAGTGGTAGAGGTAATTCAAGGTATCTTTAGAGTGCTCCGGATATTCATTTAATAGTGAGAGGAGCTTGAATGTCCACCGAGACGAAAGATCCACCGAGACGGAAGGTCCAATCGAGCCTAAATGTCCAACGAGACGAAAGGTCCAACGTGACAAAAGGTACAATCGAGTCTGAATGTCCCACGAGACGAAAGATCCAACGAGACCGAATATTCACTGTTGGGCCTTTCGTCTCGTTGGAAGTTTAGACGCTGAATCTGAGTAAACTGAGGGTCCTTTTATAATCGCTGCTTATCAGAACCAGTTGCTCCTTTCGCCTTTTGTAATACCTTTAAAAACACAACCGAACTGGTATTCACCAATTTAGAAAACGAAGTCCCATTCGTGGCAAGCAGTGCGCAAAAGGTAGTGTTCGTTTAGCGGCCACATGTGTGTATTTGGTCTCTACATTTTGTTTTGGTGCCCTCCAAACCAATCTTTAATATATCTTTGCAGCACGACCACTTAATTCCGTCTTCCGTCGTGCCCGGGTTACCCAGGACGTGCTGTCGAACAATTTGATCAAGTCATGCGAAGGAAGCGCGCAATCGACGCGAAGCTGCGCCTAAACAGGCCCAAAACAACCATCGATAAGAACACTTCAAAGCCGGGTCGCGCCGATGCGCCCGCCGGCGTGAGCGCGCGGGTTACGCTGGCTGAATTCGCCGCGCCATCTACACTGTGCTCCGCGGGTGAAAATCACCCTTCACTTCGCAGCCGCGTTGGTATAGTGTCTGGTCCCGCACGCCACCAAAGAACAGTGATGATAGTGGTAGAAAGCTTCGTTTGAAAACGTAGACAGCGCTTTCTTAGTGACCAGATGTAAAAGCGCAAGAACCTCATACGACAGACGGTGTACGGTGAAACAGATTACTACGGCTAGTCCGTTCACGCCGAGACTGCCGTACAAACACCACGTTAAAATGACGAAAGCTCTGCACGTCCATCCCCGATCAGTGCAGTAGCTGTTAACGTCCGCCAACTTCGCGAGCATAAAGGTGTTAGATATGGCCGCGTCCGCAAAGATCGAGAACCGCCTCCTTACCCGAATGCGAATTTCCTGTTAGATGCGACTGCATCTGATTCACTCGCCTTGTCCCTCCATACGGCGTTGTTGTCCATCCACACCCCTCCCCTACACTATAAAAAAAATAATAGTTAGCGGCGCCCGGTTTCGATCCCACGACCCTGTGGGCGGAACGCGAGGTACATGGTGCTCTTCCCATTGCGCCACAAAAACCGAGACAGAATCAAATGCTACGAACGCGCCTTATATCCTTGACTCATTCAAACTACGTCAAGATGCTACTGATACAACGCATGATGTGGCAATGATTAACACTTGCAATAAAAGAAAAGAAGCTCCAACTTACAGCAATAATGATGGAGTAAAGGTCGTTGCGACAGCGAAGCCCCAAGCATACCACTTAGAGAGATTGACCAAGATTTGCCAATAAAACATAATAATAATCATAAAAAATAATAATCATACGCGTTCCCGACACATTTCACGCGATTTCAGAATCAATGCGACGGAAACACCAAGTGAACCCCATGATGCGTCGCTTCTACACAGTCCCACGCCAAAGGCCACAACCCTTTCCATATGTAACACTACTACAAGAACTGTTTCCGACGGCTACGACAGTTTTCACGTCGCACTTTTACATTCACAGTAAAATAAATCCACGTCATCCGCGTATGCTATCACTTTCACTATGAGTGTTTGAACCATGACCCCTCATGGTGTTGCTTTTATTTAGCTTTGCATACAGCTGCTCTAAGAATTTAACAACGAAAAGTGTAAAACTGGACAGCCTGCTCAACGGATGATAGCACTTCGACATCATCTGTCATTTGCATGTTCATTCCCGTTTGGGTAGTGGAATTTTGCGTGTAATATTTATTCCTTCTGTGATTAGGGTACCGCACTTACTATGTTCCAAGACTAGAGAACAACGTGAAGGGAAAAACGGCCGAAAGCGGTCAAGTTTTATCATTGCCACAATTGTACAATCTTCATCACACCACTCGAAAATTCTACGTGTAGATCGGGATATTACTAACGATACTCGGACTCTTGCTGCCGCACGTGTGGTTTGGACGTACCAGTGTATAGCCAGAACTTTAACGAAAACTTTATTGTTGACGTTGGGAATTGTGATTACAATGGCGGCAGTGATACAAATATTACAATAGTGCGTGACGCGTGACGGCGTGAGAGGAGAACAGGGGCGCCCCCACTGAACGAAATTCCCGTTTGGGGAAGCTGTTGCGTGTTATACCGCTTGTGAAATTATTTCGCACCAACAAAGAAACGGAGGCGAAGAACGAAATGCAACAAATACGGCGTCGCAGTTAGCCTGTCGAAGTAATTCGAGGCTAAGCTTGAAGAAACCAAAGCGAAGACACAGGGGCAAAAGCACTGGAACAATAAGGAAGTCATCGATAAGCATCACGAGGCTTTGGCCTGGTGCACCGAGAAATCGTTAACTTCGCCTTTTCTTTGAAGGGGCGGCAAGATCATCGGAGGCGTTGCCGAATCACCCCCTACCCGGCGACCCATGTTGCCAGACTAGATTTCTGTCGCTCCGCCAACTGCAGCGGAACTTTGTTTTGCTTGTTTTGTAGCGTGAGCTACCCTGGCCGAGGATGAGCAGCTTCTCGTGGCCCTTGGAGAGCCGTGCTGCGCGTGCGCGAGGAGCAGCGACGCCAAAGGGTGCAGAGAACGTTGCCCGCTGCCCGGCGTCTCTCACACACCCCCACGCGCCCAGCGTATTCGCCGACCTCCGTTCCGCACGTGGCAATCCGGTCCACTTGATGACCATGCGAGGGGTGGCCGGGTGTGGAACCGATGGCTCGTGCGTCGCAGCAACACCGGCGTGCACCTGTGGAACCAGCTTATCTGTGGGGAGATTGGTGGCGCTGCGCCGGGGGAGCATGATAAATATTCATGTGTCACATAATCCGTATACCGTGTGTGTGTGTGTGTGTCATTGCAGCAGCAGTAAGCATGATAAGCTAATCCTAGACAACGAGGAAAGCTAAGAATAACCGGCTGAACCTTGCCTCACGCTACGTATATCATAGCCGAGCTAAGCCACTGCTAATTTTTTTACGTTTACTCTTTCTCCTTGCCGGCGGAAAAAGAGATGCGTCTTACTAAGTTGCGTGCAGTGCGCGCTGGCACTCCGGCACTCCGAGTTTGGTTGTCGCCGTTTCGCGTTCGCTCCTTCACGGCAGCCTCGGATTTCTGATCTTCGCTGGCCACACGTCGCAACCCTGGACTTTGCGTATGGTGGCGCTCTGCTGCGTGGGGCCGTCGAGCGTCAGCTCCCGCTCGCAAGTACCCGCTTATTCGTTCGTGTCTTCGCCCAGCCAACTTCGCATTTCGCAATCGTCGCATCACCATCTCGCCTTGCCGCTTTACCGCTCCTGTCGAGACTCATCTCCCGGACGTGGCACGACGCCAGTGCAGTGTATTAAGTTAGAGGGGATTTTGACCGCAGTGGCAGAACTCTATTCTACCTTTGTTTTAAAAAAAATAGAAAATAAAAACATCATAAAAACTAAATGAAAAAGTAAAAAATATGATTCTTTTATACCTTCGTGACAAAATAAAAATGACAAGTCTGGAAAAGAACTACGGGAACACGGATAAAAATTGTGAAAGAGGACCAACCATGAACTACACCTTGCATCTGCGCGAAATTACGTAATTATCGAAGTTAAGCCACTTAACCGCAGTCAACAATGTACGTGTTGAGTAGCTGTCTTTTAAGTTCGGTAAGTAGTAAAGTGTTCCTTCTGTTCATGAAAAAATGTTTGTGTTTTGAATGTTGGCGATGAACTGCTTATCCCCCTACCCCGGCAACCCAGTATCACGCCCGTTGCACAACTCACACTAAACAGTCTGCGCTCGCGACTTTAGCTGCACTCACTGTTACTTATTAATTGCTATTCCTTGCCTTGGCTCCATTGTTAGTTATGTGTGATCGTCAAAACTTACATTAGCTAATAATTAACAGTGGTTCTGGCTAGTCAGTCAATTAACGTGAAGGTTTGGGCGAGTTGGTACTCAGTCGCGAAATATTAACAGCGCGAAAAAAAGACGGAAGAGCGCTCGTCCGTGTTTCTTCCCTCTATCTGTCGTCTTTTCTTCGCGCTGCTATAATTAGTCAGTGAACACTAACGGTGTTGCCGGCTGGGTAAAATCAAGACAGACCGCTATCAGGCGAAAAACCAAAACGCCCGTGTTTCGAGATTTCGGCTCACGTTAGATATGCCCAGATGGTCAAAATAATCCGGAGCCCTTCACTACAGCGCACCCCATAACCCAGGTGTAGCTTTGTGGAGTAATACAAAACCCACAAAAAATCAGACTGCCCTCACATTGAATTGTGAAGCGGGCGTGACACTGGATACCTGCTGGGGTAGGGGGAGCCTCGTTCAAGCCGTCTTCACGCATTTGGAGATAGGGCGAAAAGTTTTTGGCTCAGCCCACGCGTTTTTTACGATATTTTTTTCTTGGACAGTGACGTAAGCGCTTCACGAGCTGATCGGTCCGTGCTGACCTTCCGTGACGTAACTTTCGCGCCGATGCGGTCGTTCCCGCACTTTTGTGAGACTGCTTCGCAAGAACGTTGTTCTTTCAATCAGTCGTTCTCAGATCATCCTTGCCCGCCAGAGTGTAAGCATGGCATCAACTCGCGTTGACCCTGATAGTCTGGGCATCGCGCACATCTTTGGTGATCCCGGCAAAGAAGATGCGTTTCTCGGGGGACTGGGGCTGCTCCTGAAATGCACCGCGGTTCGCCCACCTCGACGGGAAGGAGAGCCCGGGCGCCCGTCTCATTCGGAGTACTGGGAGCTCTGCAATGAGCTCAAGTTCAACCCATCGCAGCCAAATTGCCACGGAAAGGTGGTTACTTACAACCGTAAGTCTGCGAACTGGTGCCGTCCAGCCTTTCGTTGCACGCAGTGCCGCAAACAGCTTTCGCAGCTCAATGAGCGTGAAGTGTTGCGAGGCGGCAACGGGGAAGGAAGCTTTCTTGCCTTCAAGGATCGCTTGGGCCGCTCTAACGTAAAGCTGTCACGGAAAGAGGTGATCTGGCTAGCATTCTGTTTGACGAAGGATTTCTCGGCAAAGCAGACGAAGGTGCTCATCGCACGCCATTTTAGGCTGAGCAAAGAGCTGCTGACGGACTGGCGCAACATTCTTCGGGAGGTCGTGCAAAATGAGCTCACCGCGCGACCTTCGATCGGAGGACCCGGCGAGTTTGTTGAGGTGGACGAGTGATTAATGCGAGGTAAACGGAAAGCGAACCGGGGACGCCTTCTGGCTGGCGAAAACGTCTCTCGAGACGTGGAGGACGAAGGACCCTGAGTTTTTGGGCTCCTCTGGGTGGAGACTAAGGAGCTTCGTCTATTCAAAGTGGATTTTCGGAATGCGGCCACCCTTGGGGAGAAAATCGGCGCGAATGTCGCGCCGGGTACCACCGTACGCAGTGACGAATGGCGGGCTTATAGCTACATTCCTAACTTGGTCGACGCGAACGGAGTTAACATGAACCTCCCTTAGGAAAGCGTGAACCACTCGGTGAACTTCGTTGACCCCCCAACCCAGAGCCACAGTCAAAACATTGAGACTATGTGGCAAAAATGCAAGCGGCGCCTCGTCAGGAACGGCCAGAAAGTAGCGCCTGGAATGCTGGAGACCCACCTTCTATGGCTGTGGTGGCTCTCAATAAATGGAAGAACGCGGTGTGAGGACCCGTTCTCGCGGCTCATGGAAGCCATTGCACGACGCCTATCCCGCCTGCGCATCCACGCCGCTACGCCGACCGGACACAAACAAAAGGACCCAGCAAAATTTTTTTTTCTCTTTTTCTAACGGCTCTCTTCAGAGCCAACGACTTGGTGCACTGGCCGGATACACTCAGCAGCCGGTATCCCATTCCTGTGTCCTTTCAGAGTTCTCAGCTCTAAAGCAGACCACACCAAAAAAAAAAAAATTACCGCGTATCTGCTTGCTTCCTTGTAAATGACGTCGAAAGACGATAGCGTTTCTGCCGCCCCTTTCAAGTAACCAAATTTATAACCCGCGACCTCCAACACGCCAAGAGCCTCCATTGCCTCCAAAGAAACTTCTGTTTCTTCCCCCACCCCACCACATAACACAGCGAACGAGATGCTCATGTAGTCAAGACATTTCACACTGCAACACGGGTGGCGTGGCTCATGCATGTCCATACTCTTAAGAGAAAAAGGCATTAGGCGCATATTTGAGGCACAGCATAACCACATACCCAAAAATTACACCGTTCTTCCAATTAAAAATTTACATGACTAATTACACAAAAGAAAAAAAAACAACTTGTCTTCAATAACGGTAAAGCTAAGAGGCTAGATAAAATGTCTTTTTCAGGCCTCTTAAGCGGGAAACTTGCAAAACAACGCAAAAGTGGCCATAAAGAACGGATCAGATGTGGAGAAAAAACACGGTCAGTGTTCGGAAAACAATAAAGCAGACCACATGCGAAGCGGTAGGAAAGCTGCTCTCGCTGAGCGCTACCACCCGCTGAGACCATGTTCCAGCGCCGGACTTTCAGTCGCCGAGGCCAGCGGTGGTCTTTGACACGGAGCCAATGAACGCTGAGCCCGACAGCGGCGTTTTGTTTCCTTTTTATACTGGCGTTTTGTTTTAAGAGCAGCAATAAGCACCGACGGGCATCGCTGACTGCTCCTTAGAATATCTCGTGGCCTCGCGAGAGAACGGGTCGTCGGAGGTGGCGTTGGCGAATCTCTCGAGGGATACAGCCTTTTCAGCGGTTCTGTCCTAACCAGTCCGCGTTTAAACGTGTAATGACCACCGCCACTAAAGTTTAACATTGAAGAATATTAGCGGAAGCGGTTAAATTGGTTGAGGAGTTACTTTTTTCGTTAGTTTTAACTTACTTTGTACAGGTTTTGTTGAAAATTAGCCACAGGTAGCTGCGTTATCACGAATTTCTTCAAAGTTATCTCAGCTGCAGGTGAGTAACAAACCTTTTACCGATTTTTAATACGTTACTCTACTTTGCAGTTTTGAATTCACTAAATGCCTAACCTGGAATCTAACATTGTGTTCTCAATCTTCCTGACTTACTTCGAAGGCATTTTATCTTCTCGCAGTGGTAATATACCTCGATTGCACCATCCCGCAAGATATCAAATCTATTTTTACTCACATTATGAGAAAAAAAAAACAAATAAATTCATAACAAAATTAAACCTACACGTTTGTCAATACAGAAGAATGAGTATGTAATTCAGACGATGAAGAAGATTACCGTTAAACATACTACATTAACTTTTGCCAGGAAATATGTAGTACGGACAAGGCCACATCATCTATGTGCAAGAATTTTAAAGAAAAAACGTGCCACGAAAAAAGAGCTAGGCACGCGAGTTGACCACCTGTCTTGCAATGTTCATGGCGTGTTACACCGAGTAAAAAAACGTCGAATTCAATCGTGACATTCCCCTAGTGTTCACGGCACCATTAAAACTTCCTTCGCTGTGCAATGCTGTGGTGAGGCAACGATAGCAAACGGCGCGGCCAAGACGAGTATAAGGTCCGACATGCACTTGCGCAAATTCGTCATTCGTGCCCAAGGAGTCGTCCATAACATCCCATTGCCATGCGGTCATTGTTACACTGGCCCATCAGGCCGTTGCAACAATGGAAGGGTGAAAGACCACAGATATGCATGCCAGCAAATAACCGCCGCAGGTACGTTGACCGCATGCTGTCCGAGCTGGTATTGTAGAGCCGTGTTCTATAAAACCACAAATTTGCTGTTGTCAAAACATGCACTCACACGGGAGATTTTCGAAGCATTTTCAATGTTGCCTGTGTACGAAGGAGAGTGTTTGACCCCTTCTATCGCACTCACCACAGGTGAGACGAAGTTTTTCGAACAATAGCAGTGAATGCAGCACATGCCGCCGGAATAGCGCTTAATTAAACCTATCAATCAGCTCTTTCGTTTCCCTCATTTGGTATTTATGAGTTTTCTTACTTTTCTTTTGTATATGTGGTCGCTACATTCATAATAAACAGTCTCCAGTGCGCAGTCTTTACGTCAAGTGTTATTGTCCTTTTTTCTTCTCCGTCTCTGTGTTACACCGAAGCCCAATCTTACGAACGATGTTTAACCAACCATAGCACGACACCGAGCGTTAGTCAAGTTAATAGACACTTTCCTTCCTGCAGAAAGACAACGTCGACCGCACTATGACGACTCTTTGCGGGACGAGGGTAGCCGCTCCTGCAACTGTTCCGCTCTGGTTGATATTGACAACGCTTGCGGCGCTCACGGCCTGGGCCGCTGGCGACGCCTCTGGAGGGGCAGCCGGCGGCGCGGGAGCAACCTGCCGCCTCCAGGCGACCAGCATCCGCATTACACGGGACCACAGTGACGACCAGGGTAGCCCCGTGCGAACCTGCGAAGGCACTGTGCTCGTGAGCCGATGCGAGGGCACCTGCGTCTCCCAGGTGCAGCCTTCGATTACGCTGCCCCACGGCTTCCTCAAGGTGAGCACAGCACCCGGCGTCAGAGAGGCGGCTTCTACGGCAGGTTTAGCAATGAAACGAGATGTCAGGTGCGAAGACGCATAGCGGTTATGTAAAACGTGCCACAGTTGACGGCCAAAAAGCTCAACAGAGCGCACTGGGGCGTCACAGTTGCAAAATTGGCGTCCGCGGAAAGTGCACCGGTGTACAAAATGGGGGAGTAGGAAATATACTGATTCTAAACTTACGAATAAAGCATTACGGGTGCCTCGTTAAGGGGCAATATTTTAAATGTAGGCAGTCAGAGACAATAAAGGTTGCTTGCATTAATGCACCCCATAGCTCAGTAGCAGCATATGATGTTGGTAATATATAGAAGCTTTCTTCAGTTTTGTTAGGGGTATCGACGGAGGCCGAACTTTTACCGACGCGTGTTTTAATTGCAAACAATACCTACCATGATTTCGCTTGGGGGGGCTGCAAGGGCATTTCAAGTAGCTACGGCAGTTTATATCCTTTATCCGATGGAGACATGCAAGTGCAAATGTTCACCAAAAAACAGCCCGTATGCACGTATGTACATAAGTGATGTCCGTCACTAAACTAGCTGCAGGTTATCCACGGCGGTAGCGCGCACTCTGAGGGCACACAACATTAAAAACCTAGAAAAATTCAAATATTAAGCACCAGTTAGCAGGCTTCGTTACAGGTTATGCGGGCAGCCTATACAATTTTTTTTCTTTTCAGCCATCTGTGGCAGCAGTTACGATTCAGTACTAAAGTTGTTCTTGAAAACGTTTTATTCCTTTATTACTGCCGGCATTTTTCTGAGATAGCCTTTAAAATTATGCTAAGCAGCTGGAAGGGGCTCCCGTCTGAATTAATACAGCATAGTGTAACAAGTCCTTTAAAGTGACAGTGCCCATTTTCTAACATTTACAATTATTACAAAGAAGCTCATCATATTAAAACTCGGTGCTAATAAATGAACCCTTACATGCAGCAACAACGAGTGTCTTAACGGCTAAAATGCAGAAGCCGGAAAACGGTCTCGGCAGTACTTGTGCTTGCTTGACAGCCCAGTATCCAAAAAACAATCTTCCATGAGCAGTTCCTTGTACTACGCAGCATGTATGGAAAGGAAGGGGACCTTCTAATGTTTAACTTTGTGTTCACTTTTTTATTCTTGTTAAACATATGTACACTAATGAATAAAACATACTTCCTTATGATCAGTTTCTTTCGATATATCTACCTATTTAAAACCGGTTCGGGGCCCCGTGGCTGAGGCATTCTGCTACTTAGCACTATTACGTGGGTTTGATCCAGGCCGCGGTTGTCCTTTTGTTTTTCATGCAAGTAAATAGCAACGGTTTCCGCGTGTCGAAATTTTGTAGCAGGTTACATGCAACAAGCTGGTCTAAATTAACACGCGACCTTTCAATAGCACCCTTTTCATAGCCGAAGTGTAGCTTCGACCGGTGGAACACCCGCTTTTTTTTAACTTCTCAAATACTCGCTCAAGCGCTTACCTTGGGGAAGAAAATTGATTTTATGTTTGCATCCAAATACCACAAGCTCGGTGCATTATAAATAGCGAGATTGACATAACTACACGTTTGAGCAGATGATTTAGAACGCAGTCTATTTATTGTTCCGAAACATTAGCATTACCACTCTGAGCGCCAAATTTACAAATCATTCCACAGGAAGGTGGTTGCACGAAAATAAAAAGAAACGTTGCAACCGCAGTGAAGAAAGGTAATTTGTCTTTCATTTGTTTCAGGCATCTTCACCGCATATGGGAATATCGGTAAGAAAGGTCCATCATAACCGCATTGGAGAGTGCCACGTTAGAGATAATACCGAAAAGCCGCGACAATTCCACCGGGGATAGTTTGTAGAAGTCCAGTCTTTCGCAAAAAGCGGTCTTTATAACTACGCGTATGCATAAACCTTCCTCAGAACAGTGCTACTGTGGATTGTTATACCAAGTGAGAAATCACACGTACAAGGTGGTAGCATGCAAACGAGGACAAAAAGAAATAAAAATTTGATGACTGTTTCTCTTGTGAAAGGATGAGCACGTGGCTGTTTCGTTGCCCTCCTTAGGTGAACTATTTTCCTTGATATTTAAAGTCTTTCGTTCCCTTTGCATCTTTGTACTTTTGTGAGCACACCAGACAGCGCACGCTATGAATGACATGCACTCAGCAATTAGTTATCCGCTGCCGGTGTGTTGATTGGGCTACTATGTGCATATGGTTGAAAGTTGTCAGTGCAAGTTCCTAGGCAGTTTTTTCAAAATACTCATTGCGTGCATTATGACGGGAGCACTGTACAAGGGCTACCTTAAAATACAAGCTGAAATTGTTTATTACAAATAGCCCCTCAGAACGAGAGAGTGTAGACGCAGCTGCACCTGCAGAATCACCCAAACGGATATTCATGCTCTCGTGTTCCGGCCTACACAATGGTACAAGTAAGAATGGCAGGGAATTAGTGAACTGTGCCTACAGACATCATGCCTCAAAACTGGCCCAGCAGCAGATTGAAGGGTATGGTGTACATTTTGACGCGCTTTATTCATGCGCTTTATTCATGCTTTCACCAAAATTTACTGGCGATATCCACACCATTAGCTCATTTAGACGTTCCAACTGTCCCACGAAAATAGCCGGTGGCTGTTTTTGTGACACCTTCGTTGTGTAGTTCAGCCGTGCGGGCGTGACCGTAGAAATACCTCCCCAATAAAATATGTTACGACAATACTTATTACCACTACTTAAGTGCTGGAACGTGCGCGGAAAAGACGCCCTCTGCAAGCCGCGGTGGTCATTGCTGTGCAGGAGTGCTTCTGCTGCCGCGAGACCTACATGAACCGGCGAGAGATCCAGCTGCAGGACTGCTTCGACCCCAACGGTCAGAAGCTGTACGGCGCAGACGGCAGCATGACCATTTTCCTAGAGGAGCCGCAGGACTGCTCCTGCCACAAGTGCGGAGGATAAATTGCCACGCATGGCGACCACTGCTCTGACGCCTATGCCCCTGAACGACCAACCAGAAGCTTTCATGCGTGCGAAACTCGCGGCGTATTACCAATTCATACCAAAGAAATTCTCAAGAACTGTCCAAAAGAAATGTTGAAATAGCAGGAGAAAATTGTGTGGTGAAAAATATCTCAGGAGTTCCGGGTTGTCTTAAGGGGACACACCTGTTAATATGCCCATGAGACTTGCTAATTTATCACCCACGGATTTAAAACCATCGCGCACCAATATGAAAAGATTTACAAATACACATCAATGTTCGCAACGGCCTGGTTTGCTTATTTTAAGGATGCGTCACTTCTGTGGGGAAATAAAAAATAACATTCTTGCTTGCTATACGGCTAGCGCCATCTGTGAAAACTTGATAAGCCAACAAGCGTTTCTTGTTTATTTTTTTTATTTCAGTAAAGAGGTTATATATCTTGTAGGAACTTTCGTATCGGTACACGATGCTTTTTAAGCCCGTCGGTTATGAGTTAGTAAGTCACGTAGTAATGTGTTCAAGTGAGAGTCCCCATTAAATTACTGCAATACAATATTCATTCGTACTATCTGGATGCAAGGAATTTCCGTGTCAGTGGGATTTTACGTGTCGAAAAAAAATGATTGCTAGCTTCCAAGTAGTCCTGCAAATAGTGAAACGTCCCAGGATCGCTTCTTATTGTACATGAGAAATAAATGACATCAGACAGACAGATGGAATTTTAGATGGGAGCTGATAGGATGATATCAAGTGGAAGAAATAACGCACTTAATTTTGCTGTTTTTACTTCACCCATTTTTGTCTACTATTGTCGCGATCTCGACATCCCTAATTATTCGAAACCATGCCCTTAATGCCGACCCGATGGTTTTGAAACAGTAAGAAAGTACGCCGCCGATGTTTCTTGCATGTAGGTAGCGAGTGCGTCGGTTTTGATTGTGCGACTTATGCTGCAGCAGTCGCTTTAGTGTCTAATGTATTAACACTGTCGCGGAAGACCAGCCATTACAAACGCTAAAGGTCGGAGCGCTCATAGCAGTCTGCAAATCGCGCACCGTGCTGTCATAAAAACCTATTTAGGAACTGTGGTTCATAAGAATCTGCGCTATTTTTGTCAGCTCGAAACGCAGTACAGTTATTTTAAAGGCGCCATGCAGAACAAATATGAACTTGTTTGATTTAAGTTCGCAGAACAAGCTTTTTGTATGTTAAGCACCTCACGTCCAGTCAAGAAAAACCTTTTTATAAAAAAAAAACAGGAAATTCAAAACTTTCTAACCTAGCGCTCCGCGATGTCAGCAGGAACACGATGAGCCTCCTCGATTATCAATCCCGGATTTTCCGCAGACAGCGTGGAACTCTGCGTCGCTTGACTTTTACAGGTATTTCTATAAGTTTTCGATAATAAGGGAGTCCTCGGACTTTCCGCTGCCTCTCCAGGACTAGCAAATCGAAGATGCCAAATAGAAGGACCAGTTGTGCAATAGACGATACATAAGACAGCTAGTTATCACTGCGTTAACTGCGCGTTCGCGCTCAAGTGTTGCAACCAAACAGAGCTAGAGTTACCACCGCCAGCGCAGTCATGTTCTTTGAGGTGGCTGTGTTGAGCGACCGCCAATCGCACCAACAAGATTCTGTGTCGTCATAGAGTTCCCGCCAAAAAGCTTTACTATGTTTTTTTATTATCGTGATTATTTTTTGAAGCTGGCGATGAGATTGGCACCATCGTTATGTAAAGCAAGTAGTCCATTTGATGTACCAAGCGCCTATTTCGTCTTCATGACCTTTATGTTAAGGCTACAAACACGGCATAAAGCTTTTTAATAAATAGACACTACTATCAGAGTACAATTCCGTAAAATATAGAATGAAATTCATCTGAAAATAGCATGAAAAGAATCGATCGTTGATTAACTTTCCCCGCTGCGGTATTCAAACTACACATTCATTTTTGAGGTCGTTACACAGATCAGGATTGATTAATTGATTGCAGGGTGTAACGCACCGACGCATAGCAGGCAATGAGGCACGCCGTATTAATTTTGATCACCTGGGGACCTTTAATGTGCGCCGAAATATCGTACACACGGGCCAAAGATCAGGAAATTCCGTTTGTACACCTATGTCAAACAACATCCGATACAAAACGCGTTTATTTTTGTTCGTTAACAGTTGGCTTTAGGTGGTTGATTACAAGCAAAGGAATTTCATCGAACTGAAGTCTATAAAGAAGAAACGAAGCGCTTCCCTTTAAGATGTCGGTGCTGATTACACACGCCGTTGTTTGGCACTACAGTAGACTCCGGTTGAGACGACCTCGGTCGAAATGAACTCCATGTTTAGTACGAACAGCCCTTTTGCTGTCTTGCAACGTCCACAATTCAAAAAACGTCCGCTTACGACGAATCTGAAAGTACGAAGAAAATATCGCGGTTCTTTTCAGTTAGTCTTCACGGGAGTCTACTGTATATTGAATACAGAATTCTTCATTGTATCCTGTTTTTTCCTGAATGAAAGAAATGAATTCATTCAAACTTAAAGTAACGAGAAAAATGAGCAACGGAAATTGGCCATTGTACATTGTACGAGCGCTACCACTGTCATCGAAAATAAACAAGTTTCTGAGCAACAGTTCGTTTCTAAGTTACTGTAGGCTGGGCACTTCCTGTCATATCTAACGCCCTCTAGCGGTTAGGTTGCAGCAATCTTTATGATCAGCTTGCTAAAGCGACCTTGCCGTTCTGCCTCTGTGGCCTACCGCGCAGCGTCACGGCTTTTCAAGCCTTCACACTTGGTTCGAGCCCAAGCAGGTCTACCCTTTACTTCATGTGAAGAATTTTATTCTTAAAAATGTTTAGTTGGATATTAGTTCCACAGGTTCATTATGTGAATAAGGGTAGTTAATTATCTCTTGCGTCAGTTTAGGTGCGCAGATAGGATATTACCGCGTTTATTTAAAGTTCTGCATCACACCGGAAGTGCCCGACCTTCAGCGACTTGGAAACGAAATGCCGCGCTCTGTGGCATGAGAATAAGGCTGCATGATGCCAAACCGAAGTCTCTGCCCCCCCCCCCCCCCCATAACGTTTGAGTTGCCGTGCTCTGCAACACCACTACAATGAAGTGTATGTTACCACTGTCTGCGCCGTTCGTTTTTTGGCATCCCATTTTAGCATGATGCTTTGTAAAGAAATACCAGCTGCCGACGCGCTTTCGTTGCCTCCTGGCACTGTGCTGAGCAACAATAAGAGAAATAATTGTTTGAAGAACTGCAATTATCCACAGAACCAAATAGCGCCGATGCTTTATGTAAGCGTTATATTTCGTATTAAATGATTCCCACAAGATTCGTTTGCTGAGTTTACTCGGCACCACTTCACCTGGTGCCTGTATAGCATTGAATTTCAGAAGCTTACGTGTTCGTAAACGCTCCCATGGTAACATGCCACCGGTGCCCCTATGCTTTCGAATGCATAAAATATCTATGTTAAGGTAAGTGGGCTACCCTATCATATTGTTCTACACTATTTCTGCGTATAAAAGAATTCACATCCGAAAATTCAGTTTACGCATGTACTCCATACAAAGGTTTGATGATGATGATTGGATGCTTATGGCGCAAGGCCAACTACGGCAAAGAGCGCCAAAACAGTGGTTATGTATGAAGGATGAAGACCTAAACACTAAGATCATTCAACAAGAACGAAAGTAAAATCAGTAAAAGTCAATGAGGAAGTCTGCTGTAGTACGTACGTACGTACGTTTGTGCGTAGGGCAGGTTGTGAATAGCCGTCGTATGAAATTAGGTTCAAAACTTTACCTTGGCTAAATATTTAAAAACACGCTGGACATCCATATAAAGCTTCAAATGTGACTTACAGTATATTGACGATAGATCACAGGTGCAACGTCGTAGCAGTAAAACCACATAAAATATCGAAGTTTTGCTAACTTATTTCCTCATTGCGTTTGGATTTCACCGTCCGCACTGGGTGCAAAACATCACTTCTACCCGGGGTACACAAATGTGCTCCTTCCCACCTGCCCCCCACCCACCTCTCTGCAATCCCTACCCATCTCTTGTTTTTTTACCACCGCCTGAGGAACAAAATTTCTGGAAATTTTCATTCCGATCCAGCTTAAAATATGTATTTTTTCCTTCCTTTCCGAGCAGTTAGGTTGATACCGCTGGGAAACGCACTAACAGGAGGAATGCTGAGGCCGTGCCGTCAGTTCGCTGCAGCTCCGGTTTAATCTTGTGTGAACGTATGCCTCCATTATAAGCGTCATCGCTGCGCAGACCAGGGAGTAAAAAGACGTACGCAGTAGGACACAACATGGTTTCAAGCCAAGCGATGTTCCTCTCATCGCCGCTTCGTGTTCCGACGGGGCGTCCGCTTGTGTAAGAAACATAAACAGTCGCAGTACCATGTCCCCGTCCTGCTGATACAAATGGTGATACGGAAACTTCGCTCTCCTACCCCACCAGCCTAAGGCCCATTCAGGCGCAATTATCATCCCCATTATCGCAGGGGGGGGGGGTCTTCAGCTCGGGAACACCTGTTCACTACGTCTCACCGTCGTCGCCGTCATCATCATCATCACAAGCCTGTCTACGCCCACTGCAGGGCAAAGGCCTCTCCCATATACCTCCAAAATTTAGCGGTCCTGTGCTAACCGCGAACAATTTATCCCCGCAAACTTCTTGATCTCATCTGCCCATCTAACTTTCTGCTACCCCCTGCCACGCTTGCCCTCTCTAGGGATCCACTCTTTTAAATTTAACGATCAGCAGTTTCTTGCCTTCGCATTATATGCCCTGCCAACGTCCATTTCTTCTTAATTTCTACTATGTCCTTAACACGCGTTTGTTCGCTCGCGCACTCCGCTGTCTTCTTTTTCTTTAACGTTACACCTATCATCTTCCGTTCCCTTGCTGGCTGACTCAGTCTTCAATTAAAGTTGAAACCCTCTTCGCAAGCCTGCAAGTTTCTGCCCTGTAGGTCAGTACCGGTAAGATGCAGCTGTTATCCATTATCTGAGAACGTCTACCGAATGCACTCCATCCCATTCTCACCCTCTCGCTGCCTCACGGTTTGTATCCGGGGTCACTACTTGGCCTAAGTAGATCTATTCGCTCACCATTTCGACTGCCTCGCCACTTATTTCAAACCGCTGTGCTCTCCCGAGGCCATCGAACATTACTTTAATCTTCTTCACATTAATTTTCAGCCCCATGATTCTACTCGGCTTGCCCAGTGCGCTAATCATGCTTTGCAGTTCGTTGATGATGATGGTTCGACGTTAGCGGCGCAACGCCAACTTGGGCAAAGAGCGCCAACACAATGGTTATATATGAGAGGTGAAACCGTAAACACTAACATCAGTCAGCAAAAACAAAAGTAAAATCAGAACCCCGAGTTACTTAGCAAGGCAACAACATCAGCAAATCTGAGGTTACTGAGGTCATGATCATTGTTGAATCTCCCTGGCGGGAACCGGCACACCTACCGGGCAGCAGGGGAAGAGGAAGAGGAGGTGGCACGCGAGGAGACGCGCGAGGCGAGCGAGCGAGCAGAAGAGAATAAGGCAGTGAGTGAGTGAGTGAAATACTTTATTAAGGACGAGAGGCCATGAGGCCCTGTGGGGAAGTGAGGATAGCGGAGGGGGAGCAGAAAGGGAGAGGTCACAATTCATCACAATTCACACAGTGTACACACTTCTACTTTTAAGGTCCTATTCACAAGATGCACATTTCACTCTGTCAGTGGCACCAAAATGCACAGTTTGCACTGTTGACATTGGTCGTGGACGAGGTGTGTTCGTTGAGATTTCATGCACTAAGACGCGGATGTCGTTCTCTCTTCACGTTATATGATTTCTGGTGCCGAGAACCCGGGAGAAGACCGACATCCGTCTGCGCTGACAATGGAGAAGTTGCGCCGTCGTCAAGGTGTTTATCGCGGTGCCGCTACACGTCTTTTAGCTTCGGCCAACGAGCTCCTAGAAGATACCGATTCGGACTCCTCAGACTTACAAGCAGCCATCGAAGACCTCGAGGAAAAGGATGCCGTCTTTAGCAAGCTGGACGCGAAGATTGATGAACTTCTTGATGATCAAGAGTACCGAAACGAGATAGCAGGTGCGCTAGAGTACCACGACCAAATTCGCCACGCGATCACCAAGCTTCGGTTCATGCTGAAGACCAAGAGTGTCACACCTACAGACGTCGGCCAGCCAGGAGTGCTCCCACCGAGCGACCAATCACGTGACTCTTCTGCTGGCATTAACAGCGAATTCGACCCGGAAGCCGCGGCTCACGTCAGCTTCCGCTCTTCTACTCAGAGAGTTGCCTTGCCGAAGTTTCAGATTCCTGTCTTCTCCGGCGTGCTTCGTGAGTTGCACGGTTTTTGGGAGCACTTTAAGGCGACTATTCACACCCATCCGGAACTGCCTAATATAGAAAATTTAGGTATTTGAAGGCGTACCTGAGCGGGGACGCCAAGAGGGCAGTTGAAGGGACACGCCTGACCGAAAGCAATTACGAGGTCGCGATCAAGGTGCTGACAGATCGTTTTGGCCGAACGGATGTTCTCGTGGATGACCACATTGATAGCCTCCTCGCCATTGCCCCCATCGAAATCTCAGCGCAGGTCTCGCGGCTTCGTGACCTATATGAACAGATCTTGTTTAGGACAAGTTGCCTCGAGAGGCTGGGAGTTCCTGCATCGGAGTACGCAGTAATCCTCAATCGCGTCCTCATGCGCGCTCTGCCTGAGGGTCTGGCAGTGCTTACAGGCAACGCCTGAAGGAGGCTGCAGCCGATGACTCCACCACCCCAAGGTCACGAGGCGACAACGTCAAACGAGTACTGCGGTTCCTGCACATTCAGGTGGAGAGCAGGGAGGAAAGCGAGGTGACGCAGAAAAAAGCCACTTCGAACGCAACATCGGTGGAGCGGCAAGCACGCGATAACGTCTTTCCTGGGCTTCCGTCCGCCCTGCCTTTTCTACCGGCTCATCGTTGTCAGAGCCGCGAGCATGTCCACTCTGCGAAGCGCCAGATCACGGAACCGAGGATTGCCAAGCTAAGCTGTCGGGAGAAGAGAAGCGACGAAGACTTGGAAGGAAGCGTTGTTGCTTCAGATGCGGCAAGCAAGGACACTTCGCACGCAGCTGCCGCCTTCCCACGTGGATTTGGTGTCGCCATTGTGCGCGACGCCATTTGTCGGTTCTCTGCGACGTGTGGACGCGGCCTACCTCCGGGGTCCCCGTACCACCAGCACCTTTTGGGAGCATGGATCGGAAATGGCGACTACACTAGAAGAGCCGGTCACGACTGCTTCTGCAAGTAGCAATTTCACGTCGTCTGTCTTGCTGCAAACGGCTACGGTATTGGCATGTGGCAATGCTGACCGTGTCCTGGTCAGCCTTCTTTTTGACACCGGCAGCCAGCGAACGTTTGTGCGCAGCGACTTGGCCGACAAGCTAGAGCTTCCATCCACCGGCGTTGAGGACCTTACGGTATTCACGTTCGGCGACTCTCTGCGTTCGCGTCGGTACAGCTGCCGGAAATTGAACGTCACGCTGACTGGTCGTTTCGAGTCGAAAGAAGTAACCGTCGACGCTCTGGAGGTTCCGGAGGTATGCACTGTAAGAAGTTCGCCTATGGAACCTGCTCTAGTTTCCATACTCCGTAGCCGAAACTTGGTCATCGCGGACGAGCCTCAAGATGGCAAGGATCAGAGTCCCACTATTAGCGTCTTAGTAGGCTCTGACAACTACTGGAAGCTGGTCACAGGACGTATGTAAAGTTTAAAGGAGAGCATGAGCGCCGTGGAGACAGTTTTTGGTTGGGTGATCCGGGGAACATCTGTGAAAAGGCTCTTCCTTGGTCCCCGCAAAAGGTTGACTCGACTGTCCTGTTTCTAACCTGTTCTCACGGATGGAGTCCGACATGCGACCAGATTGACCCTTCAGAAACGTGGAGGCTGGATTCCATTGGGATAACAGACTCCAGCGTGAATAACGGCGCCCAGGAGGATGCGGCTCTTAGTCAATTTACGAGCGCTGTGCACGAGGAAGGCCGCTACGTCGTTCCACTGATGATCAAATCCCCAGAATACATGACTTGCACGAACCGGAATGTCGCTAAAACCCGACTTCTACGCCAGCTCCAACGCCTTCAGCATGAACCTAACTTCTGAGGGAGTACAACTCTGTGATCGGTGAGTATTTCAAGGAAGGCCACGCAGAACCAGTTCTGTCATCTGATATTCCCGAAGCAACCGTGTATTACCTTCCTCATCATGTGGTGGTCCGAAAAGAAGCTGTAACTACGAAGGTTCGTGTTGTATTTGATGCGTGTTCCCACACCCAGGGTGAGCCGTCACTTAACGACCTCCTTGACAAGGGCGTGAAGCTTGGGCCTGACCTTTTGGAGCTCCTCTTGCGGTTCAGGTGTTACCCAATAGTTTTGACCGTTGACATTCGAAAGGCTTTCTTACAGATCTGGATCCGACGGGAAGGCCGAGACACACTCCGTTTTTTGTGGATCGACGGACTGCCCACTCCTAGAAATCCGGTTCCAAAAATCGTAGAGTGGCGCATGACAAGGGTGACGTTTGGAGCGGCATCGAGTCCGTTTCTGCTCGCAGCAACGATTCAGCACCATTTGGAGGCGTGGAAATAGACACATCCAACGGTTTCCGCCCGCCTGCAGCAATCCTTTTACGTTGACGACCTGGTTATGGGCGCTTAATGGGATCAGGAAGCGTTAGAGATCTACAACGCTGCCAACGACATCTTAAGAGACGCAGGGATGGAGCTAAGGAAGTGGAGCTCAAACTCTAACATCTTGGGCCAACAGTTTCTTACCGACGGCCTGTCCGTGGAAAACGTCGCTGAAAGTAAGGCCCCATCGAAGATACTCGGCTTTTTGTGGGACCGTTCAACAGATGAAATTATCATGTCCACCCAAAACGTTTTAAGTGCAATGCACTTCTTAAGCGACCCTGAACCTGCGTCACCGGCGATGTCCGCGCACGTGGAGATGGGCGCGCGCAGCCTGGCCGTGACATGGCACATACCCACGTTGGGGGATTGGCCAGGAATCTCCTCGTCTTCCTTGGCAACGGGGGGAGATGGGCGCGCGCTGCCTGGCCGCTGACATGGCACATACCCACGTGGGGGATTGGCCAAGAATCGGCGTGAGAAGGCTAATGCACCTGCTTTAAAGGAGAATGACACGAAATTTCAAAGCTGAGATCCGCTCTAGCAATCAAGTACAGTACAACGACAACACAAATAGATGTCTGTGAATAAATGCACTTTTCTTTCTTTGTAGTTGTGTTGTGTGTGTGTGTGATCTCTCTTTCGCGAACATTCCGAACCGCGCAAATTCAACTCGTGCATTCGCACTTTCACATTCTTCCCCTCGGGGAAATGCGGGGAATTTTTGACATTTATCTCGACACATCCCTTCACGAAGCGAACCATGATGCACGCTTTTGCGCGTCTTTTCGACCCACTCGGTCTGTTATCGCCGTTCCATGTGCGAGCTCGGTTGCTCTTTCAACGGCTTTGGCGTCTTAATCACGACTGGGACGAACCACTGCAGAAGGACGTTGAGAAAGAGTGGAAAGACTAGGTTTCTGAACTTCCCACTCTGTCTTCCCTGCGTAAAGAACGAGGCATCATTACCCTTGTGTCAAATAACCATGACATGATAGAAGTTCAATTCTTCGCCGACGCCAGTCCTTTAGCTTATGGAACAGCCGTGTTTGTGAGGAGTCCACTCGATAATGACTTCACTGTACACCTTCTGATGAGTAAGTCTTGTATTGCACCTTTAAAGGCTGTTTCGTTAGCAAGACTGAAGCTTCCACCCTGCCTTTTAGCGGCAAGAGTATGGAAATACATTCGCCAGATGCAAGAGTTTTCAAATTGCAAGGCGTCATTCTGGACCGATTTAGCGATAGCACTGTACTGGGTTTCAGGCGATGCTGTCGGCTGGGAGACGTTCGTAAGAAACCGCGCCTTTGAGATACAGCAATTAACAGAAGGATCCTCGTGGCGACACTGCGTTAGCGCAGATAACCCGGCTGACCTACTCACGCCTGGAGTGTCCGCGACTCGACTGACGCAGAAGAGCATGTGGTGGAACGGACCGCCGTGGTTGGCCAAGTCACAAGAAAGCTGGCCTGAAAGTGTGTCTCCTCCTCTGACTCCTCAAAATGTCAACAGTGAACTGGCGTCAGTATGTCCCGCTACAGTAGCACCGAAGTCGCCACCTCCCCCGCTACTTAACAATAGAGAGTTTTAGCTGACCGTTTCTCACGGTCCGCTCCGCTCCGATAGCAAGCGGGAGCGCCATTGCGCATGCGTGGCACGCTAGGGCGCTACCGACGATACCTGAGCGGGGCCCCGCTCCGCTAACCGGGGCCTCTTAGCGGACTGTCGCGGCAGCTCACGCGACCGTGCGGAATAGCAACATGGCTGCCCCCGCGATGCGAGCGCGCTATGGCGAACTTCGTTTCTTCAGTTGAAACACGACCGACGAAGCCGCGAACGAGGCGGTGAAAGCGCGAATAGGCAATGGTGCTACACACCTCAAAGAATAACAGCGCGGACCGAAGCGCGGTGCTGCTGCTATGCGGCGCCGAGAAAGACAGCCGTGGCTTGGCTATTCCATAATTTATCGGCTTGTTTATTGTTCTTTAGAAAAATTATACCATGTCAGTGACTACATTATACAAAAAAAGGTTAAATGAGGCCAAGAAACATGGTATTTTGCTTTGTTTGGGCGACCAAATACAAATTCTTGTTTCCTTTAGGATGAAGTTTCGGTTTTCACGCGCGCGCGAAACGACCAGTCACGCGAATCATTCCCCGTCGAGGGGGATACGGTTATCGCTTAGCTAAAAGCCATGCGGCTGCTGACGCTCCGGTTGTGCTGAGCGGCACGTCGGGAGCATAGCGGAGCGTCAAAAACGGTCACCTAAATCTCTCTATTGAGAACTGCAGTCGCCTGCTAAGGGTTCTAAGAGTCACTGCGTGGATAAGGAGGTTTCATCGAAACTCTTCGCCAAATGAGCCTTCTCTCTTCGGGCCCTTGACGGCATCCGAAATACGTGAAGCTGAGCTGTACTGGCTGCGGCTTGTGCAGAGCTCCACCTGCCTCTCCGAAATCGCCGCTTGCCGTGCAAGGAGGCCAATTCCCTCACATTCCACCATCCTTACATTACATCCAGACCTTGACGACCAAGGCTTGCTTCGAGTCGGCGGCCGGCTTCGTCAACTCGACGGCCCCGAAGAAATGAGGCACCCGATTTTGATGCCCAGTGACCACAGGTTTACCGACCTCTGCGCCTTTTTAATGGGGGTATTCAGGCTACCCTTGTCAACCTTCGTTTAAGATTTTGGATTTTGAGGGGACGACGGACTGTGAGGCGTGTGCTGAACAACCGTTTACCGTGCCGCCAAAGACGTGCTGAGTCAGCTCCCGTCGCTCAGTTACCAAGAGACCGAGTAAAAGAGACAACGCCCTTTGACATCGTAGGAGTGGACTTTTGTGGACCTCTTTATTACCGCACGCCGCCGCCTTACGACTCAAGGGTGTACATAGCCGTCTTTTCATGTGCAGTCACCCGGACGGTTCACCTAGAGTTAACGTCAGATCTCACAGCCAAAGCGTTCCTTCTTGCCTTCCGGCACTTCAAGCGGCGAGGGATTCCAGGGGTAGTATACTCTGACAACGCGCGAGCCTTCCAAAGCTGTGCAAAGCAACTGCGCCTTCTCTCATCGGAGGACGTCATCAATTACGCGAGCTCCCAGCGCATACGCTGGACATTTATCGCCGAGCGCGCCCCCTGGTGGGGAGGCTTTTGGGAACGAGTGATCCGGACGATCAAAGACGCACTCAAACGCTGTCTTGGACGCAGCTGCCTCACCTATGAAGGGTTACTTACCGTATTAATAGAGGTTGAAGCCGCTGTCAATTGCAGTCCCCTTACCCACATTGATGACAACCATGCGGTCCTAGAAGCATTGACTCCATCGCATTTCCTCGTCGCGAAACGTCTTGTATGCCTTCCGTCGACAACTGATCATCTCATGCAGAGCATCACGGCCAACGACCTCAGACGACGAGTCAAGCAACGAGATCAATTGGTCAGCCAGCTATGCAAGCGACGGCGAAAAGAGTACTTGCTGCTGCTTCGCTCTGCTCATGATGCTCTACCAGCTGTTCCCTCCCGGCTCCGAGTTGGCGACGTTGTCATCGTACAGGACGACAATGTGCCCGCTCTTATGTGGAAAATCGGGCGCATCATCGAGGCATTGCCGGGAACAGACGGAACAAGCAGGTATTTCCGACTGCGGCTTCCAGGCGGCCAGGAAATCCGGCGAGCCGTCCAGCGGCTTTACCTGTTGGAAGCCGATGCACCCAGCGCGGGGGCGGGAATATGTTGAATCTCCATGGCAGGAACCGGCACACCTCCCCGGCAGCAGGGGAAGAGGAAGAGGAGGTGGCACGCCGGGAGACGCGCGAGGCGAGCGAGCGAGCAGAAGAGAATAAGGCAGTGTTCGTTGAGATTCCATGCACTAAGACGCCGATGTCGTTCTCTCTTCACGTTATAATCATCATCATCATCCTATCTACCTCAACTGCTGGGCAAAGGCCTCTCGCATATATCTCAAAAATTTAGCGGTCCTGTGCTAACCGCGAGCAATTTATCCCCCAAAGCTTCTTGATCACATCTGCCCATATAACTTCCTGCCGCCCCCTGCCACGCTTGCCCTCTCTAGGGATCTACTCTTTTAACCTTAATGATCAGCAGTTTACCTTGCCTTCTCATTACGTGCCCTTCTCACACCAATTTGTTCTTAATTTCTACTAATATATCCTTAACACGCGCTTGTTCGCTCACCAACTCCGGTCTGTTCTTGTCCCTTAATGCTACGCCTGTCATCGTCCGTTCCATTGCTCGCTGAGTCGTCCTCAATTTAAGTTGAACCCTTTCAGTGAGCCTCCAAGTGTCTGCCCCGTAGGTGAGTACCGGTTAGATGCAGCTGTCATACACTTTCTTCTTCAGGGACAATGGTAGGCTGCCATTCGAATGATGATGATGACGATTGGTGTTTAATGGCGCAAGGCCAACAAGGGCAAAGAGCACCAGAGAAGCTATTTTGGTTGATGAGAGTGCAAATAGTAAAACCTGAGAGTATAACTACGCGTTACGCAATACAAAAGGCAATGTAGATGGCTGGTGTATAGGCCTCCTGCGCTGCCCAGGGGGCGCTGCGGAAACGACTTCTGGGCCGCACTTCCGGGTAGTACAAAGCTGCTGGGGTCCCATATGAACCCGTGCTGACTGAAGCAAAATGAGCTCCGAAATCGCGATTGTCTTGCGGCACGGTCTTCAACCCATCCCCGGCGCGTCCGAACTCTTCCGGCCATCGACTTGGAACAAAGGAAGAAAGCTGTGCAACGCTAGATACGTCTACAGCGTCGAAGAAACTGCTGGGACAGTGACGGCGCGCTGCCACTCGCAGGTTCGCCGATGGACCTATGAAGGTGAGCGCTTCTTGTCGAGGTGAGCGCTTCTTATCTAAACTAATACACTTGATGAAAAGAACGTTGTCAGCACCCGCCCACAAAAAAAGGAACGAAATCGGCGGCGCTCGTACGCAAAAGTAATCGGGTCTGGCAAGTTCGTCTGCTGCAGTGCGCGGCGCTTTCGCGCACTTTCACTAAACACTGCCGGTTTGCATCGCCGTTTAAAATACGTGATGCAGTGCTAGCTTGTCTTTTTAATTGTTCCGATCGCCTCAAGCGGCCCTCAGTGGCAAAACGCAGCGAGCGCCAGCAGCGTGAAATCTGTTCTGTGATTCCGAAAGTATGATGATATCTGGATTTTAATGGCGCAAGGCCAGCTAAGGGCAAAGAGCGCCAAACAAAAGTGATTTCATGACAGCGATGTGAAAGTAAAAGTAGAGAGGGTTTCAGTCAACATACACAAACTAAAACTAAACTAAAACTAAAAACTAAAGGCCGTAGAACAAAGCGATCGGGCGAACTGAGCGGCCGCTCAGTTTGTTCTCACTTTACCTAACGCTTTTGCCCCGTCTATTCCCAGTTCGCACTTAATAGATTAGAAGATAAACACAGTGGCGATCGCATGTAAATATTTGGGCCTAGCACCGTACATGCAGCTACGTTACGTATAAATAGAAGTAAACATCTAAGCACGGAGCGGACGTGCGATTTGGTGCGTGTTTCGCGTCCTTTATTGCACTTAATTCGTTAATTTGACGATTTTGCCTCGTTTTCTCCCCGCTGACGTTTGTAAATTGGGCGGCGGGAACGTACGTGGCGTGAGAAATCATTTAGTATGCAAAAATATAACACAAAATTTCGTTTTCGTTCCTCATTTTGGCCATCATATCGTGGCTCATTCATTCCCTCTCCACTGTGAGATGTCTTGCCTGTTTATTCTCGTTTTCTATAGCCTTATCTTTTCCCCAAATAAAAAATGTTTTATTAGCAGTGGGGCGTAAGACATGCCAAGTGTACGTGCAAGGCAGGTAGCCTTGGAAAATGCAAGCACGCTGCTGCTGTTCTTGTCTGATAAAGAGGCCACTGCCGAGATCAGCACAGAACTCCGCCAGTCATGGGGAACGCCTGCCCCAAAAGCCAGACGTGGATGCAAAGGAGTTCATCGAGGAGCAGTTTGGCTGTGAATATCCTTTTCTATTTTATGTCCACCCTTCATTATAATGTTTATTTTTTTAATGCATACCTAGCAAGGCACAAAGAACACTCTTTGGCCATAAAGCCGCAAATAAAACTGAACCATGTTTAACGGCCTGAATCCACCAATTTTGTTGACCTGTCACTCTCTTGACTCTCCAGAACATGTCTATTGATTGATGCGCTAACCTAAAAAAATTAAAGTAAATAATGACTGGCACACATTTATTGTTTATCTCCTGCCTGTCAAAAGTCATATTTTATCTCCCCAGGGCCTTTTCTCTGGATTATCACTTATTTTAAAATATCTGATCTCTACAGCTTGCACTAAGAAAACACTTCTATTTAAACCCTCAATGATCTGTTTCATTACGCGTTGCAGTAAATGATAAACCTGCGGACACATGCAGGTAAAAAGGAGGTGTTCATCGGTGGGTCACGGCCTAGCGAAGTTCCACCATCGTACACACTCCAGCACTTCCCACAAATTGTGTCCTCACAATGACATGCAGAGGATCGGGGCCCTGAGCACTGCTGAGAAAGAGGAGCGGATCAGTGTTTCCAACGCCTTGTGCATGGCTCAACGTGAAGCTGAGCTTGCCAGCCTGCAGGCAGTGGTTATGGGGGGAAGCCAATGCCCCTGTACACTGTGAAAAAGTCCCAGCTCACATCCCAGACTTCCTTGAAGATAACAAGGTGTGAGCTGGCCCTGCAGATGACCAATGCTGAGGCATCATTTTTCCAAACCGCAGTACAGTGCACCAGGGAGCAAGCAGAGTGCATTGCCCTGGAAACTGTGTTGCAAGCTGGGTCGAAAAGGTAAATTCACCCAGATTCGGTTGTTCTGGAACCAAACCACTTTAATGCTAGCTTGGGACTGTGTGGCTCATGGCTCGCATGCTGACAGTGGCTTGAATGCTTGCGCTTGCGAACAGGTGGTACAGTGAACGCACTGTTCGGCTGTCAAGCTCCATTGCCCAAGGTGTGGTAGCCCGAAGGTTGCCACTGGAGACTCTCGGACAGCTACTTCTGACACCAACAACATTCACCGGACACCCTGTCATGCATGGTAACCAGCTTTATTGCATGCGCGAATATTTTAAGTTTTGTTTGTCCATCTTACAATGCCTCAGGACGAAGAACTGAAGCTGAAGCAAGGGCGGTGTTCGAGCACAAGGTCGGTGTGTCAGTTGTTCAGGTATGTGAAAGTTGCTAGACTAGTCACTATAAAGATGACGACACAGAGCAATTGACAAGTGGAATTATATAACATTTGTTTATAACTGACCTGCCTGATACAAATAGATATGTGTGCATTCATTGTTCATTAGTAAGAGAGGAAGGTCCACCAGCAGGTGTGAATTGTCTTGCCTAGGGGTCGACATTGAAATGCCTGCTGGTGTGGGGGCGGTGGGATGGGGAGGAAAGAGGTCATAGTGGTTGATTAAAGAGTTTCCTAAAAAATTGAGAAGTGCATTTGTGATAATGGGCATTGCATACAATAATGTCACAGCTGCTATAAACTCAGGTTGGGTTGATAATCCACTTGAGGCAGCCGTGGCTGTGCCAGCCCCGACGGACTCTTCAATGATGGCACAGAAACCGTGTTATTGGAAATAAAATGCCCCTACAAGAGGAGAAACGACACGATCATCAGCCCTGACGAACAAAAAAGCCATGTTGACTACATTGTGTATGAAGGTGGCGAGCTGAAGCTCAAGAAGCGCCACCGCTACTACACGCAATTCCAGATTGCCATGTATGTCACCAACACCAGAGAATGTTTTTTTTGTGTACACCTACCAACAAAGCATAATTGTCGTTGTTGAGCCAGACGAAGTGTTCTTGTCGGGGGCTGTCCCTAGCCTCGAGCATTTTTTTAATCACTATATCCAAAACCTGGTTAGCACCTACAAACCAGTGTGCTCAAATTGATATACAGTTGAACCCTTTGCAATAACTTGCAATAAGTGGTGTAATAAGTTCTTTACACCTATTTATGCTTATTTTTACTGTAATTATCATTTCATTATTATTTACTGTCATTATTATGGCCACTGTGCACACTCTGCATGTGCATGCTTCTTACTGTTGGCAGTCATGCTTTATTTTAGATGCGACTGCATCCCATTCACTCGCCTTGTCCCTCCATACGGCGTTGTTGTCCGTCCACACCCCCTCTCCCTACACTATAAAAAAATAATAGTTAGCGGCGCCCGGTTTCGATCCCACGACCCAGTGGGCGGAACGCGAGGTACATGGTGCTCTTCCCACTGCGCCACCAAAACGAGACAGAATCAAATGCTACGAACGCGCCTTATATCCTTGACTCATTCAAACTACGTCAAGAAGCTACTGATACAACGCATGATGGGGCAATGATGAACACTTGCAATAGAAGAAAAGAAGCTCCCAATTACAGCAACAATGATGGAGTAAAGGTCGTTGCGACAGCGAAACCCCAAGCATACCACTTAGAGAGATTGACGAAGATTGGCCAATAAAACATAATAATAATCATAAAACATAATAATCATACGCGTTCCCGACACGTTTCACGCGATTTCAGAATCAATCCAATGGAAACACCAAGTGAACCCCACGATGCGTCGCATCTACAAGGGTTCCCCTCGCGGGCAGGTGGGCGCAATTTTTTGTCTGTGGTTTATCTGCATCCTTGTTTCTGGGTCTCCCAAGTATTATTATATAACAAGATTTTGTATGTTTAGTAAATGTTAATAAAGGTTGACGTATGTCGAGTTGTCTTGCAAAGACCATTTTCACAAAATTCACTTTGGGTATTGCGTATCACTGATGGCTTGCATCTGATACCCAAACTGCTTGAGCGTACTGGCTTCTGCCTAACAAAAAGACAACACTCCTAATTTAAAGCATTTACTAACAGAAAATAGTGAAAATAGGGGGATATTCTCATTATAAACAAGAAAAACATGCATTTCCACAATTCCGCTCAATAATACAGTGCAGTGGAATCTGCAGTCCATTGGGTTGTTTGACTCGAAACAAACAGGAAAAACATGAACAGGGAAAACATGAAAACAAAAAACAGGAAAAACAAAAAGACAACACTCTTAATTTAAAGCATTTATTAACAGAAAATACTGAAAGTAGTGGGATATTCACATTATAAACAAGAAAAACATGCATTTCCACAATTCAGCTCAATAATAGGGCGTATTCACAAGCGGTTCAGCCGCGATGCCGCAAGGCCTTATGGGAAGGACGATTTGGCGATCCGCCATAACGTTGGCGGTAGGCGGTAGTGGCAGTTCGCTGCAGCGTTACCAGCGCCGTGTGCGTAGCGGTTTGTTGTTTTTTAATCATGGTACACTGCGCTGTGTACGGCTGCTACAACTTGTCAACGAATACTGCAGGCGGGTGTGAAAATGCTCAGAAGGTGCGCTTCTTTGCGGTGCCTACCGTGATCCGCTGGCAATGCAGCAAGATGCAAGAAATGTCAACAAAGCGTCGCGCCGAGTGGTTTCGCCGCCTCTATCGTGGGGACATCAACAAAGAAGCCACGCATTACAAGGTGTGCAGCGCACATTTCGTTTCTGGTAAGCAAATTTCGAGCTTTGCATAACTGTGCGCGGTTTTCGTGGGCGTCGGATGCGCTGGTTGGCGTTTGAAGCGTGCTCACTTCATTGAGCTTGCCATTTTCTGTCTAGGTCGCAGATGTGATGTGGATCCCCACAAACAAGTTTAAAAGGATGGTTACCGATTGACGAGATTTTAGAAGCATGTAAAAGATCAACATAACTTCGGTGGTGCTCTAGGCACCATTTGTCGCATTCGACATACAGGGCTTGCACGGAAAGCGCCACACGAGAGGCGAAGCCCCAAGTGTAGCACTGGGTCACGCATTTTTAGCGCTGTTTTCGTGGCCAACTCATAGACAATACTTCCATAATCCAAGCGAGACCCCACCAAAGCGGTATAGAGGCGCAGCAGGAGTTATTTGTCTGCACCGTATGATTGGTGAGATAAGACTTTCAGAATATTCATTGTTTTTACACATTTTTGCCTGAGCTGTTTTTTGATATGGGAGATCAATGTGAGTTTTTCGTCCATCACCACACCCAAACACTTGTGTTATTTTTTAACAGGAATTGGGATGCTAAGGATTTCTAGGCAATCATGGCCTAAACTTGCTTTTAAATAGAAAAACTCAGAGCAGACATATAACAAGTTTAATCATTGATGGTGAAGAAATATCAGGTTCACGTCTGGCGAACAATTTCAATAAATTCATCACCGAAGTAGGTCAAAGCCAAATAAATGCTGACACGCTTGACTTTCTGCATCATAAATTAGCTGAATCAGTCTTTTTTGGGCCAACAAATGAAAAGGAAGTTTTCGCGATATGCAGGAATTTAGGAGGTACATGTAGTCTCGATGCACAAAATGTTCAAAGTCGGCCAGTGAAGTATGTCCTTGAGATAATTACGCCATATCTAACGTATATATACAACACCGCACTTATGACAGCGCAATTTCCATCCGCTATGCAGCTAGCCAGAGTAGCTGTGATCTATAAAAAGGGAGATAAGAACAGTTTAGGAAATTACAGACCAATATCTGTACTTCCGTAGTTTTCTAAATGCTTAGAGCAATCAATTACCATTCGCCTTCAAAACTTCCTTATTAAACATTCTATAATAACTGACTGTCAGTATGGCTTCACTCAAAACAGGTCTATGGAACAAGCATTGCTTACCCAAAAAGAATACATATTAAAAAACTTCGAAACTCAGCTTCTAACCCTTGGAATTTTTGTTGATTTTAGCGAAGCCTTCGATAGCCTCAGTCACCACGTTCTTTTCGCGAAATTAGAACACTATGGTATTCGCGGACACACCCTTGACCTAATTATATCGTACCTGGCAGCACGATCCCAATATGTGGTGATTAACCAATGTCCTTCACAAACTCTCAGCATTTTGAATCGCGTCCCTCAAGGTAGTTTTTTAGGACCACTCCTTTTTAATATATACATTAATGATATTCCAAAAATCAGTTGCCGTGCGAAATACATAAACTATGCGGATGACACCAGCCTATTTTTTTCTTCCAATGACATACAACACTTGACTGACACAGCAAACCACGTGCTTTCTTTACTTGCCAGATGGTCGTTATCGAACTCATTAAAAATCAACACGGAAAAAAACTAAAGCAGTACTTTTTCTGCCCAAAAGAAAACGTGTATTTAACCCTCCCTCTCTATACCTAAGCGGCAGTGTTATCGACTACGTAGAGTCCTTCAAATCACTGGGTGTCACGTTCAGTAATACTATGTCATGGGATGCCCATGTTAGCAGCATTTCTTCAACGCTTGCTAGGTGTGTCGGAATTACTTCACGTAACCGGCACATTCTACCTACAAAAACTAAAGTTGCATTGTATCACGCTTTATTTTTCTCCCATTTAAGGTATTGTTTTCTCGTCTGGGGCAACACCACTGTGACCAATGTTTCGAAGTTACTAACCTTACAGAAGAAAATGCTGCGCGCAATTGTCAATGAATCCTATGATTCTGAAACTAGGCATGTGTATTTGCAATACAATATTGATGATGATGGTTTGATTTTATTGGCGCAAGGCCGACACGGGCAAAGAGCGCCAAACAGAAAGTTATTTGATGAGGAGACAACACGAAATAAAATCAGTTAAAACTATGAGTACGGCTGGTGTAAAGGGCCAGGGTGAAGAACAAGGGTGGTTAAAAAATAAATAAGGTGGCTGGTGTATAGGACCAGGGGTAAAAGCTATGGGTGGTATGAGATGAGTTGTAAAAAGTGAACTTCTGATAGGAACTTAAACGTGCGCTGAACAGAAAACGTGGCATCGTCTCCTAAGAAGTATGATGGGTGTGGTGGAATATGTCGTGTGTGTAGTTGAGGGAAGTGTTTGCGTCGTGTAGTGTCGAGTGCCTTACATTCTATGAGGATGTGGATCACGGATAGGGCCTCTCCACACCTGCTGCACAGAGGTCTTGGAGATCCAGTGAGCAGGTGCGAGTGTGTTGCGTGAGTGTGCCCTATCCGTAATCTAGCCAAGGCGACTTCAGTGTATCTATTGCGTGTGTCGGTGGTGTATGGTCCCCAGTGTGGTTTTATTACGTGTAACTTGTCGGTTTGTTCGCTCCAGAGTGTTTGCCATGTTTTGCGAAGTTGTTGTCTTATGTGTGGTTTCACGTCGGTGTAGGGTAATGTGGTTATGTCTACTGTATTCGAGAGTGTAGCAGCAGCGGCCATTCGATCCGCTGCTTCGTTCCCGGCTATACCACAGTGGCCAGGGACCCAGCAAAGGACTAGTTCAAATTTGTGGACATACACAGACATAATACCCTTGACTATGAGATTTACAACGTGATTTTTTGAAGACTTTGTTGACGACAACGCCCGCACGACACTGAGGGAGTCTGTATATATTGTCGCGAAGACAAGGACGGTGCAGTTGTCTTGAATGAGAAACACGTTTATTGGAGCGAACTTGTGCTCCCCTAACAACTCAAAAGAATACAGAGGCGGCGAAGCAGCGGTCAACAAAGTGACTTGCGTCGGCGAGTGTCGTCGAATCGAATGCCCCGGCGTCTGCTCTGCAGGCTTTTTATCTTTCGGCGCGCGTGGTTCTGGAACCGTCGATTCGCATCGAGAACATTGTAGATGCAAGAAGATTATTCCGGGTTGTTCTCGTTAGATCGGAATGCTCTCCCTATCAGAACAGATAACACATGTGGCACAGAAAGAAAGAATGGAACACGCGCTTCCCTTGGCGCAGAGATAACACAGACCGGCGCAGCCGGGCGGTAAAAGCAAAACACAAATAAACAAACCCAATGTATGGTTCGCGGCAATATAATGGATTGTGGGATGTGACTTTGAAGGATATGATTAACAACAAGAAGTACACCATAAGCCTCTGCCGTAAAGATACTGGTATTACTGTTAAGAGTTCTAGCGACATTAAGGCCGGGCCCATGCGCCGCGCAGGACACAGAGGTGGCAGTTTTAGAGGCGTCCGTATAAAATTCAGAAAATTGATACTTCTGCTGCAAATACAAGAAGTGCTGCAGAATTGCACATGTGGGAGCTAGGTTTTTATCTACAAGTGTGAAGGATGTGTCGCATGACACAGGGCGGAGATGCCATGGTGCTATAAAATCTGTTTGAGAACTTTGTATGGTGTCTAAAAAGGAGACAGAAAGCTCTGACGCTCCCTCTCTAACTCTGTAAGAGAAGGGCGCAGAGAACGATGGTCGGTTTAGGAGTAGTGCAGTCATAGACGTATCATAAAAAGCCGATTTAAAAGGATGGTGTGGCATAGATGAAATTTTAAAAGCAAAAAGGAGATCTGTGTATGCTCGCTGACGTTGTAGGTTCCATTTATTACACTCCACATAGAGGCTTTCGACCGGGCTAGTCCGGAAGGCGCCACATGCCAACCGGAGCCCCAGATGAAGCACTGGGTCCAGCATTTTGAGGGATGTCTTACTTGCTGACCCATAAACAACGCTTCCATAGTCTAATCGTGAACCTATCAGGCTGGTAAAAACACGTAAAAGAAGTTGTTTGTCAGCCCCATATGAAGAGTGGGAGAGAACCTTGAGTATATTCATGGCCTTTAAGCATTTATGTTTAAGTTGTTTTATGTCTGGAATGAACGAGAGCTTTTCGTCAAGGACTACACCTAAAAACTTGTGTTCATTTCTGACTGGAATTGAGACACCATTGAGTTTGATGTCTGGATCCGGCCGAATGCCGCGCCTTTTCGATAACAAAACACAAGTACACCTCACTGGATTAAATTTAAACCCGTTGCCATCTGCCCAGCCAGCTAGCTTGTTAACACCAAGCTGGACTTGGCGCTCGCAGATAGACAGGTTACAAAACTTAAAGGATAATTGCACGTCGTCTACATAGATTGAGCAGGAAATGGTTGGTGGCAGAGCCTTCCGAAGAGAGTTCATTTTTACAATAAACAACGTTTAACTCAAAACTCCACCTTGCGGAACACCGTTTTCCTGCACATGAACTCTAGAGAGTGCAGTTCCAACTCGCACGCGAAACGTTCTTTCAGAGAGGTAACTGGCAAGCGTGTTCCACATGTTACCCGACATACCAAAGGACTTCAAATCGCTGAGGATGCCGTACCGCCAAGCAGTGTTCGTACGCCTTTTCAAGATCAAAGAATACTGCCATACAGTACTGCTTATGGAGGTAAGCATATTTAATATATGACTCTGACGCAACGAGTTGATCGTTCGTAGATCGCCCCTCCCTAAAGCCTGCCTGACAGCTCTCGAGAAGACCGTTGTATCTAAGAAGTACACGAGTCTCCTGTTTATCATCTTCTCGAAGAGCTTACACAGGAGCTTGTCAGGGCAATGGGGCGATAACTGGCGGGAGAGGAAGGGTCCTTCCCTTCCTTTAGGAAAGCCACTACTATGGCCTCCCTCCAAGAGCGTGGGAAGTGCCCCGAAAGAAATATTTTATTGTAGAGGTGAAGAAGTGTTTCAAGTGTGTCTGCATGTAAGTGTTGTATCATTGTGTATGAAATCCTGTCTGCACCTGGAGCTGAAGGTTTACAAGTACCGAGTGCGACCTTCAGCTCATGAAGTGAAAAGGGGGTGTTATAGGATGAGTTCGACTTATTAGTGTCTCGCAAGGACTTCTTCTCACATGATGCTTTGTGTTTAATGAAAGTGTTCGTGTAGTGTGCTGAACTGGACACGTGTTGGAAGTGTTGTGGCAAGTGTGTTAGCCTGGTTCCAGTGTGTCCCCTGTTGTACTAACCAGGGGCAGGCTGTGTGTCTGTTGTCCTTTAGTTTTCGTATTCGTATCCAGACTGTGTGTGTGTCAGTGTATGAGTTGATGGAAGTAAGGAAGGTGCGCCAACTCTCGCTTTTCGCCTCACGACGCACTCGCTTCCCAAAAGCCTTTGCCCGTTTAAAAGAAATGAGGTTATGTGACGTGGGATACCGGCGAAGGACACCCCACGCCTCGTTCTGGGACTCTCGATGATGGTTGGGTTTTATTGGCGCAAGGCCGACTACGGGCAAAGAGCGCCAAAGAAGAAGTTACTGAATTGTGATGAGACCGTACATACTAAAACATTTGACTAAAAGTAAAAGTGATGCTAAACAATAGACAATGGAGATGGCTGGTGTAAGGGCCAGGGTGATTATACGTGATATGACAAGAGCTGCAGAAAGTTCACCTCAGCTAAAACTTAAAAACACGCTGACTAGAAAACATGGGTTCGTCGGCTAAAAAATGTGATGGGTGCAAAGGGATGTGTCGTCTGTATAATTCAGGGAAATGTTTGTGTCGTGTTGTGTCAAGTGCCTTGCATGTGATTAGTATGTGGACTACGGATAGGCCCTTTCCACACCTGCTACACGTGGGTCCCGAAGTTCCAGTGAGCAGGTGGGAGTGCGTCGCATGTGTGTGGCCTATCCGCAGCCTAGCCAGGGCGACTTCAGTGTATCTGTTGTGTGAGTCAGTTATGTAGCGTCCCAGTTGTGGTTTTATTACGTGTAGTTTGTTGGCTGTTTGTTGACTCCAGTGTGATTGCCATGTGTTACGAAGCTGTCGTCTGATGTGTGTCTTTAGGTCGGTGTAAGGTACTGTTGTTATGTCAACCGTAGTCATGAGAGCAGCATCACCAGCCATTTGGTCGGCGGCCTCATTGCCAGGGATTCCACAATGCCCTGGTACCCAGCATATAGTTATTTCAAGATTTGAGGCATATGCAGACATTAGTACCTTGAAAAGAGCATTTATAACATAGTTTTTAGATGACCTTCCTAATGACAGTGCCTGTACAACGCTTTGAGAGTCTGTGTACACAATGGACTTGGGAATTTTATGTTTGATGATGTGGTTTGAAACGAGTAAAATGCCATATGCTTCTGCCGTGTAAATACTGTTATGAAAATTCATTGTTTTGCTGACTCTAAAATTTGGTCCGTGCGCTGCACAAGATACTGTAGAACCAGTTTTCGACGCGTCGCTATAGAATTCTGCGCACCTGTACTTGTCCTGCAGGAACAGGAAGTGCTGCCGAATTGCATTCCTGGGTACTCTATTTTTTTCTACAAGAGTGAATGACAAGGTCGCATGATACAGAACGAAGATGCCATGGTGCGATGAAATTATGAATGGGTGTCTTGTGCGTGTCTGAAAGGGGGACATTGAGTGCAGAAGCCTCCTCCCTAACTCTGAGAGAGAACGGTAAGGGAATAGATGGCCTGTTTAAAAAGAGTTGTAAATTTGAGGTATCGTTCATGGTGGGATTAAAAGGATGGTTAGTCAGAGACACGATCTTGGATGCATACAACAGGTCAACATACTCCCGCTGATGCCCTAGGCACCATTTGTCGCACTCGACATAAAGACTTTCAACAGGGCTAGTGCGGAATGCGCCACATGAGAGGCGAAGGCCAAGATGCAGCACTGGGTCGAGCATTTTCAGCGCTGTTTTTGTAGCAGACCCATACACGACACTGCCATAGTCGAGCCGAGACCCCACCAAGGCCGTGTAAAGGCGCAGCAGGAGTTGTTTGTCGGCCCCATAAGATTCGTGTGAGAGGATCTTAAGAATATTCATTGTTTTTAAGCATTTGCATTTGAGCTGTTTGATATGCGGGATGAATGTAAGCTTTTCGTCGAATAAAATGCCTAAAAACTTGTGTTCCTTGTGCACAGGAATGGACACGCTGTTAAGAGTAATGTCTGGGTCTATATGGACCCCGCGCTTCCTAGAGAACACAACGCAGGAGCTTTTTACAGGATTCAATTTAAACCATTCTTGTCTGCCCAGCCGGCAAGCTTCTTGACGCCGAGCTGGACTTGACGTTCGCAGATGGACATATTACATGATTTAAAAGATATCGGCACGTCATCTACATACATGGAGTAAGAAATTGTAGGCGGCAGTGCCTTCCCAAGGGAGTTCATTTTTACTATGAAGAGAGTGCAGCTTAGAACTCCGCCTTGCGGCACGCCATTTTCTTGCACGTGTACCTTTGACAGTGCAGAATCAACTCTGACGCGAAAGGTTCTCTCCGACAAATAGCTAGCAAGGGTGTTAAACATATTAACAGAAACACCGAATGACTTAGGTCAGTAAGGATCCCATAACGCCAAGCGGTGTCATAGGCCTTTTCTAGGTCGAAAAACACAGTTAAACAGAACTGTTTATGCACGAAGGCATCCTTAATATACGACTCTAGTGCCACAAGTTGATCATTCGTGGATCGCCCCGCCCTGAAGCCTGCCTGGCAGCTCTCGAGAAGGCCGTTATACTCCAAAAAGTACACGAGCCTCCGGTTTATCATCTTCTCGAGAAGCTTGCACAGGCAGCTGGTCAGGGCAATGGGTCGATAGCTAGCGGGAGAAGAAGGGTCCTTCCCTTCTTTCAAGAATGCTACACTATGGCATCCCTCCAAGACTTTGAATGTGCCCCGAAAGCCATATCTTGTTGAAAAGGTGAAGAGGTGTTACAAGAGTGTCTGTGTGTAAGTTCTGTATCATTGTAATGTAATGTTGTCTGGGCCTGGAGCTGAGGGTTTACACGTGCTCAGAGCACCCCTCAGCTCATGAAGCGTGAAGTCCGAGTTATAAGAAGTGGCTGAGTGTCATTGTCATGTAAAGGCTTCTTTTCGGCCCCGAGTTGTGTTTCATGAAAGTGTTGTGTAGTGTGCTGAACTGGACACGTGTTGGAAGTGTTGTGCGAGTGTGTCAGCCTGGTCTTCGAGTGTGTCCCCTGTTTGTAGACCAGAGGCAGGCTGTGTGTTTGATGTCCCTTCAGTTTGCGTATTCTTGTCCATACTTTCCGTGTGTCTGTGTAGGAGTTAATTGATGTTCTGAATGTACGCCAACTATCGCGTTTTGCCTCACGGCGCACACGTTTTCCGAACGCCTTGGCCCGTTTGAACAAGAGGAGGTTACTCGACGAGGGGTAACGACGCAGGATACCCCACGCCTTGTTCTGGGCCTCCCGCGCCCGCCTACAGTCCTCATTCCACCACGGCCTCCGCTGGTTGCGCGGGGCACCAGAGGCGTGGGGAATGGACTTTTCGGCGGCGTCGAGGATGTGCGCCGTGAGGAGTTGGGTAGCTTCTTCAACGTGTGGGTGTCCTATGGATGTGTGGTGTAGTTTGGATGTCTCTGTAAATGTATTCCAGTTAGCTCGTGCTTCCATTAACCTATTATGGGAAGATGGACTGCATGGGGCCTTTGCCTATGTATGTGAGTGAGGTGGGGAAGTGGTCACTACCGTATGGGTCAGTGCCCACACCCCACTCGAGGAGAGGAAAGAGAACTGCGGAGCCAATCGCCAAGTCAAGACATGAGTATGTGTTGTGTCCTATGGTATGGTATGTAGGCTGTTTACTGTTGAAAAGGCATGCTCCTGAAGATAGAAAATTCTCTATAAGGCGACCTCGGGCATCCGTGCGGAGAGAGCCCCAAAGAGAGTTTTGAGCATTAAGGTCGCCTGTCAGGATGTATGGTTCGGGCAGCTGGTCAACCAGCGCCTCGAAGTCAGATTTTAAAAGTGAAACATCAGGAGGAATGTATATGGAGCATACCGTTATCAACCTATTAAATATTATCGTACGAATTGCACAGCCCAAGATAGTGTTCAAGGTGACAGGGTGGCATGCTAAGGATTTGCGGGCGATTATGCCCACACCGCCAGAAGAGTGTGTGCAGCCATCCCTGTCCTTCTATATACCAGGTAACTATTCAAGAAATTGGTTTTTGGAATTCAGGTGTGTTTCCTGAACACACATTACACTGGCTGATTAGCATGCAGAATATATAGACGTCGTCAAGATTATTTAGAAGGCTCTTGCAGTCCATTGAAGATGATGATAGTT